>CM052316.1:19751124-20220809 GCA_028455605.1 Lasioglossum malachurum
TCTTCCGTAATAATTGACTGTCTCAAGATAGAAGGACCACCCTGTATTTCATTTTTATATACCCCTCTCCAAAGAACAGAATATTGACTTGAAAAAGTTACATGGTACAATCCAAATAATAGAAAATACATATGCAGAACCTCGATACAAAACAGTCGTTCGATGTCTTTACAAAGACTTCCAAACAAGACCTCAAAAATGACGCTACAGACCAGAAGACCCCCTTAAAAGCTGGTTGCTGGTGCCGAGGGACGAATAAAAGCCGGGCTGCACGAGGATTCCTCCATTTCCCGGGGAGATCCCGGACAATGAAAGAGGGCGCACGGTCTGCCAGGTCAGAGACGGGAGTCAACGTTGGTTGTCGGCGGAAACGCGAACGCTGTCGATGGACACGCGGGAAAAGAGGCCTAGCTCCGTGGCACCTGCAACACCTGCTTGGCAGAGGCAACTTTCCGCGAGCAACGCTGGACGCCGCTCTCCCACTCTCTCCCTCTCTCTTTCCTCTCCTTCTCTATGCTTCTCTTTGTGAGGTCCGCGCCTCCCACGTGGCGCGAGTGTCTGCGCCCGGCCGGCGTGTACACAGCTCTGTAGAACTTGTGTACCTACGTACTCGGCCTGTGCACGTATGCACGACATCAGGTGGGAACACAACATGCTGCCTGCTGCACACTGCAGTCGACTCAACTCGACTCGACTCGGCTCGACTCTACTCGACTCAGCTTGACTCGAGTCAAGCCGTTGCCGAGAGCTGCATATGCCCCACCGGAGAAACCTGTATTTAATCGAGGCGCGTTTCTAGAAGGCGATAATTTACGCGCTCTACGTGTTGCGAAATAGCCGGCTTCTCGTTATTACGGCCGGCCGAGTTTGTTCGCGGGATTTTTGACAGAATAGTGGGCACGAGGTTTCCACGAGCATAATGAACGCAGCAACGATTCCTGCTCCTGTGCGTGGAGCAACGCGTCGATGTCGTCACTCGTCGATGGCGTGGCAGTTCCGGTAGTTTCCAATTAAAATGCCCCTTAATAAGCAGGCTTTAATACCATTGAATGTCGACATTTTCTCTAATTTTTTGTTCCAAAGAGTTCATTGAATCACGATATGATTATATTATGAAAAGAAATACATTTTTTCAAAAATAAGAAATTTATTTTGGAATATAATTTTAATTATGGAACATTTTAATTATGTCCCTCGGGTCTCGATTATCCATCGGGCCCTAATTTGTCCGGGCTGTTTGCCTCCCGATTAAAACGGTTAATCGAGGTCCTACTTCACCACCATATTATTGGCATTTTTCAGGGCACTTTCCACAATATCGCGATTATGTGATACAAAATAAAAGTTATATTTTAGTGAAAAGTATGCTTTAGAAATATTTCAAGATTTTTGAGCGCCGTGTGTGCAGAAGGATCCACACACAGTGCTATTATAATATCACAATCTTTCGATATACTAATGTATCGCGTACGTATATCGACAATCTACGTCGTCCTGTGAGGGATTGAAATTTCTATCAAGGCTTCCCATGGTCATCGCAAGATCTAACAAATGCAAACCTGATGTCTGATGTATTCCCTTTGACATTCTACAAATTCCCTTCGGAACATTCCTCTGTATCTTTCAGAATATATTGAGGACAGATAGATTTCACCTCAAAATAAGAGATAACATTGCCTTCGATGTTAGGTAATACGTTAACTACCAAACCTCCATCCTAAAATAAGTCCCCGAAAATTTATATACATATTCTAATGGAATTCAGTTTAAGCAGACGTGATAAAAATTAATTTTTGCTGCACTACAATCGACAAAAGGTATTTCAAAGCTTCCGGGTTTCAGACGAAAATGTGCTTTGTCCTAGATTAATTTTACTGTCACTTGCAAAGTGTGAAACATAAGATCCACCTAACGGGACACTGTTGCGAGCACCAACATTTATCAAGATCGAATAAACTGGAGCGTCTCGTACCCAATTGACAATTTCCACAAGATCAGCTCGCCGATAGATGCTCATCCGGGATTTAAATTTCACGAACAATCTCACCGCTAACGAGCGTATGTATTGCGTTGGCGAGGACGACGGCGTTGCAAAGCAAACAGACAGTTCGATCAGTATACCTCGAGCGGTCAGAATCCGGCCATAGGAGACGTCGTGTAGATCGGCTGGGATAATCGAGCGACGGTGGTGTCGCATAAAGTAGAAACCCGCCGCGGGGTTGTTGCGGGCGCGAACAAAGAACGGAAGTGCGCGGGAATCGATGTATGTACTTCCTCCGGCTGGTTCTATATGCGACTCGGTGCACGCGGCGCGTGCGTCACTTATCGCGATTACGCACGCCTCTGTGTGTGCACACATACGCGTTCTACGCGTGAGTCGCGTGAAACACGAAACGGAAATCCCCGCACGAAGATCCGTGGGCTGTGTTCGCGACGGACAGCGTGGAACCGCGCGCGTGTACGAGCTTGTACGGCCGTACGCGCCGCTCGCAAGCAACAGCGCACGCGACGAACGCCGCGCCGGCAACATAAAGTCTCCATTTAATATCTTTACGAGAGCCGCTGAAAATGATGAGGTTTCCTGTTTTTTAATAATGTGCCCGCGTGCACCTGAGCCTCGTAATTCTCGCCTTGGCGCGCCCCTCTTCCTAGAGGAAAAGCTGTTCCCCGCCTTTCGCCCCACTATACTCCCTTCGTCGCGTGCTATTCCCCCACTTGTCCTTTCATCCCCACCATAGTTAGTCTACCTTCATGCTCGTCCTTTTATACCTCGCCCTAGGTTCCCTTCTGGAAACCTTTCGTCGTCCTTTCGCTGGTTCTACGATTTTCTCAGACCCGTATTATGTCTTTTATTCCTGCGGGGCAGCAGGTGTTATTGTATTATCTGACCCCCGTCTCTCGCACCCGTTTCACGTTCTAACCCTTCCTTCCTCCCTTCCTGCCGCCACCACAACGATTACCGTTCGCATTCCGAGTTACCGTCCTTCTCCCCTTTTTCCCGCGAAGAGGATCCCGCTCATCCTTTCGGCTGCGCTCGTAGATTCTCGTTCTCCTGGCTCTCGTTTTGCGTTCCGACTCGCGCCTCCGCTCTATCCCCCCCGATCCACCTATCCGGTCTGTGTCTTTTTTCAAAGTGAGCCACCTACCGGGGTTGTCGCGCTCTCCGCCTGACTTTGCAAATCCTTCGGTAAGCAAGAATCGCGTGTCTGAATCCGCGAGGATCGGCCATTTTTCTCGGCGCGCGACCCCGTTCCTCTTGCCCCCGAGATCATTCCGCGCGTATTTATTCCACGACGATTTTCCTCGGGACTTTATCCCGACGTTGTTTCTCATTTCGATGATGAATTGCTGGCGAAGCTTTCCGACGATGTTGGGGATAGAGCCCGCGAGTTGACTAATGTGGAGATAAAGTTGACTTGCGAGGATCTGCGGTTGCGGCACTGATCAAGTGGTTGATGAACAGCGTATTGACGCGTACTTGCACAGAGAACCAGAGAAGATGGTACCTTCAATGCAAATTATGAAGTTTGTAGGTTTCAGTTTTATTTCTTGTCGCTAGACTGCGAATCTTTCTAGGTTCTAGAACTACTTTGCAGGTAGCACAATTTTTCTCGGGCTCTGCATTTTTCTTAAACCCTAATGAAAATCACGAGAATATATAAATAAACATGAAAATTACGGGGATCTGTGAACACAGTGTTACACGTTACACATAAATATAACGAGTGCATTGAAGTAACTAAAATCGTTCGTATGTGGTGCGAAATTGTGTACGCAATAATATCAGATGACCAAACTCGGAGTCCGCGTATGTTCTTTCTGAAAAAATGCAGCGACACTCGCCGAATATGTGGCTAAAAATCACACATGAATTATCCTCGGTTATTTTAGCGGCTCGCGGCGGTTTCTACGATCACCAGCGTCGTCGCCGTGCATTTTCAAATTCGCGTGTCCCCGGCCAAAATTACCGCGAACAACGGGTCGCAAAAACCGCGCGATACTCGGTTCTAATAAAACGAATCGCAGCCCGGTGATTTAAATTCCGCACGTGTCCAGGGCCGAAAAAAGCTCGGGAGAGCGTTTCCCTTTTTTTCCGTGGCGCGCGCAAGGACGAGATACTGGGCGGCGCGGCACGGTTCATTTTATCACGGTGACCGGCGGTGTGACCGTCGGTATCGGCGCGCCGTTCAGGAATTCCTGGACACACCCGACCGTTTAGGGGCGGCCGAACTTCCGGATGCCTCAGCGACACGTTTTTTCGCCGTTAGGATCCGCGGCGACGCGTAAATCATGCGCAGCGTGTTCTCACCGCGGAGGCCACCTCGTTCCGGGAAATCTCTTCCGACAGCCTTAGCCGGGGGCCAATTAAAATACCCACGTTGCCGAAAAACTCGAGGAACAACCCGAACCCCTCCGACCATCTCCTCCTCGGGCCCCGCGCTTCGTTCGACCAGTGATGCGCGAACTTTGCAACAGCGTTGATAAATCTCATCCGGCTCGTGACAGATTTCTGCAAAAAAATTCGGAAACACGTGTGCGCTCGCATTCACGGCCCCGGCGCTACCCTCCCCGCACTGGGGCGAGCCTTCTCAGAATCATTAACGTTGCCCGAGCGCGGATCGTTGAATCTAATTAATCGAACGATCGGCTAGGCGCGCGCCCACATATGCTCGATTCGCGCGGACTGAGTTATTCGTTTATCCGGAACAGCACTGTCGGAATAACCAATTTGTCGAACTCGACATTGAACTCCTATTATGCACATTCATGACTGGATGCCAAATTAGAAATATCAGAAATCCTGAGATAGGATAAATTAACCCACTAATTTATTTTAACCCTCTGTGGGCAACCTGAAATTTCACTCTTGAATTTATTCCTTTTCAATATTTATGTTTTCCCATTGAAGCTTTAGATATTTCACGTTCCAATGATTCTATATTAAAATACGGACTTCAATATGTATTCCAGAAATTTTTTCGGATTTTTTGAAAGCCTAAAATAGTAAAATAATTATACTTTTTAAATAGAGAGCGTCACGTTGCAAGAACTATGCGAATAGATGCGAATTTTCTTTGATATTATCTCTCTCTTGTGTTTCTATCGTTTTCTCCAATCCTGCATTCCATAAAATGGAATATCTCTAATTGTAATATATCTATAATTTTTCTAACAAAAACTCTTAGAAAAGTATGCTTGTATTTTTCGAAATAAATAGCGTAATATCAAGAGGAACACCGTGTACATAAACAGGAAACGCGTGATTAATTCTATATTTGTGCAGGGGTAAAGCTGGAAAGGCGAACGAGACCGACGAGAAATTGGACGCAATACTTTTATCCCGGATAAATCTCTGAAATAACAGACCGTGCGTCGTGGCGGTTCGTTTATAATTTCCTGCGCTTTTAATTCCGAAAGCGCGCCGACGTCCGCGCCGCGTTTCGGAAATAACGGGCACGCCATTCCCGCGATAATATAACATAAAATTTCCTTTTTTTTTTTTTTATTTCGGCCGGTGCTACGCCGCCGGCGACGCGTCGCGGTCCCGCTTTTTGAGCAGCGGTAAAACATTTGATGAAATATCGCGGTTTGTGTGGCCGAAAAAAAGAGCGTTGATTTCCGGTCCTTTTTCCATAGCACCGGCCGGGACTTCGGGCCGCGCGATAAGCGAACGCCCCCGCGCGACCGATGATGTAGCGGCGTAATTTCGCGGTTTGCGAAACTTTCGGCCGAGCGTTTACTTTGTCTGCAGTTTACACCGCGTTGTAATTGATATAATTTTTTGGCGAATGGTTCGGCGGTAAATATCGTTGGCCCCGGAGCCGATACGCAGGAAAACACCGATATACCGTGTTTAATGAAACGTTCAGTTCCGTTCGTGGCGAAACGAGAGTCCGATGTCGAAAGTTCCCGCGATTAAATGGGAATTAATTAAACCTGACAGCGAAGCAGCTACAAAGTAATCGTTGCGATATGCCCGTCTAGAAAGTTTCGTTAGACCGGGCAAATTTACAGTGAACGCCTGTGCGACTAACAAATCATGGGAACGCGTCGATGGACGCGCTCATTAATTTTCAACGAAAGTGATGTACGGAACGACCTTTCATTAGGTTACACTTTACATTTAATTCGACACTCGCTCGTCGAGAGCGCGAGGTAACGATGGAAATCATGCGCGTCAGGTGTGTCACCAGTTTACGCACATACGCGGATAAGATTCTGCTTTTTATTTTAATTCGAACGACTTCACAAAGTAACCACTTCCGGCGGTAGAGAATGCTTGAAACGTTTGTATTTACCTGGAAATCTTTTAGCCACTTATATAAATATTACCTGTACCACATCAATGTGGAGCGTTGGGTCGCCAGATGAGGAGAATTGACTCGAATTGAGGGAAAAGTTACCCACTCTCTTCCAGTATCGGATTAGTCACATGATATTGCTCTGATAAAAGCCCGCATAAAAGAGATTAGGGTAATAATTCACCCATATTTGCTCTGCACGTGAAATCAACAAGTCATGTTACATTTTAAAGAAATACATCTCACAACATAGACATAAAGGGATCAATGATTTTACAGTATGTGAAAATAGTAAACGGGTGAATTTTTATCCTGAGGATCGTATAAGGGTTAAGTGACTTTGTATAGTTCGTAAATTTGATAGAAAAAGTTTTCGGATGTGATCGATATGTACTATGCCTTACAACCTAAATGACGTGCACAAAATTCACTCGATTTTCCTTACGTGAAAAACCAACTCCAATTCGTTACAAATATTCGGTTCTGGAAGTGAACTCGTGAAGGAAACCATTAAACAACTGTCTCCTTCATACAGCTACTAACATTAGTCTGTCATATTAATTACCGACGGCCGATCGAGTAATTCTATGGAAAAAAGAGATCAGCGCAATCGGAGATTCTATCGAAATCAATCACAGTCACAGTGAGCTTAACGGCGATAATAAAAAAATACCACTATCGCCTAATCGCGCTAATATCTTTTTCACGGTTGATCCGAAAAATCCGTAAGCCGGAAAGTCAGCCATCAACGGTCCGAGCGGATGATTCATTCATCGAAATCGCTTCTCATGACGATTAACGGGGGCCGGCGCAGCGGGCGTTGGATTAAAAGCGGTCGGAACGTTGAAATTTTCACGGCCAATATTCGGAGTTACACGTAGTCGGGGTACACGGACACACTAACATCCCCCTCGTGGAAACGAGCATAACAGTATGTATCCCCGGAGCTGGATCCGGCATGCAGGTCCAGGCATTTTGGATCGTTGTTCGTGGATGCAAGCATGGGTTCGAGGGCGAGCAAGAGGGAAAGAGAGCTCGACGCCACAATGCTATTGTGTTCCGACCGGCATAATGGCGGCCGGCATTATAAATGAAACGTCTGCAACTAATTTGGGACAAGGCGTAGCGGCGGGATCGTTTCGAAGGACCGCCGGGCGTCGTTTACACCGCGTACAACTATGTCCCCCGTGTTCTCGTTTGCGGACGCGAGAACCCGCCGCGCGCCCTTTCGCCCTACAGCTATTTTCACCGACTAACTAATAAGCAGTAGCTTTTTAAGGCATTACTCGGATAACTGTTCCCTTCGCTTCAGTCGTTTCATTCATTTCGTCCCTCGCTGCGTTTGCCACCCAGATTTGATTCAGGAAAACAGGGAAATTGAAATCTGAGGTTAAGCAGAGCTGTCGCGTAAACACAGTGAGGACAGGTGATTTTTCAGAAATTTTTGAGAACAACGATATATGGGATTAGGCATTTTTGGCATATAAACAGATAATACAATTTTCTTAATTGTCGACAATGGAAATATTCTTACTTTAAATTCGTATCATTCTATGTCAGATTCTTGATTTTCAATTTACAAATTTACGAATCGTTCCGTCGTAATGATTTTTTACCATTGAAATGACACAAATTCGTATTTCATCAAAATATTTCTGCTATCGTCAGTACGTCCTAAATTGAATTTACACCTTCTCACTTTGGATGATTCATCGGAGAACAGTTTTTCATCCTTTTCCGCCTTTCACATTCACTGTCGATGAAGTATCTACGATGAAACCAGATATAGGATAGAATATTCAATATATCTTTTACATAATACATATTTCCAAAAAAGAGTGAATAGAGTGCAGGTTAAAAGCTTATAATCGTACTGCGGATTATATGGATTTGTAGCATTTTGGTCCTCTAAAAAACCTGGTACAGTAAACTGTTTGATAGTTCCATAAAACTTTGATCTCGTTTAAGCTATGCAAGCACCTCTGATAGAATAAAGAAATTTTTGTGAGGTCCTATTTTCGATAATCTCGTTCACAGCGAATATTGAAAGTTTGAATGATGTATTTAATCGGGCAGCAATTCAAGCGATAGTTTGCAGTTCATACGCAAAGGGTTAAATTTGTTGGAGACGTGCTGAAATTGATTAAAACTGATTCAGTGCCGTTCCCTTTCGTAGAGTTAGATGGTATGATTTACCGAGTTTTATTTCAGTGGGGCTATCCCGACAGCATTCATTTTTAGACGGGGATATATTTATTAGCCGTCGGAGTCTCAAAAGACGTATTTACGATGCAGCCGCCGAAACGCACTAATTCAACGCACGTTTCTTGCGTGAAGAATCGCGCTTCATTTGTGCGGCTCTCGCAGGCCCGACTGGGCGACCTGCCCCTTTCCGGTCACCGTTCCGGAAAACGAAGACAAGAAATCGAGCAAGCTTCCTCCGTTCAACCGCAGACCTTCTCTCCCCCCCTCCCCCCTCCCTCGACGTTTTACAACGGGCCGCTGGTTTTCCGTCGTTCCTCCTTTATCCGTTGAGAATGGAATTCCCGCCGCTTCGAAGCGCAAAATATTCGCCCCGTTTAAGCGGACCTTATTTTAATTTACGAAGTGTCTCGCGACGCGCCGCACAACGCGCCGCAGCGAGGTGACCGAGAGGTTATCCGAGATTCATGAAGAAATATTTGATTTCCATGGAAATTTCCGAAGAAATTGAATGAGAACCGACACGGGGAAAAAAGTTTTCTTTCGCCACCCCTCTCCTCTCACCGGCATCGTCAGCTTTCGCTCGGATCGCCTTATTTTCGCAGTCCAATTTAATAATTAGACGTCGTAATTGAACCAACGTTCATCAACGGGGACCGCAACTTAAACAGTCCGTTGAACGAGACGAAAATTCCCCGAAGACAATTACGTCACGACTACTTAGCCACGTTCGTTTTCTTAAAAACTTTTCTCCCTGTCGGTCGGAGTCGAACCTACAACGGGGGTGACTTTTCTCTTTTTTTCTTGATTTTTCGTAACTCTTGATACTTCGTGTTGACGTTCGCCTTTCTCTCGCGCTGGCCCAGGACCGTGAGAACCGAGGTAACCAGAAACTATCGCGTGGCCACGGGTGAAAAAGGAGCCAACGCCACCCCCGGTAAAATAACAGACATGACAAACGTCCGTGGAATAGATTTTCCACCCTCCCTGGCTTACCAGACTGGACTTCCGCCACTCTCGCTGGATCGCCGGGAAATAAGGCCTGGCAAAGTACCAGACACCAAAGTCCAGAGATATCAGCCTCTTATTCCGTCTTCCTTTCCCATTTTCTTTGGGGGATGCCCCATAAAGAGAGAGAGAACGCGGGCTGGCTCTCTATTGCCATCGATGGTATCTTCGATATTCGTTCTCGGATTGAAAATCAGTTTCTACGGCAAGCATTATGCACTCGGTGCTTTATCGTTTCTGACGGCGAAGACGTCGTACGTTTTGTCCGTGAATATTTTATCGTTCCACGATCTAAAGACTCCGTGTATCAGTATAAACGTATTGTCGACTCGCCCTGCGAATATTTAAATCTACGGAACAGATATTGCGCGTTCCTAAGTACGACAAATACTCGCATAATGGACCAATCCGATTATCTTGTTTCATACGTACTGAATTTGTTCAGATGATGTTCATTGCAATGGCTTTTTTCGATCAAACGAAACAATTATTCGTGCATTTCGTGTGAAAAATATTTTTATCAATGGTAAAGGCCAGCGAAAAGAAAATATTAGTATGAGAAAATTAATATGTAAATAATAAAAATAATCAACACCAAACGAACAAAAATAATAAAAATAAAAATTGACTGATTAATGATTTTAATAGAGGAGAAATCATATATTGACATTTACAATTTTGAAACTTTTCCAACAATTTCGAATTTCATGTACTCAATTTTGCTATAAACGCAAGAAGATATCTCTGCAACCTATTAATATGTTCGACTTTTTATAAAACACAGAATGAAACAATGTAAAACTGGTTTCACGAATGGCTCGATCATTTTCCTAGTACTGAAACATTATTTTAGCAATCTCTAACGCCATCTTCAATGTTCAAAGTATTAAAGCATGTTCTAGGGATTCGCTGCGACAGCCTCGCGAAGAACATCAGTGAATTCTTGTTCCTTCAGCAGAACCGCAGTCTCGAAGCTACTGTGCCACGTGGCTATCTAGCGGCAGGACCGATCGGTCGATGCTTCACCCATTTTGTCGGTTGAACGACGAACGCCCACCGACCGAGAACGGCCCGAGACCGCATTCAGAACGTGTTTGTGCCGGTGGTTTTCACAGTACCGGAAGACCTTTCGAGGCGATGAGCTATACTCGCCTTCCTGTCAACGGCTAACGAGGCCCGCCCCCTTCTTACCCCTATGTTCGCACCGCTTTTCACCCTGGCGAGGCGCCCCGCCGCGCTTTAGCCAAACACTACCGGACACTTCCACCAGTCTTTCCTTCCACCGAAGGAAACTTGATTTACTGCGCGCCGACTACCGGCCATTTCTTTCGGTCGCAACAGCCAGAGCAGTCGTCGCCTTTCTTCGAGTTGATTGTTAGGCCCGACCGCTACCGTTACGCTAACTGATACGTGATCACGGTCGATGTTCACCTTTCAACACACGGGTCAGCACAGTTCACATAATGGAAGCTAACTGCTGCCAGTAGTCGATGTCAGCGATTATTAGGATCTTGATGCAAACTGAATATTTTCTCGTCGAATGTAAGGAAAGACATCGAGGAAATTTATCACAACTTCTTTGTTTTTAATTATCTTTTTATAAGACTTTTACCAAGATATTCGTGACGTTTTCGTGATTTAAACGAGTCTCAACACGATACAGTTTGGTTCACGCATATCTGATTAATCCACAATGCAGTAGAAGTAGAAATACAAGGATAATAGAATAGTTACCTGGCTACAGTGTGTGTTTCAATTTTAAATTGAACTGTTTACGTTCAAAATCATTTGGATAGTGGAGGATTTAGATATCGGTGTCGATCGGTGACAAATTTCCAGAAACGTATTTCCGAGCGTCCCTAGACTCGAACGTCGCTAAACAATTTCCTCGAAATCTGGCAAACGGGGTGAACAACAAATTTCGAACATTTCCCAAGCAGTATGCTCAAGATGCGAGCACTTGAGTCTCCCTCGGAGCGAGGAAGACGAGAAAGGAAGTTGCGCGGACGCATAATGTGCCGCTTTAGTGTCCATTATAACTGAAGTGACGCTTGACAATAAGAGCTGATGGTGAGGGGCCGGAGGGGGGGGGAGTACAGTAAACTGGTTATCGACTGAAAAATTTCGTTCGAGCGAACCTCAGCTAGACGGAGTTGTACATTTCACGACTTCGTAGGAGAATTGTAGACGTCGCGGATCGGAATGACAAGTTCAAGCGACAAGTTTATCAAACGAAGAGAATAAGATAGAATCAGGACCGAGGATTCTGGCGGACGTCTGTCCCGGGCGTGTTCCAGGGTACCGTTTACTTTTCCCCGGTGAGCAGGAGGAAGATCTTGTTGATTGTCTTTAATTAAAGACGCAAATATAATTGGCCCACGGGGGAGGACGTCACCTCAAAGGGGACGAGGTCCGACCGCGAGGGAGTAGACAATGGCCCGGTACAATGAGGCCGCTTTCTCCTCATCCCGTTATTAGAAACGCGGCCCCCGTGTTTATGGCAGACTCGTTCCATCGCCAGAAGAAGAATCATCCCCCACTTTCGTTGTTAACGTCTATCGTCCAGCCCGGTAATTAACCATCGTCGGACCCCTATCCCTGCTCGACTGACCACAGGCATCCCACAGCGGTGGTGCGCACCACAGCTAGGCCGTAGCTTGCGCTTTTCTTCAAGCTCGCAGGCGATATAATGCCGCGGCGCGCGGCGTGGGCGGGCTCGACAGGTACTTCTGGGAAATCGAAACGTGTCTGGCCGTTATTAATCTCGCATCGACCGACGTGAAATATGATTCCGGCCCGCGGACCAGCCTTCCACGACCGACCCCCGCGAACCATTTTTTCCTCGTGACGGCCTGCATCCTTCTCTCGGATGGAACGCCCGGCAAATGTTTCTTGTATTGCGGGGTGTAACGTTTTTTCGATGGAATATGTAACAGGTTGTCTTACGAGGAACCGATGGAAAGTAATATCGCATTATTGCACTCTGGTGGCTCGGGAACGCGGAGCGGGGGATGAGTCGCTGAAATTTTAGCACCTCCGAGGATCTTTGCTTATGCTTCTCCCCGGCAAATGTGTCTCTCGGTGTCGCGAAACGGTTCCCGGTATATCTTACTAGAATATTTTCATGATTCCGTCTTTCTTCCGCGAAGGCAAATGTTGTCTTTGGATAAAAACGACGAAATGCATATTTTGAGGAGAAGGTGGAAGCAATCTTTCATGGTGGTCTTTATACAAATACGATATACCCAGACTTTCATTCAATATTTCTTCAAGTCATCTAACTTCCGTGTATACAGAATTAATCTAAACTCTGAGCAACGTACGGAATGCAAACAGAATACGAAGATGTAACAATAGAAAAATCGCGACGCCTGCGAGAGCCTATGGTGCATAATGACTTCCCGCGTCGCGCAGCCGAGCGCAGAGGGTCAAACGTTAATGGAAACATTAAAGAGTTTACACCGAACGGTTCCCATTATGTGGCGTAAAATTCGCCGGTATCCATTATCCGCTCGTGCACAATACGCCCGAGCATAATCGACCAAGCGTGATTCTCATTAATAACCAGATTACGCGGTTTTTGCAGAGCGGACCTCTTCGAAATAGACGAAGCCGCGGAACAGCTGGCGTACAGGGACTAACAATAAGCTTCTCGGCGGGGCGTCGGGTGAATTATCGTCGCGGGCCGGTGCGGCGGTCCTTCCGCCGGGATTTTCAAATTCCGCGCCCTTCGGCTTCTGCAACAGCGGCGACTCTTGAGCGGCCGTTTTTCTGCACGCTCCGGGAATCCGTTGCATTAAATCTGACATCGCGCGGGCCGCATAAACAAAAGAGAAGAATCCAAGGATGTCGCGGGCTACCTCCGAGCTCTCCCGTGCTCGCGAGGGTATAGCGTTCACGCGTGTTCGAGCACAAATAAACGAGCCCGTGCGCGCGTGTGCGCGCGCCGGAGCAAAGCGGCGGTCGAGCTTTCCCAAGTGGCATGCGGGATCCGTCAGGGGTATTCAAATATACAGAGTGGTATTATTTACGAGCGCTGGATACACGGGGTGCCACGGACTCCCCCGTAAAAAACAACACGTGTCTGCGCTCCGCCTCGCCCGAAGGGCGAAGGGGGGGGCCTCGGTCTCGCTGGATCCCCGGGTCCCGCCTCCGTATACGATCTCCGCGAGATTTAGATTTCGAAATGACATCTAGCTCCTGGGGGGGCTAAACGGCCGAAACGCTTGCCCAGAAGACACGTTACAATTTGCATGCGCGCGGATTTAGGGTCCCGACGCTAAATGAAATAGCATCGCCGCGAACACCCTGGACTCTGCTACATTGAATCCGGATAGCTACGGACCTAGATCCCCGTGCCAAGTCCTGTTTTCATGGGTGATTTCGTCGAGCCAAGACGAAGTATCTTTTGACAGGAAACTTTCGAAATGGTGAATGAAATATTGACTTTTCTGGAACGTCTAGTAACTAGACAGCGGATTTTATGGATTTATGGCAAAAGTGCTGTAATTTACAATGGTAAACACAGAAGAATTTTAACATACTGTGCATCCATATATTTTCAACCTATTAAACGTAAGAGACAAAATAAATTTCTATTTCAGTCCGGTTTGTTGCAATTCAGATGGAAAATTTCGATTTCGCATAAAGATCTAATAACCAGCTCCTTATGGAAACAGCGCTCAGGAAATTAAATAACGATTTGTGGAAAACAATTGCGGTAAATCTGTTCGTGCAAGCATGTTTTAATTCTCTTATCGATCCCAGTTTCGTTACTTAACAGACTCGGAATATCGCATTTATAGTTGCACGTCGTTTTACAGTTTCTGTCGCAATTTTTATGCGGAATTCATGCGTCTTGTGCCCGAAAGTAAAACAAATGGCTAACTAAACTGGGCACATAGTGGCCCGGGGAGTTGAAATTCCTACATCGGGCCATTTGTTTCGATCACGTTGCGCGCAAAGCCGGTATTTTTTCATGGCATTCGAACAGCCAGACGTCCGTGGAACGGGCCGCAAGCTCGCCATTTAATTTTGTGACTGACGTCAGTTTACCCGGGCGACTGGGGTTAAAATCATCGTCGGCTGTCGAACAGCATGCTACCGTTCCCGTCCGACCGGCACTTCTGCCTGAAAACTCACATAAATATTCGGCTATTTGTTTGGTCGCTGCTAAGGAGAGAACGCAGAGCACGCGGCCAGAGACCCGGCCCGGACCGTTTCGTCCTGTTTCCACGAGGTTTACGTTCAAAACATACTTCTTCGGGGAAAGATGAATTGGGACATCCTTTAAGTGCCGTGAAACGTACGATGACGTACAGTATACTTTCCAGAAGAATTTGCTGTGGAGAACAGTTTACAGAGTTCCGCCATCTCCACGTGGGTGGCGCACTAGAAATTGTCAACGGGCTCATTAATCAACCACTTCTTATTCAAAATAAATAGTAAGGTCAATTAAAATTGTTTACGCAGCGATTCTATACTCTTATCTCGGCTCTGTGTCATTGAACGATTAGCTGGCACAATGTAGCTCTCGTAGATTCAGATATCGCTGTTATCAGCCGTTCGATTCTTTGCCGCGCTTGTTCGACTATTATCTGTGTGTATTTTACGTCTCCCTTTGGGATAACATTTTTGGAAAACAGTCTTCGGAAGAACCACCATTTCCTCGAATTGTGAATTGAACGTTCAATCTGATTCTACTGTAATGTTTGTAACGTTATGATCGTGTTTAAATGTCACGTAGGGTGTCCAGCGAATGAACCCTTAGACTCTGTTGAAATGAGTATTTGCAAATCGTTGGAACCTATTAAAATTATTATCAAAAATTGTGTTCACTTTCTTCTACATTCAAAAGATAATTTTTGTTTGTTTCGCGTTACTTCACTCATTGCCAGTAAGAAGTTTAAAACTAATCTTTCATGACACAGAGGGCTGTGAATTTTATGCATTTATGATAAAAAAGAATATGTGAACAAGAGTGGAAACATCAACACAATATAGGAGCATGGTTGTATTATTTTCAACCTATAAGAATTAGGAAGAGGACCTTTTAGTGAACTCCTTGTAACCCAGTCAGGCTCGACGAGCTCTCCAGCTCCTCCGTTTAAAATAGTTCGAGCGCCGCAATTTGTCAGCGCTATGAAGTCCACCGCGACGTTGTCAACCCTCGCGGAGAACGCAGCCGGCCCCATAATCAACCGAGAAGAGGCTCGCCCCGAGGTCGATTCGTCTCGGCCTCAATATTTGCATGGGCCTGGCGACAAACGGTCGCTGTCACGGTCAGAACAATGCTAATGAAATCAGCGTTAATTTCGCTGTGGTGCGGGGCAGCTCGTCCGCGTAGACAAAGATCGTTTTCCGCTCGGCGCCGTTCGAATGGCAGGCAATAATTAAATGTGCACGGTAAGTCACAAGATTAAATGGTGGACCTCCCTTCCTTGCGCATCCCTTGGCGAGAAGGGCCCGGGCGTAGGGTGGCCGCCCGTGGACGAACGCCCTTCACCTTCGGTGAATTGGAGCTGGTAAGTGGCGGAGCGGAGTGCCGAACGGAGCGGATCTCCATCCGTTGCCCGTCAGCCCCGAGAAATTTCAATAAGCCAATTCGGGTAATGGATTGGCACGCACGTGCGTGTGCGGCCGTGTCGGTGCGGTGTGCTTGCGAGGCTGCAACGTATTGTCCGAATCCCGATTCGTTTCGTTTTCGTGTTAAGGGGCCGAACAGTGCGGTCGGGAGGTGGAAAACCGTTCCGAGCGGCCGAAACTCCGAGTGGACCGAGGCTAGCTGTTTCTGACGTGGGTGCAACCGAGGTTCGCAAATACTTCTCGACATTCGTTACGCGCGTCTCGTTTATTGGTTCCGGCGAATTGTTCCGAGAGAGCCTGCCTCTTGAACGTCCGCGAGGTGAGGGGTGGCCCGAAGATACCAATCCCGATCGACGCGACCGATGATGGGTTGTCGTGATTTCGGCCCTCGATCCACCAAAAATTATGACCGGCTGAATATGGGTTGCGGCCCCACAATCCTGTAGGGATCGAGAGCGAGGGGTACACGGCAGAGGATCCTACGCGAATCAAGGTGAACCGGTGGCGTTAGAATACACCTGGAGTCAGCAAGCGGTGGTATTTCAGCCGCGGGGTAGCTGTTATTATTTGGCCGCGTACGAAGGCTACATTCTCCCTCGTCGACGGCGAGACCCGCTGCAAGAAACCGATGGAAATTATTAAACGGCCCGGCGTTTATGTAGATTTATTGCCGCGAAACTATTGAGCCCGGCCGGTCCCGAACTGGTTTGCGATGGCGGCTACAGAAAGCGCAGTCGTGGTTATTAGACGCCGGTTAGCCCCCTCGAATGAATTAAATCGCTGTCTTCGAACAAATTGTGTTACGCATGTTCATATAATACCTTGAGGAAACCCCTAACTTAAATGCAAGCAACATTAACTGAATCAAAAACATATTGCAAGACTAAATTTATCATTTTCAGAACATTGTCTGTGTTTCAAAGGTTATAATTTCGTGAGAAAGAGCATTGTACATTTACAGTATAGTTTGAAGATATAGGGTACCGTATATTCGTCATGGAATTGAATTACATGTCGCGTACATTCAAACTTTTGTAAAATCAGCAACATCTTCGTAACTATCAGACGTTCTCAAATATTTTGTGAAATCGAAATCTGGTCAGTATGAAAGATAAAATATTTGCTAGACACTTTAAAAATCAAGCTCTACAGCTAAGAGGTTAAATGCATCAACGGTTCTGGAAACATTCGATCAACTATGCTTCTCTCAACAACCAGATCAACAACTTCTAAGTTTTCCGTTTCCTCGACCGTGACACGCATGAAAATATGATAATAAACGGACCACTTTTATGCATTCTAGGTAACGCATCCTGTGCTTCCTCCGAGAAAAATTCGAACAGATAGTCGTCGATCGTTATCCGTCACTTAACGGCGCCGGTATCAGACACGTTTTCACTGGTCGCTGGTCGAAGGACCCGCGTCCGCCTCGCAAATAATTCGTACTTTGCATACAGAGTGCTCGCGCGTATTTTTTCGCGAGTACGCTCATACGGGACACGAGGTATTTATGTTAATGGCGAAAGTATTTAATGAATAATGTAAATAACGTGTGCGGCGGCGTGGCGCGAGCGTGTTTCTCAAAATTCGTTGTACGTTCGCGCTCGTGTACGGCGATTCCCGATCCATCTGGTAATTAATAAAAAAAAAAAGGGAGAATCACGCGTTGTAGCTCGTTATGCATCCGCCGAATTTTCAGTCCGGGTTCCTCGGCGGCTCGGCGTGAGACGGCCCGGTAATTTAGGCTCTTAAACCTCGACCGGTCCCCCTATTTGCATGCGGGATGAAACGGAACACCATGGAGATCCCCGCGGAGGCCGTTTAGCCGGTAATGCCGTGATTCCACCGTAAACACGCTCTTTGTGTTGCGCGCGAGCGAAAGAAATGTCCTGCGAGAGGACTCCTCAGCGATCGAAGCGTTCGTAAGACGTGCAATTTATTCGAATCCCGGTTAGAGGCACCCACGCGAGAACGGATTTCCGTTTTCCAATAAAATCCCGCCCCGGCACGACCCGTCCGCTGCGTTTATGGCAGCCGCCGGCGTATGTGTGTGCTCTCCCCGGAGCGCGCGCGCAAACAATGTCAAACTCTCAAGGAAAACACCCGCGAAAGTTAAGTATAATGGTTTTCTATTGGCCGCGCGCGCTGCGGCTAAAGACTGCTCGACGGCCTTACTCGATAAATAGGGGAATTTATTTTGCACCTGGTTAAACTGATGCATCTCGCGTATACGCCGTGTTTCCTTAACGTATTTACCTGGCCGGTTTATGCGCCGGCCGGATCGATACGCCGCAGAAAAGTGCCGGGATAAACATGAAAACGATGTTAAATATATAGAGAGGAAACTATGGAATCCATTAATACCGTTCGATCGTTAGGGGACTTGTTCCGCGCACGATAACGCTAAACCCTCACCTCGATTATAGAAGGTGCAAAACAAGCGCGAACGTTCCGCTCTTGCCTCTTTCTTGCACTATTTACCACCGGAACGTGACTGGCCGCTGCGGAACCGTGCTGGATGGTCATGCAAAATTGATTTCTTCCACTTCGTTCTGATTATGCGTATGTTTCGTAAACAGTTTCATGCGGAGAAAATTTATTGCGTTACAGAAGCGTGGGTGAACAATGCGGTAGATCCTCGCTCGTTCCACGAAACGGAACCCAAAATACAGAAATCGAGGTATTCCCCCACTCCCGAAGAACATCCACAATCCCCACCACGATCCCCATAACGATCGACGATGCCGCGCAATAAACGAGGTGCTACTGTAATTCTGAAACGGTTGAAATTAACTTAACGCGCCCAGACGTATTTTTGTAATTACACCTGTTTAAGCTGGAACAATATTTCTTTTCTTGATAAAAATTGTCGATCGATACTGGAAATGAACGTCGCAGGACCGGAAAGGCCCCCTACAACCGCTCAACCGTTAGGAGACTTGTTCCCCGTGCGATAACGCTAAACCCTCGGTTACAAAAGGTGCAAAACGCGCAAACATTGCCCTCTTGTTTCCTTCTCACGTTATTTACCACCTGAACGTGACTATCGGCCAAGAAACCCCTTCAAATGGTTTTCTTGGACTTGGAGACTCTTCTGTTCTGGAAATGTCTGCAATTACTATTTTCGTAGAAAAACTCTGAGAAATTATCTGAGGCGAAAGGTTTCGCTGAGAGAGCTGGCAAGGTTCGGATTAGAATGGCAAAAATCTTTCTTGAAGTCGATAAACATATTTTCTTTTTCTTTGAAAAACCTTATCAATAGACCTCGGAAAAGTACATCACTGATTGAAACGGATAAAAGTTTGTTACTGGATACTTGTTGTTTTTAGTAAACTTGTTTTCAAGACAGTAGTCGGTATCCAACAGTACGGGCTGAAATAAGGAACATTCACCTCACTAATTTGGTTGCAATGTACAGATCCAATCTAACAAAAGGATAAAAAGAGTTCGATCGTTAGAAAACTTGTTTCTCGGAAGCAAAAGCTGCAGAATGCACAAATATCGCGTTCTCCTTTCCCACGTTATTTACCACCCGAACGTGACCCCTGGCCGTGGAGCTTCTTAAAAGGATTCGAAAGTGGCCAGCGAAAAGGATTCGAGCCTCCGACCGCTAGAAGATTTAAGAACGTTGTAAAACAGTGGAATAAAATGCTCGGGTTCTATGGGGTAGGAAAAGCTGCGGCGTGTATCCCGACCGAGTTTTCCTTTTGTACGACCAAGTCAAAGGTCTCGGTCCTTTGAGGTGCCCACGAAGGACAAGGGCTTATCCCATTGGCACAGTGACCTTCTGCGACCCAGCCAGTTGTCCCGCCGCTTGTAAGCGTCCTTCCACGGTAGCAGAGCGAGGATTTACTACGGTCATAAATTACGTCGGAGACACGGCGCGGGCCTAACGAGTGGACGTCTTAATAAGGGCTGATTTTTTCCGAGAGGAACGCACCTAATCGGATGGAGCATTTCGTCGGAGAGCCGTAAACGGTGGCCAGGTTTTTGGTGAAGTTGCGACCGGATGGCCGAGATATCCGTGTCTTCCGTCCCATCGACACACTGACCTTGTCAATGCAGGTCCCCCGCAGCAACTGCCGATGGTCCTGCGGCGGCAGGGAAATTTACAGTCGTCATAAACCAGTAAAAACGGTCGCCGGTGCAAGTTCAGCCGACAGGGCAGTTTTATTTGCGCCATACATCCCCCGAAGTGACGCGGCGTCGGCGTCGGCGCAGCGTCGCCCCAGCACATCGTCTTCTGCCCTCTGAAACGCACAAAAGTAACAATGAAACGCGCGATCTCGACCGACCGCCATCCCCTCCCGAAAACTTTTCCACCTACAGGCAGCACAGCAAACTTTTCAGCGAGAACACTTTGCGCTCCTTATTCCGCGAGGCGCGCAGCGTATGTGCACGGACGCGATATATTTGCCAGGCCGGCGGACCGACTCAGACGCTGCTGCTTCTTCTTCTTCTTCTTCTTCTTCTTCCTCTTTCATAAATAAGAATGAGCTTAGCCCTCTTCCCGCACCGTCCTATTTGTCGTTGCCTCGCGCCGAGCACCAGACGGAAATGAGGAACTAAGAAACATTGAATTGGAAAAGTCTCTCCGCTCGTTGTTGATGGTATACGTCAGCCCTGATGACAGTATTATGGGAGTCCTTTTTTCTAGGCGGGTCCGCCCGGGAATGTTTGATGCGCCGCGACGCGCTTCCGGTTGGATGAAATTTGTTTAGTCGGGATCTAGTTACTCTGCGGCTTTTTGTATGCACGCGGAATTGCGGATGCTCTTCCTAAGTATTTCGATGTTTGTCATGGTGTTCAGGAATACTGGGTGTGTCGGAACATGTGGTGCACACTTCAGCGAACGGGAGACGCAAGTACCGTCGAAAAAGTTTATATGGTCGCGTGTCCTACTTGTCCTTATTGAAATGTTTATTGACATGTTTGTAAATATCTTAAGGTAAGGTCAAATAGAACACGTGTTCACATAAACATTTTTCATTGTTTTATACGTCCTATAATTTATAACTATTTTTAATTTCTTTGTATATTTCTCCAAGTTTGTTTGTCATACGTTAATGTCCAATTAATTGAAATACTTTTAAATTTAGAGCAGGGGTAAAAATTGTAGCGATCATGTTTATTATTAATAAGCAAATCTGTTTGCTGCGGGACCTTCGGTGGTCCTTCAAGAGCTACCGAAGACACTTGTGACGGTTCTTTGACGACCACTTTGGTAATTTCGGATGTATTTCGAAGACCAGGGTCCCCACATCCTTTTCAGGGCCACTGGTGGCGTCCAGATTGTTTTCTAGGGTCACCAGCCCACGAGCACTCGTTCTAGGATCGCTCTATGGGTCTAACAGCTACACTTGAACGTGTTCTTCGAGTATAGTGTCGTGGCAAGGGGGTGGAGTTATCGATAGCCTGGCAAAGATACCTGACTAGCTCGGTAAGCAGAAGATATTACTGAGACTATACCATTTAAAAAGTCAACAGTGACCGTGAACTTTGTAAAAGGAGGGCCGCAACTCCAATATTTGACAACCATAATACTTCTATTCTTGAGCCGCGTATCTCGCTGTTTGAAATTTTTCCTTGAACCTTTGAAACAGCGCCGTACGCGAGAAACACATTAGATATCCATCTTGCATATTTTGTAGCAAGTACATAAAAAAATGCGCGAATGAAAAATTAAGATCAACTGGAAACCATGGGTTTATTATTATTATAATAACAGACAGTAGCTCTCTTTAAGTTTGTCGATGCTTAAACTGTTATATCTGCATAACAAAAAATCGTGGAATCATGAGAAATTATAATAAACGAATGTATACATGTTATGATATATACATTTTATAAAAAACTGTACATACTTTTCCAGAGAATATCTTCTGGGGTTGGAGGTACTCGCCAAACGGAAAACCAGAATAAGTCACCGACCGGAATGGAGGGCCCACGGGAATCCTTCTCTTTCGTTCTTTCGTTCTGGGCTGGTGGAGAGCATCAGTTAACACAGCCGCGCGGCAAACGGCCCAAAGATAATGCAATGCGGGGGCAACTCCGCGTCATTGCCCTAAACGCGCGCGGCCAGGTGAAGCGGCCGGCGCGGCGCGGCGGAAGAAGAAAGGAGTGCCGCTCGTCACGGTGATTTTTTGCCGTTAATGAAGCTGTCCTGCCGTTCCGGGTAAGCTGCGAAACGGCCGAGCATTAGCGACTACTGGTCTCCCTCTCTCGGTGCCGGTGGTAGCCCTGGGTACTCTCGCGCGACAGTGCAATTACAATAAACTGGCAGCGTCTCGCTACCGGCACGCCACCGTCTGTCGACGCCCGCTGTTTCACCTTCCGCTCTTCCTTTCTCTCGATTTCAGCGTGTTCTCGCCCGCGGTAGGTCGAATGCTAAGCTTCACGCTAGGCGCGCGGTGGGGTCGAGGCTTAAATTAAATCCGGCTAATGTAACCGTCGGCTATATTAGATCTCTTGTCTGCGGGCGCATGTCCTTCCTCCCCGTTTGCGCCAGGATTGGTCCGGGGACAGGAAACGGGGGGCGGCGAAGAGCCGGGCGGAGAGAAGAGAACGCATAGACAGAGAAATTGTTGGACCACAGAGGGGAATCTCTGATCCTCTTCTTCGTCGGTGGCGTCGTAAAGGGTCTCGCAATCACCGGTTAATTTGTACCCGCGCGGCGGAGAATCCTTTTTCTCCGCCCCCTCGAATCTTTTCTTTATCGCGATACGCTTGTCGGCGATACCCATCCATCGCGTGCAGATGCAAAAAGAAAGAAAAACGAGGGTGCAAGGGGTGGAAGTAAACTCTTTCCCCTACTCAGTGGACTACTACTGCCTATCGGTGGTACGGTTCTCAGGACATTTTCAGTAGGGAAATTGCGAGCTTCAAAAGCGCCCCGCGCGCCGCGCCCTTGCTCTGCTAATTTCTCCTTTGAACCTTTGTTACGATCGCGCGTGCACCTTGCACCTTTCCGTCGCGTCGCAGCTTCTCGCTGCATACGTCTCTCTGCACACGTAGCCCCCGCGCGAACGGGGAACCGTTGCGAAAGGATAGCAAAGAGGGCGAGAGAATGAAACGGAGATGAAGAGGGATCAAAGAGAAACCAGCGAAGGCGGCGACGTTGTCTCCCGGCATCGGATGCTTCGTGATCGAATCGCTAATTAGCGCACGCTTTCAGTCGGCGAACTCTTTGAGCGGAGTAGCTGCTTCTCGACCCCCACAGACCCGGTAATACATTCGGATCGAGTAAATCCACTTTAAGGCCGCGCCGCGTTACGTCTCGCCGAGCCGAGCCGCGTCGCGCAACGGGATCGGAGAACTTCGGCTGGGACAAAGTTGTCCGAAACGATTAATCGTGTTTATTCCGTGATTGAGACGCGGAAATGGATTCGCCGATCGGGCCCCCGAAGTTTCAACATCCGCCCCCGATTCTTGGTCTACCGTGAAATCGTCTTCGACTAACCGTCGCCCCGGCTGCTGCCGGTTAATTATCGGACGACGATCGCAACGACGCTGACGGAAGACGCGAGCCGAAACGCGGCGGTAAGTCATAAAGCAGGGCCCGACCCGGCCCGGCCGTATCGATTCTTAATACTTGTCAGGTTGTTATACACTTCGCCAGCCGGGGGAAGGGATTCCACGGTGTACTCTGGGGCGCCATAAACATTAATCCGAATCTCGACGGTTCGCGCTCTCTGCTCCCACCGCGATCGAACGAGTCGAAGCCCGAAACTGACAAGACACAATATCTTACAATTCTCGCGATTTTATGGGCCTTTAGGGCTACGACAACGATAAATCCTCGTGAACGACGAAGGCCCGGGAATTGATCAGCTCGGGATTAAGGATCCCCCCCTGCTCGGTCGTATGATTAATATAGCCCGGTTACTTTCTATTTTATTTATGATTTACATCCACCCGCTAACGCCTTCGCTGCGATCGATACGTTCTCGTTACTGTTTCCCCGAAAAAAAAATTGTGCTTGTGTTATTCGGAATCAATGGAGAAATTAATTCCGCGCACGTTCTTAATTGAACAAGTATTTAAATCCGAATTCATTTTTGTTGTTCTGGTGGAGCGCTCGTACGTACAAGACAAATGTTCCTTCCGAATTTGTGACGCGAACAACGCGTTCTTCAACTTTTCATTACATATTTGCACAGGATCAAATTTTAACCTTTTGCCCCGGAGACTTTTCAATACATAGAATGATATGTACATCTTTCATTGCGGTACATACAGATGTATCTTATTCAAAGTATTAACTGATTACATATTTAAGATACAGTAAGATGTTGATATAAAAGTCTTTATTACATATTCACAAACAAATATTGAGAAAGCTTGCGGGACAACTAGGGAGACAAGAAGCACTTTGCTGTTTGTTTCGTTCTGCACGTATCGAGGCAGTCGTGAGGGGTACTTCATTTCGTGGAAAAACATTCCCCTACAACGCCAGAACCATTCGGAGAGAGTACTGTATCTAGATAATCTCGAAGATAGCAAGTCAACGGCCATCGATAACTCAATTAGAAAATCTGCGAACGTGACTACAAAGAGACAAGCATAGAATCCTGTTCGGCTCGAAAACAAAGGCAACCAGGTACACCACTGAAACAGCAAACTCGCATGATCCTCGAGTATCGCGTCAGGCGCGACCGAACGAAATTCAATCTCGGGAACACAGTGATAGTCACCAAGGTGGGTCCGGCTGGTTTAATTTCAATGGCTCGAACTTACCGCAAATCGATCGCGGCCGGTCGACCGGGATTCCAGTCGATCGTGGAAACACAGCTCGGCCGCGGTAGTAGCGAGTCTGTCGGCGGCATGGCACGAAGGCACATACACACGCGACGTAAGTCCGGCCGCTTAATTAAGCGTGCGCGAGTGCACACGGCCCACCCCGTAGCCCCCTGGTTCGCCCCGCGTTGGGGGTTGGAAAAAAGATCAATAAAATCCGTAGTCTACGGGCGACCGCATTCATCGGCCACCCCATTTCTACAACATATTTTGCAACCTCACCCCCAAAGCAAGCCTCACCGGGGTTGCCTGTTCGCCCCCACCGTGTGGCCCGCTCGGACCTCCCTCTTTAGCGGGTCCACGTGCTCGTTTCAGCCCCACCGCTGCGTTCTTTCAGGGGGAGGTGGAGGCCCGTACCGGAGAACGAGTTTGCGAGACCGCCACTAGGTGGCAATAGAACGGGAGGGAGGGAGACAGGACGAGCCCGAACGCGATCCGACCATCCGTTCAACCAGTGCGAGCGAGACGGTGCTCCGTTCCCCGCAACCCTTCGTCCCGCCGGCTGCCCACCAACGAGCAACTGGAGGTTCTCGTCAGCCTGTCAGTTAGTGCCGTGGCGCCGTGACGGTACGGTGTAGGTTGCTACGTTGTTTTTGGCTGATCGTTCGCCTCGCGGAACGCGTGTCTCGCACCCGATGGGCAACGAACCCATCCGTGACAGACACCACACCGGCAAACACAATCAGTGATCCCGCGAGCAAGTGACTGCGAACCGACCGCGTGTGATCCTCAGCCTGTTCGTTTATTTTTTATTTTTTTTTTATTTTTTTCTTGACAAAGGGCTTTTGCCCGAAAGTCAGCACACCCAGTTGCAGATAGGACACAGTGCGTTTTGTACATGCGATACGTGCGGGCCGTGATCCAGTGCTCCGTTTCATCGTCCACCGAGATCCCGAGGAAAAGGCGGGAACACCGAAGAGCCTGTCTGTGACCGATGATTATTTACGTGCTGTTCGGTGTGTGCGCGTTCGATGCCTGACCGACGTACAAACGGCACGCAGTGCGATCTCTGAGGTGAGCATTCTGCAGATTTCCCATTTCCGGTCGGAACCCGCGCCGCGCCGGGATCAGTGACGGGACGCGCCACGTGAACCTCTGCCGCTTGGACGCTGCGACGTAGCGTTTGGTGATCTTGTGTCGTGACAACTGCGATTCTCGATCGTTGAAAAAATTAGACCGGCCTCTTCGAGAACGATTTCGAAGAGGTTCTTCTACACTCTTCGTTCCCCTAAATTTCCCGATAATTGCGTCTGAGCTCAGGAGCCCCAGACTAAACTCCGAAACGTGGAGATTAGGGAAGTTAGAGGAATCTCGAGGTTGTGGGTGGGAGGATCTCATTCTCCAGAAATCCTGAAACGTATTCTTTCTTAAATAATCCATGAACACTATCTGGTATCATCTCTCTAGTTCCCTGCAGCGTTCTCCATTGGCTAGATCACATCGAGTGTCCCCGATCCCTAAAACTCCCCGGTCCCGGGAAACAAGAGCAGGGCATAAAGAGCATAATCTCGCGGAGTGTATCATGGATCGTTTGAGCCGCGTGTCGCGTCAGTCGGCCTCGCATAATCCGACTTATTGTTCGCGAGCCGACGGCCGTCGAGCTGGAATCTGATTTCGTTCTCGGTTCAACGTGAATGGGGTCCGGCGTTGAAGTCGGCCGACGTTTTCACGGTTTTCGGGTCCTGGATAACATCGATTAATCCGCTAAGCCGCGTTCCCGCGACGGAATCGAGAGGGCGAGGAGAAATCGAAGGAGAGAGGGCCGTCGGAGATGAAGAGAGAATAAGGTGGATTAGCGAGAAGAGACCCTCGAAGGGATTCGGAGGGATCGTTCGAGCCGCGGCCACGCGAAAGGGAGCGGGACAAATGAAATTTCGTCGTGGCAAATTGTCCGAGAGAGCAATGCCGCAGAAATCGGCCGGACGATTAACGTTGGGGGATCTCTCTTAAGACTTGCTAATTTGCTGGCCGGGATAATATCGGTAGGGACGATCTATTAGCGAGGCGATCTATTTGCCGCGGATCGTCCGGATCGGTACGTGCACTGGTTCGCGATTCGGTTGGACCCTCGGGATACATCTCACGTCCGGGAGCCCGTGACCGCCGGGAAATGATGCAACAGGCAATGATAGGCGAAAGAGAAAGGGGCAGAAACGGAATTGGAAACGGTCCAAGCGGACATCGAAATCGCGAGAAAGCGTTGAACCGGCGGACGATCGGTCGGGCGCGATCCAGTGCCTGAAGAAAACGATCGTTCTCCGGGATCTGTCGAAGATGCCGGGACCAGGATCGATCGTCGACGTTCTCCCACTCGAATTGGGGCATCCCGTTTTCTGAAGCTTCCGTCGGAAATCGGGCGATTGTGAAGTTTTACGACGAGAAACCGAGAATCGGTCGGTCCCCGTCGGGCCACGATCCCGGCACATCCGATTTCAGTGAATTTAAGCGCAGCCGGGAAAGTAGGTTTTGAATATTGATGAACCGGGTATGAATATATTCATAAGACTAACAGTTTATTTCTGCAGTCGAGTCGATTCGCCTCTCGCATTGATCAATCGACGAGGATTCGTGGAACCGGGCTCGTAGTAAATTCGGCCGATTAATATTCGTAGGCAGCCGGAGTCCGTCGGTACCCTTGCGTACCACGTTTCTTTCCGGCGAATCGGCTCCAGCGATGCCGTCGGCGAAATCCCTTCGTTTCTCAAGTTTCTCTTCTGGTTCGACGTCTGTCTCGTGAATTCGCGACATCTCGCTCCGCCCCCCCGGCGTCTTCATTATGAAATCTCTCTCGGCGTGTTTTACGAGGAGGCTCGCTCGCAGACGAATCGACCGAAAGCGGCACGCGTCGTAACTTATCGTCTAGTTTATTATTAACAGCCGCGACGACAGTTTCACGAGCTCTCTCGTCGAACCCGAAGAAATACGGCGGAACCGCGAGCGAGCGTACATGATCGACAAATTCACCGGGCGGAGGGGAGCCGATAAATTTTCGTCTGGCCCGGAATAGGTGGCGTCGTTCGAAATAATCGAAATGCTAATTATTCATTTGCATAATTAACGCGAGCACGATAAAGCGAGCTGCGGCGCGCCGTGAGTGGTCCCACATGCCATCGAAGATTAACGGTAGCCCTGGCCCCTCGCTGTAATGTTCATTTTGAATATTAACTCCTCGAAAATGGACGCGCGGTCTGCTCGTCGAAACGTTGCCGACGAGTTTCCACCGGTCCAATGAATCGCGAATGACTGTGTCCCCCGATCCCCCGAGCGAACTCGCCGTTGCAAATCGACTCGCAAAATCGCGTCTCCTCGTATCTGGGACAAACCGTTCGATCCCGATGGAAAACTGTTTTCCCAGACGTTTTCAAACGCCCGCCGCGTAATTTCCTCGCCCTTGCCTTCTACTCCAATTAAGATTCTAGAAAGCTTCCCGTGGCGGAGGTCGTTTAAATTCCCATTTTTCTGCTACCCTCCGAGAGAGCCGCCGGCGGACGTCTCGCATCGATTCAGCAGAACCCAGCCGTCACTTTCGCCGGCGAGCGTAAATTGACCCGGTCGTTTACGGTCAATTTCCGAAAAATCTCGCGTTCCCACCGTCCCGATCCCGGAAACTCCCCTAGCCGTCTGGCCGCCGTAACTTCTTCTTTCGTGTCCCTTTCCACGTCGCTCGCGATCACCGCCAACAATTGGCGACGCGAATATCCTTCTCGTCTTGCAACGATGTATCTTCCCCGAGCTGATTGTATCCAATCCATTACCCGATCCGCGAAGGACGCTGCGATCCACGATCAGATTTATCGGTAAAACTTTTTCCCGAGGCTGTATTATTTGATCGTAATGGGGAAATATATCGGAGCTTGTAATAATGAATTCCCATTAGTCTTCTGGCGCGTTTCTTGCGAGCGTCGCGACGTTCAAATGTCAAATATTGGTTAACGATCGTTTTTGCTCGACAAAAGCTGATTTGTGCGTTACTGAATTATTGAACTGCATTAACACATATCGTTTTTTTATCACTGATGGGAGTTCCAGTCTATTTTTCCATCATTGCCACCAATGAACAATTGTCTTTTTTTTCTTCTCCGCTTTGTTTCGAAGTTGTAGATTTCGTAAAGTTCTTCAGGTGTGTCGAATCTTCTGCTCGTCTGATCTTGTGCACAGTGAACAATTTGACAAGCGAAGTGTAATAGTGAATTTTTCAAGTGTCTCTACTCGTCATCGCCGATTCCGCTACCCTCTGGCTTTCCTCTCGCTGTACTCTTAATTTCGCACAGTCCCACATGAAATCAGCTGGCGCGCATCGCAATTAGAAAGCCATTATATCCGCCAGCGTCGCTCGCGCGTGTGTGTTCATTCTCTGTCGAACGTCCAGAGGGGCTGGATTCCCGTGGAGTTTCTACACCTTCTGTCGGTGGGGGTAGATGGATGTCCAGCAATCAGGTGCACCGACCCCCAACTACCTTTGAATTCGTCCGCGCGCACGGCAGCTGCCTGATATATTCTCGTTGACGACGCGGTGCCATCACCGTGCCGCCCCGAGCCCGCCTGCTGTTTCCTTTTCATGTTCCGATGGTAGACACCGGCTTAAGAAAGAAGTCCCGGCCCGTTGATCCACTCGGTAACATCGTCGACCCCGAAGATCTCCTCGGAAATTGACCGTGAACGATTTACGCCACGCGTACCAAACGACGCGTGCGACAACGTCACACCCTGGAACCGAGCGTTTATCTGCGTTCCTGCGCTGTAGGCTACCCTGCTCTTTTCATTAATCTTCCCATACGATTTTCAAATTTATCGCCTCCGATTTAACATCCCCGCGTATCCCTGGGTTTTTGCCTGGTGGCAATATTAACCCCTCGGGGACGAAGAGTTTTTGAAACGTTGGAAATATTTGCCTTGGTAAGCTAAATGTCTTCAAGTTTAGGAAATAATATAAATGTGTACTGATTTGTTGTTACGATTTAATTCAATTATTTGTCGCTTCAGAGTAACAGAAGATTTATATTTTTAGTATGCCTTTATGTATCCAAATAGTTGAATATTAACACTGAACCTACCACTGCCGGGATCAAATGACCGGTTTTATATTTTTCATCTTGCAATGATTGAAATTACGAAATTGTTAAATTTCTTTATCCAAGCACATATTGTAACTAAAGTTACACAAAATAAACAGAGCCTTGTCATGTTTGTAAGCTAAAACATTTTAATCGCTTTTAGTACTCGGTAGGATTCATGTTAATGACAAAGACATAGAATTTGATTTCGATTTAAAGAGATAGAGTGACATCCATGCTTAGTAGATTCTCTTCGAAATTTTCATCAGGAGTCTGACTGGATATTGTAACGCAAGGGGTAGTATGTACCTATGTATACGATTAGCATTTTCTTTCTTTGTTTTTAAATAAGATTGAATTTTATCTTTCGTTAACAGTGACTACCACGCGAATTTTATACGTTTCACAGAAGCTTCACCTATTGTTATTTACTTGGTAACTCACCTCAGGCTACAATCTAGTTAATTCCAGTATTACTACAATTGATATTCAGTGGCATTAATTTGATGACAATCATGTTTAAATAATTCCATGAATAAATTATCATTAATAAGTATATAGACTCCGGATTTCATGCATTTGTGACAAAAATAGGTAGGTGCAATTTAAAACAGTAAACCGATTCAAGGATTGAAGAATGTCAACATATTTTCAACATATTAGAATTCTTAACGAGGAAAATCAATGTTCACTTAGCTCCTGTATCTCGCGATTGATGCACAAAAATTTGATTTCGCATAAGGATCCGCCGTCTATTAATAAGCTGGTCGCATAAAATTTCGTTAAAATAATGATAACAGTTGTGGGCATATTCATGTGCCACTGGTGAAGTGAAAGGTCAGATGAAATTCCGTTTTCCGTATCGAGTGTGCAGGACCAAAGAGTCACAAAAAGAAATGAAGTAGGGAGTACAAGAATTCGACAACATTTCGGAAGATTTACGAACGGGATCAGTCGTACGGAAAGAATCGATAATCGTGGGTCCCGAGGTGTCCAGCATTTTATTCCGCTCGTTAAAGGTCTCGTCGGATCCCGGCAATATTGACCGTCCGGGGGATAGTGATATCTCGGACGAGGGAGTACGGGGGCATAACTCTCGCTTAATAAAGTAAGAACGTCGGGCTGCGACCCCGCGGACCGACCGCAAAAGTGGTTTAATCGTCGGGTATCGCGGAGGAAAGAGAGGGTGGCCGGTTGCGCTCTCGCACCGATTAGCGGCGATTTCTGTGGGCCGGGCCATTTGTCAGGGCCGGTTGTAAGCGACGCTGCCTTTAACCGGCGTTGTTGCGCTATAATGCACGGAAACGATTCTTTATACCGGCCGCAGAATCGATTCACCGGCCTGGGCTAAACCGATCATAAATCTGAATGGCTTAGACTTAACCCAAATGGCTGATAGCGGAAGCGAGACGGAGCAACGCGGATAGAGAACCAAAGAAAGAGGAGAATAGCGTTCGCTAGCTCAGAGAAACGTCGGGCGAAAGAAATCGAGGGGATTCGACATGCTCGCGTTCCTGTATTGCTTCAATTTTAAACAATCGCTGATACGTTCTACCCTGTCTTACGCGCTGCTCCTCGAAGAAAGGCGGTGGACTGGCGACATCGGTTCAACGTTTGAGTCCTATGTTTGAATGGAAAGATAGAGAACATTTCATTCAAGTTATTTTCCATCGTTAGCTATATCCTTTTCACGTAGTATGTGGATTCCGTAGAAAAAAGTCGACTCGTGCAAAGTAATCCAATCGGAGGGCAATTTTTTTATAATAAGAACTGCAGTACTGGTGGGAAACCAGTACTGAAACCAGTCACGCTGAAAAATAACTTTTTCATATTGTTTGTGTTTCGTTTAATGTGCTCAACTTAGATTGTGACCGATGGTTTATTAATATTTAGAGATATTAAAATTTCCTCTAAATCCATAAATATTACTAGCAGTCTCACGTTAAATAATTATTAGTACAAATTTTGAGTGGGACTCGTCAACCTCGTTTAAGGGCTGATGGACATTCCCAAGTGTGTCTTATTTCCATTTTAAACAATCGTCGATCCGTTCTCCGCGCCTTTTCGCGCAGCTCGAAGAAAAGCGGCGCCGGAGGACCGGCGACACAGCCGAGATAAAATATGCAGCGCATAATGCTACCTCCTGAGGGATACACCTGACACGGGAGAGAGAGGCTGTACCGAATATATCCGCCCTGGGGGATAAGCGTGCCGGCCAATAACTCATTCTAAATACTTGTATGCTAATAACGACGCCGCATTGCAACGAAAATTTACCGTCCCCGAGCGTTTCACAGCCACTCGTCCTCGCGGTGTCTCTTCGTTCTCTTCTCCCGAGCGTCCCTGTCTTTCCTCTTCTTTTGCTTGCACGCGTTCTGCACGGCGACCTGTCGCCGTTCCCAAACCCCGTGGCTCGCAAGCCCAGCCCCACGCCGGAACTCGAAGAACCAGCATATTAGCTTCGCATTATATATGCGCGTCGCCGAAATTTATGCAACGGACCGGTAATCCCACGGAACCATAAAGTCCGCTATCTAGATCGTTTATCCGCGGCACCTCCTCGCCGACCTTCGCCCTCCGCCCTACGATTATCTCGGTTCTTTCCTCTCGACCTATCTTCGGGCCTCGTCCCCCGCTTCTAGAAAAGGAAATTGAAATCCTCCGGCTCGAATGACCCGCGAGAGACGAACGAGAGGTGCGGCAACGAATGGCCCGGAAAATTAATGGACAGGTACCTATACCGTGTCTCTCTTTGCCCTTCGACTTGTAGAATATGCCGGGTATCGAAATCTGCGGATCGATCCGAAGTCGGTGTTCGGATCCAGTGGTCGAAGTTTGACACAGTGGCAATTGATGAAATGCATTTTTATGATTCTGTTAGAATTTTACTTCCGGTATTAGAAATTTGAAAAGGTTTCTATTCAAGCTTTTCGTTTCAGTATTTTTCTAACTAACCTCTTGCAATTAATTTCATTGGTACACAATCTTCTCGCGTTTAATCTTTTTAGAATTGATTTAATTGATACAGTACAGAACAAAGCAAAATTTCTCATGTCGATAAATTTTTGTCGTAAGACGCGTTGGCAATCCCTCCACCAGCTAATACCGAAAATTTCTTACGACCTGAATGGAAAGTTTGCGTGGGGCGTGTGCGACCCACACGGCACAGAACGAGTGGTACGGAAAAATAACGTTTATGATTCCCTCTTCGTGTAAATAAGAGTATGGATGTATTTTCGATTTAAAAAAAAAACCATTCTGCTGAAAGAAGTTCGTCCAGGTGGAGTGACACGATACAGGAAGTGTCTTACACCGCTCCTTTCTTTCGCCGGGAGAAAGTAAGCAAGCAAGTTTTGGCGTTGAATTCGCAACAGTTCTTCAAGCAGAATTTTCGAGTGTCTTATCGTCGAATCTGCGGGGACAGCGAGCGGTCGAGCGTAAGCGCACGCACGATCGTGCGGAGAATTGATTGCAGCTTATGGGTAACGTTTAGAGGCCGTATCCGCGTCGAGACGACCGGCTCTATAAAGTCGCCACGGCGGAAATTATAACTCGGATGCCGCGGCGGGCCGCGTAAAACGCCCCCTTTTACGAAATAATTTACCAGCCCGACTCGTTAGCGGGGCATTCAGAGTGAGACGCAAAGGAAGAGCCTTGTTAGCCACGCGTACTCGGCCCCCCCTACCATCTTGCTCTCCCTTTCTCTCGCTCTCGAACTGGCTCCGAACGGTCCGGGATTTTTCGGCGAAACAGGAACGTTCAACGGTCTCGGCTCACGCCGCTGGCGAACACTCCCTGCATCCCGATCTTCTTTTATGGCGTCTAATTGATGCGTCGCGATTTGCATAAAATCCGACGGCGGCCCGAGCTGTTGACACCTTCGAGAAATTTTAATGCGCACCCCCGTTACGCTCGTTGATAAAGTGCGAGACGCCGTCGCAGTCGCACCCGCGGCTAATAAAGTCGTTCCCTTTCTTTCGCGACGAGAATTATCCTCCGATTTCATTCTCGAAACCGCTTGCCCCTCCCTGGAGCCCCGGGGGCCGAGAATTACGGTGTTTCTTTCGGTTTAACAAGCGTCCCGCCGCAAATTGTGAGGGCGTTCGTGGAGGGGGTGGCGGAGAGGGCGCCACGAGAGACCTGGAAATCATTTATTGCCGGCGAAGCCATAAACTCGGATTCTCGGACAGCTGCACGCTGTGCCTGTGTTACTATTCACAGGCTGATTCCGAGGAATGCCGGAGTAACGCGCTCGTATGGGGAAGTGGCGAGGAAATAACCCGGTTTTGACGCCTTCGATCTCGTATCGGATCGCTCGAGCCGTATACACTAATTACATCCGCAGGCTCCAATGAAATTATTGCTTCCCATCTTGCGTCACCTTAATCGGATTATTGAAGACGCTCAATCCTAATGAAAATATACCGTAAACGGACGCGATTAGATGTACCAATTCATTTCTCCATTTCTTCGCGTAGCCACGGATGCGTGTAATGGCGATTAATTTGGCGAGCACAAGAACAGTCGCGCGAAAATAGAGAACATGTATGCATAGTTACGTTTTAATGATTTCAATGAACTTCGAAACAGTTATAGACTATTGACGGAAAAACCATGACAAGCACATTTTTTGAAGTGATTCATATAATTTTCTTTCTCATCTTGTCCAAATTAATGGTACTGACACAAAATTAAAGAAGCACCAAATTATTTTCGTATCCTGAGTGAGAGCGAGTTCTCTAATTCCTTCAATTTTGTGGAATTGAGTAAATCCACACATTGTTATGCCTGTCAATTTATTGACTGGTATTAAGCTGTTAGTACAATCTTTTTTGTTAGTGCATACAATTAGATTTCAAATTCTGCAGAGATTGTAGAACGACTACGATTATCAAGTATATCGATTCCCCATTCGGTATCAACTTCATTCAGGAATATTTTTAATTAGAGAAACATCTCGAAAAAAAAACTACGACCTGGTGAAATCGGCAAGTGTCGCGGCTCGTTCCGGCAATCGTCGGTGAACAAAGAATATAATCGCGTTGTCCGCGTGGACGCATTTCTATTCTGTGATCGTTCAAATTTTACGAGAAACCCCCTAGGGTTCCTCTAACGCGTTCGGGCATGAGCGGCCACTCTAACTTCGAAGTGGCAGCTTGGCTAAAAGCTTTCCGCAATTTTCGAAACGATTATGATTTCGCGAATGGTAATGAGGTCAGGACCGAACGCATTACGCCGGCCAGCCCTGGCAATTCTCGCTTCGAAGTCACGACAGTTTAATTAATTTATTGACCGGACTTTTCTCGTTATAGCAAGTCCGTCGTCGCCCGCTCGGACTGTTTAGCAAACACGAAAGCGCGCACGTTCTCAAGTAATTACCCCGCGCCGCTTGATTTACAGTTATGCCCTCTCTCTCGCGCGCGCGCGACTTCGCGTTTGCATCTCTCAAACATCTCGTAATCTCGCCCTCGAGAGCGGGAAATGGAAATTCGAGACCGACTTCGAAACGCTTCCTCGTTCACGGTGACTCAGACTCCGAGACCGGATGCTTTATTTCGACAGGTACACTGCTAAATGGTCTCTCGTGGTCGCCGGAAAGCTCGGAGACTTTCTAATACTTTTATCAAATATTGTCTTGCCCGTTTCTCTAACTGGCGAGGCGGAGAACGAGCAGGATTTAGGTCCGTCGTAACGTCCGTATAAAGGAAACATCAAACTCGACGTTTACTTTTACATAGTCGTCTTCGAGCGAACGCCGTTCAGAGAATCGAATAGAGGGATCAGGATAATTATTAGCGGTAATTTTCATGGTAACTTTCCGGTTCGACGTCGGAATGGTCGTTAACTTTGCTTTGAGTGCGACATATTTTACTGGGTTATGATTGTTTATGTCGCAATTACGCTGGGCGCGGATCTGATTACTTCTCGAGCTTCGATTTAATCGACTGCGAGCTTTTATGTGCCTATTGCATAAGCGGAATTTAGAAAATAGAGACACAAACTCATCGGTGTTTAATCCGTGTCTGTTGAAATTAGTGTTCCTAAATCGTTATTAATTTTATTATTATTATATACGGACCGAGGTCCTTTTATACAGGAGTTTACAGACGTTTCGTAGAACTGATAAAAACAAATAGAAAATAACAAAAATACAATAAGACAAAGAAAAACAAAACGAAAAAAAAATCTTAACCTAAAATTTACATACGAAGGCACAAACGCAAAACTAAATAAATACAGGTACGATATTAGCAAATAATCTCACGTAATTTTGCTTTGAATGCCTGTAACGTGCCATTAAAAAAATTAATATTGTTATAAAGCGTGTTTGATCTAGCAATACATAATACGATTTATAAGATTTATTACTTCATACGTGGATTTGGATTTCGTTGTTTGAAATCCTGCTCTCGTTCTCAAAACACGTTCAGGTACATAAAAATTTATATATATATATATATATATATATTGAATAAGTTTTTCTCTTATAATAACAAGGTTAGTCACGTCTTAATAACTTAAAGAAATATAAAATAAAAATCGAATTATTTGACCAGGTGCTCCGTCAAGTGCTTGAAGATGCCGCGTCTTATTCAGAATTTCCGTGCGCTCGAAAAATCCCCGGTTCAACCTGCAACGGTAGATCACCTTATTTCTGCATCGCTCTCTTCCGCCATTCATCGTGGGCACAATCCTCCGCACACCGGCAGCAACAATAAAAATCCCGTTTCTCCGGACGATCTTTCATCTCCCTCGGTCCTCTCGCGGAACAATTCGTCACCCTCGGTTAAGAAGGAACAAAGGGCCCGAATCCGGCGTGAAATCAGCATGCAGGTCGGTGTCCTAAACGCGTGACGTTGTATAAAACATTATCCGTCCGTCTGTAGTGGGGTTAGAAAACGTCGTCGAGTCGCGTGGTCACTGGCAAACGACGACGAATTTTCAAACGTCAGACCACGTAGAATCGGCCTCTGTCGTGAAGGAATTGTTACCCTTTAATGCATGCGGGTGTCCTTTGTGCCTTTTGAGGATTTCTCTGTTGCCCGGCCCTCCGTTCCCCCGTTCGGACCACGGCTCTCGTCCCCTTTTTCGAGCACCGGCCACCGTGTGCTGCTCACCCCGCATACAAAAACGCGAAAGTAAAGGGACCGGACATACAACGCGTGCCGTAGAGGGTCGAAAGGTGGCGGAGGGAGGGGGAGGGTGCAGAGTCGTGGAAGGGAACGTAACGCGAAGCGGGGGCAGACAGGGGGGTGGGCCGGTGTGGTGTGGATGAAACGAAAAGGACGGTATATATGAACAGAGGTGGGCCACGGCTCCGGCAGAGTGGGAACGAGGTGGTAACCACCACCTTGACGGACACAGTACAACGTGGACACAAGAAGCCTCCCTTCATTTCGTATTCCATTTCACTCTCATATTCCCTTTTACCCTGCTCGTCGCTCATTGTCTACTTTTCCCGTGGCCCTGTGTACCTCCTGGACACGCTCTTTGTTTTCCACGCTCGTTTCTTTCTCTTCCGTGCGTCGTGGGAGTTTGACGGACACCCGGCCAGTCGATACCGCTGATTAGAGGAGGCTCGGAGCTTTTTTTTTCAAACAGGAAAGACCAAAGCGCCGTTCGCCGATATCGTCGAGGAGGAATCGACGATAACCCCAGTGCCTCCAGAGATCAGAGGATTCAATCGTGGCTTCTACCGTTCATATAGATTGAATTCTTTCCGCTTCGAACTGCTGGCTTTAATTTTGAGCCTGCTTATCGCCTTCTGGCTGCGATCGTTCTAACGCTGTGGTATGTGATACTACTTTAAAGCAATATTAATTATCAAAGTAACACTAGGCGAATGTCCGAGTATCTGTCTTGTTGGATTTTGCGGTTTCTTCTTCGTTAAAAACAAGATTATCGACTGTGGAACATGACAATCAATGATAACTTTGATGATATTATTTATCAATCATTTTCTTGCAACCCTAAGAAGAACATTCGTCCAGGAGGGTTAAACATGTTTCGCTTGTAGGTTGCAGATTTGATGCATTTTTTTTTACAAAAATTGTGGTACGTAAACGCATTAAAATCATTAAAGAAATTTCGATACGGATTGTGTTTCATCGACACAGGAATTTTTGATTTTACATAAAGATATGAGCGAGCAAACGATTCTCGAAACCGCTAGATCCAGCTGCAAACTCTACCGGAAATGCGCCACAGCGGACAATTTTCATCCGGAAAAACGTTCTAAAACCGCAGGGAAAGTACTGTTTGACGTACCGCGTGCTCGAAACCCGTCGTTGGCCCGGGCAGCAACTGTCCCGATTGTTCAATCGCGCACGATGGAAGCGATTCTTGCCGGTTCTGTGGAGCGGGTCGCCGGGCCGCCAGGTATTTTTCCTCGGTGCATCGGCGCGCCGGTGAAACTTGGAATCAATTTCGGATTGTTCCCGTGGAAATGGTAGGCGCGGTCGCGTGCGCCGGGCGATCGCGGGGGTGGATATACCGAGGGGAAACAATAAAGCTCGCCACGGCGCGCGGAGCTTTAAGAATTCAAAACAAACCGTGAACGCAGCTTCCGCGGGATTATCCGGACGCTTCGGCTTGCCTTCGTCGAGGATCACCGAGGCTCGAACGAGATGAATCCGCTCTCCAAACAAGCGTGAAGCACCGCCGGTTTCAGAAGGACAATGAATTATTCTGTTCGGGCGAACGTTTTCATTCGTCTCCGCTGTACTCTCCGGCGGCCCACGAAGAATCGTGAAAGGGGAAAAGAGGAATAGAGGATGGCTCTCTCTCTCGCTCTCTCTCTTTTTCTCTTTCGTGCCCGGACCCCCTTTATACCACCGAGATTCTCTGCTCTCTCGAAGAGGTCGCGGTTGTGTATCGTCAGGCAGTTTTATCTCGCTAACCGAGACCACAAAGCTACGCTGCCTCGACCCCCTGTGTCAGCCGTGTCCCACATTATGCGTCATATGGAAAGAAATTTCCGGCATGACAAACTCGGAATTACACCGATCGAGGGGTGCGCCACGTCTGAGGGAGATTTTTGGTCGGTCCCTGATAAAACCGGCTGATATTGTCAACTTTGATCAACTTAATCTTCCCTGCTTATCAGTACTTTAAACCTACGCCAGACCCGGTGCCATTGCCCCATGCGTTTGTCTCCGGCTATCTTTTCATAGTTCTTTCTGATGATTTTATTTCAGGATACGTACGTGTACTCTTTCATTCATTCCTTGCCGCATCTTTGTTCTTAATCATTCTTCAGTTACTACAAAAGAAAATCTTTCAGAACATTTTCAATTTTTAATCTCCGTTTTCCTGAGTTTTCTTTGATTCGCGAGGTGTAGGTAATCCTCTACGATCATCCGTAGGCGGATTCACAAATTTTGATCTCGCAGACAAGCCGTCAAAAGAAAACGGAGCGCTAATTCATCGTGCAAGCGATCGACGAAAATCCAGGCGGCCGAAAGCGTTTAAATTCCTTTTATTCCCTTTCGGGACGCACATTTCCGAATTCCTCTCGCGTTTGAGAAATCATACGGGCGAAAGGTTTCGACGATCGTGGACGGTTTAATTCCACGGAAAGCCGACACCAACGAGGTGGAAATTCGGGCCTGCGCAAGGAAATTCGACGGAACAACAAAAAGCGAACGGGGCTCTCGCGGAAAATTACGGGGGAAAAAAATGAAATGAAAAGAAAGAAAAACGGAAAAGCAGCAGCGAGAGAGGCGGGGGCACTCGACAGAACAGGCAAAGGCATTCGTGTAATTGGTGCCCGCGGTACGCGAACGGGCATTTGTTCCGGAAAATGAAGACGTATCTTTTTCGATGTTTGTAAGCGCGGGCATAAAGGCCGGTTCCCTTTGTGGAGCACAATTTTATCTGACCGTGGGGATCACGCGGTCCCCGATTCCCTTCCGCGTCCGTCCCCTATTATAACGTCACGGCAGTAGGAAATTTCCGGGGCGACGGTCGCGCATGCACGATTAAACGAAAAATTGCCGTGAACGATGCCCGTTAAACTAGAAAGAGCGCGAGAGGGAGAGAGAGAGAGAAAGAGATAGCCCACCGGCTCGAACTTTTCATCTTTCTTTTGCTGCCAGCTGCAAAACTGAAGCGTGCTCTCGCGCTCGCCATTGAACCAGGCCAGAGGGTTTCGCTGTTCGAAGAGTCTCCGGTTGATCGACAGTCTGCTTACGAATTCAATTACGCCGGGTTATCGACTTTGTGACTGCGATCCAGTCCAATTACCGCTCGGCTGTTCTCGGAGCAAGCTGCGACAGCGATTAAAAACGAACGAAACGGTGGAGGAAAAAAGGAAAGTAGATGAGAAAGAAAAAACGAACGCGATGAAAAAGAAAAATAAGTTTCTCTCGCGTCCGGTGATTATAGATCGACGGTTTCAGTCTCCTTCGGATCGTTTGATCCGCGAGACGCGGTCCTTTATGCGTTTCCTTTTCCCTCCTCGAGTCCCCCGGCCGCGCGGTATTAAACATCAAATTCGCCGTCTTATCGTCTAATTAACAATCGTTTTTTGTCGTGCGCCCCGCCGATGAAGGACGTCTTATCGATTCGCCTCGTCTGCGTTACGCGACGAGACGCGATTAACCGCCTCGACGTGTTCGTTAAACGAGCTTCTCCTCTCTTTCCTTCTGGTCTTTTTTTTCTCTCTTTCTTTTTCGTTCCCGATGCCGGAACGGTGGCATTGTCTCGCAGCCAATTAGCTTACCGCGACGCAGCCGCGAGCATTTAGCCGAGAAAGCGCTCTCGATTACGCGGTGGCTCGGGCTCGCTTCTTAATTTACCGCGCCGTGCCGCGCCGCCAGCAATTAGCGACGATGAAAAAACCGATCGGTCGCGCGAGAATTCCAGCGTGCCGGGCTTAGAAAAGCACGTGCTCTTCTCTCTCCTCTCTCTCTCTCTTCTCACCCTTCTGCTCCGAGGAGGTCTCTCCCCTCTCCCAGCCCCCTCCGGTCCCGATCGGATTATAAACGCTCGCGGGGACCTTTATTAATCCTGTTATACGGTTCGGGTGGCCGACAACCAGCGAGGAGGTCAATCAGTAGTAATTACTCTTCCGGTTCGGAGATTCCGCTGAGCGGTGCAACGCGAGATTTAATCCTTGACCCTTCGCGCGCTTAGGTTTCACCGAGCGATCAGGGAACTCCGGGATTATTAGCCCGCGACCTTGATCGCGCCTCGCTGCCGCGAGTTCATTCAGATTTCATGCGGCCGTCCGATGGGACGCATGCTGTTGCGGTTCATTAACCAATCACGCAGTTGTGTAACTTGATTGTCTGATGGGTGGAGCCTGTGTGAGATGGTCTCCATTCTTCGATGATCCAGTTTTGATCATGCGATCACTAACCTTAGACGAACTGGAAAAATGAATCATTCTGTCTTCATAGTTTGAATATTTATATTGTTGAATTGATTGCCACGATGTGTTAATGATCCTCCAATTTACTAGCAATTCCGCTGACGATTTTGATACGACGTGTAGAAACAGACCACTGCCGCATTAGGTTTAAACAAGAATGGTCTGGGTTAGTAAAATGCACATCAGAATGATTGAATATACACAAGGTTAGAGGACACTATAAAGGGTTAAAATTGACATGTATTTGTATAGGATGTTCCTAATGGGCAATCGAATTTTTTCTGAATGGTCTGTTAGGTTATGGATAAAAACTTAGTATGTTAAATACATACGCTTTCTGTCAACCCTAATCGCCGGATTACTGTTGACTCAGTGTTTCGATTTAGTTCAAGCCTATTACGTGAAACTCGAATCTTTTAAACTTATTACGGATGATATGTAAACAGCTCATCTTACTGCCCTAACACTGAGTACGTCGCAGTAACTAGAGTACGAATGTTTGTATGCACATTTACTGAACATACTCTGCTTAAGATTTGTACTGGAGCGGTTTAAAGCGACACTAAAGCAAAAGGCGTAGTAAGAAACAGCAACGAAGCACAAAGAAATCACAGCAACTATTAAACGTTCAATTCACAATCTAAAAATCGATTTTCTTCTGTTAAAACGGTCCCAGCTCGAGACCTCGATAGCTGAGCTAGATCTACATTCGAATAAAAGATCCGAATCAGCTCCTCCGTTGGTTTTCACTTTCCGGAAGCTGCCGGGGGGTTGTTATCGATCGTTCGATTGCGGGGCATCGATCTGAAGAACGCGGAAAGAGAGAAGCGGAATGAATGGTCGTCGTCGACGTCTTCGAAGGGGTGGTCCGGAAACGTGGGAGCGTGAAGCCATTGGAGTGTCCCTGTTCAAATAATAAGTCCGAATGGAAGTTAGATTCCGTCGCGATTGCCCGGGGCAATTCCAGAGCGCGGGTCGCAATATCCCCAACCCCGTTTGGTCCACCAGTCAAGATGGTGGCGCTTAGAGCAGAGGTGGAAAAAGGAAAAGCCGGCGAAAGAACTCGCAAGGCTTTCTATCGCGCTTCGCCTCCCTCTCTCTCTCTCTCCCAGGGCTGCCGAGCTTTCGGGGACTTTAATCGCTTTAACTGGTTTTTGCGCGTCGAGGGACTCTGACAGACAGGACGAGCGAGCCGAACAGAAGGGATAGAAAAATAGACGAGGCGAAAGTGGCGGCCGAGGAACGAAAGGATAGGAGAGAAAGAAGTGGGTCTCATTGTTGGATGTGCCCGGCGGAGGAACGACTTTTCTGCGGATCCAGAAACGACAATAAGATTGTCACACGTCTTCTCGTTTTTTCCACCCGATCCTTTCTCCTCGAACGCGCCCTCCCCACCGTTGGCCTCCCGTCGTTCATCCTTCCGTTCTCCTCGTTCGTCTCTGTTCACCCTTCTAGGCTCATCCACCGTCGGATCGTGCCACCGGGCGAGCGTGACTCGTTATTTCGCTGGAGATCCCTCCAGAAGTCCCCTTATGGAACTTCTTTCCCCCGTCCAAACTCGGCTCCATTGTCGGATCATCGCGACCCCATTGAATCGAAACCCTCCACGAAGGAAGTCATCGTTGCCGACGCTGCTGCTGCTGCTGCTCGACCAGACCCGCCAAACACCACGCGACCCACTCACTAGCTCTCCTCCTCTCTGTGTCGACCACGTAACCCGTCAACCCGTGTCCTGCACTCGATGCAACTTCAGCTCTCTCGTGCATTTGTTTACCTCTGCCAGCTAGACTCGTTGCACCAAGTATAGACCCGTTGCTAGCAACCAAACGCCCTGGCCGACCGCGCGAGCTGTGCCACCACGACGACGACGAAGTACGGAAAGGGAGAGCACGAGTTAAATCGATACCACGCTCTCTCGCTCCAGGCGTCGACACACTGCCGGCTCCAGGGAACACCGGGGACAGAGTAATTAGAGGGAACAATCGTGTCAACGGGGAAGAAATAAGCGCGGACTCTTCCGCGAGTTTAGCACCCGAGAGATTGCTCTGGCCAAACGAGATCCCGCGCCGAAAGTTTGCCGATAACAAGCATATTTCACTCCACACGCCGCTGCTCGGGGCCACGATTTGTGTGTTTGCGGGACTCCGGTCCGGCAAGGGACCTGCTATCTTTCCGAATCGATTTGAACGTCGGAATTGTTGCAAAATATACGTCGTGTCTACCAGAGCTTTTATTATATTCTGAAGGAAAGAAAGATTTTAATTTGTTCTACGCGATGATTGAACATACTAATTATCGAGACTAAATCCGTTTATAAGGCAGCTCCACTGTTGGCAAAAGACGAAGATGAAGCTTATCTGACGGAATAGAAAATTCATTACACATGCTCGCGATGAAAAATACGTGGGGAAAGGCGGGAAGGCGGTTACGAGCGAGTATATAGTATAGATCGTAAACCGTTAATGAAGCTATGAAACGCATCGATATCTAGTCATAACGATTATGTGTTTAATAAATTCCTGGTAAGCCTAATAACAAGCCTCGTAAAGGATCCATAACTCCTTAATTTTATTAACGCCTACGGCGGAGAAGAATATAGACGCGACCGTGAAAATGCCATGACAGTATTTATATCGGTGTTATGCAAAATAGTTGCTTAGACCGTGGTAGTTTCGTCTCGATTTGCCGGGACACGTCTCTCGCAGTTCCTTTAATATCCTTCATCTCGGCGGGCATGTTTTCGATATTCTATAAATATCCCATAGGTTTGCTCCGTTTCCGCGGCGCGTCCTCGAAGGAGACGCGTTTCGGAGGAGCACACGCTCGGTGCACAAAAGAAAAGAACTCCCTGAAATATTCAGTACGCCCGCGCGTTTCCGACTGTCACCCGCGCCAAACGAAAGAACTTATCCGCTGCACCTGCCCGAACTCGCGCACGGAAGTTTATCCGGGCCGCCCTTTCGGACGAGAGATCAAACGGATATCCCTGATAATCCACTTAGTCGAGGCAGGGAGTCGCGAAAAAAGGGGAAGAGGGAGGACAGAGAGGAACGATAATAGGACGTCCCGTGGAGAGGAACACTCGAGGGCGCAAATCGCAGTCTCTTCGAGCAAACCGACCGAGCGTGAGCTCGCATCGACCGTACAAAATCAAGCCAGGCCCTTTCTCTTCTGTCCCCGCTCGTTGAGCTAGGGCCCAAAAGTCATGGGGGCCCAAGGGTGGCGAACTAGGTCCGTCGACAATGGGACAGGCGATCACGTAGATCAGAGACCCTCGGCTCAGCTGCGCATTGTGAACAGGCTGCTGAGAAACTGAAAAGGGGAGCTTCGATCTTCAAATCTACATTCAGTCGCGAACAAAATTTTCCAATGTTCTTCGAGGCATTTCCGTGTGTAGTACTTCCCCCCCCCTCCTCTCACTACATCATCATGCAAAACCTTTCCCGGTTCACATTCAGTTTAGAAGGATGATATCAACCCCTGAAAATTCGGTTATTTTTCGACACTTTTCCTAATTATTTGAAGAATAAATGTTTTTAAAAATCAGCTACATACGCACTACATTATTTCACAAGTTTTTGAATTTCCTGATTCGGGGTCATTCCTTGTTAGAAGTTGAATGATGGATTATGAAAGTAGAAACTCTAATTTGCAAACTGGCTTAGGTTTATCATTACACAACTTTTTTTTTTAATGAAATTGTTTAACTCTTTGCGGACCAGGAACCGAAGTCCTCTTACATAAATGTTTACAATAGAAAAAAAGAAAAATAAAGGACTAAACGTATAATAACAAAGAAGGGACATGCACAGAAACTAATGGTACAAACGATATGGTATTATCCTATAATCCTGCGTAATTGTTTTTTAAAAGTTTGCAAAGACTCAGTAAAGAAATCAATACGATTATAGAGAATGCTAGAGTCTGCAATAATGCGATTTATTGGATTAATTAATCCATAAGTAGATCTGGCTTTACGTGTTTGAAATCCTGCTCTAGTTCTCAATACACGCTCTGGTACATAGAAATTGATTTGTAATTGGTTTGTTTAAATTATATAAAAATCAAGCTCTGGTCGGATACTCTTCTTCGAGCAGACAATGTTTCTAGGTTCATTGTGGTTAATATTGCGGAATAATCATGATCCCAGAAAGACATTGGATTTTTTAGCTTATATGAACAAAGCCGGAGAAATTTATGCTGTACTCTCTCGAGCATGATTTCGTAATTGGAGCTTCTCGGAGACCATATAATTGAATTTTCTTCGTCAGTGAAGGGGTCTCGAGGTAGCAAACTGGGTCCGACGACAATGGGACAGGCGATCCTCGAAACTGGCGGGTCCCCCAGATCAGACTCCCCTGATTCAGCTGCGGTGCATTATGAACAGGCTGCCGAATGATTCGACATGGCCAGGAAAGGGGATTTCTCGGCGTGTTTAAAAGAGCCTAGCCGGCTTATTAATTCGCAGCGTGCTCCCTTTGTCCCCGTTCGTTATCCGGCTGCCAACCATGTCTAGGCGTGGAAGTCGGCTTCCCGATCCCGGACGGCGATACCAATCCGTGACTCGGTTTATGCGAGATTGGCCGAATCACCATGAGATGGAAGACGCTCGTGATCGTGCGGATTTCGCGCAGATTCGTCCCGCCGGATTCTCATAGCAAGAAACGTGCGCTCGTGCACCACGGGCCATCACGGCTCCATTTCTTGCCTCGAAATCGTGGAATTATTCCGTACCGTCCGTGAAGATCCGCCGTTGAGAAACTTCCGTCAATGATGCTCTATGTTTCTGAAAAGTTCCCACTCTTCGGGAACTTCGACGATGTGTGTCCCAACCGATTACTGTCTACTGGCGGTTCGATAGCGTGGATTTCTCTCTATTTCGTGACGCGTAGTATTTCACTTCGAGTTTTGAGGATGCATCTATTGGAATCCATTTTTTCTACAAATGCATTTTGTCCCAGATAACATTTTTGTAATCGTCTTATGAGATCGGACAATATATCAAATCTTCAACCAATAAGTTCGATACCAAATTCAACTTTTACAAAATACTCCATGATAAATTTATCAATTTTAAGTTTTACCAATCAAAAATTTCCAAAACCAAAGACCTGACATCTATAAAAATTTGACGAGCTCGGTTAATAATATAATTAGACTGCGGATTTCATGCGTCTATGACGAAAATGGGTACGTATAATTTAAAGCAGCGGACATATTGAAGAGATTTAAGGGCATCAGTGTATTGTTTTCAAATATTTCTGATTTTGCATAAAGATCCGCAGTTTAATAATGATGTATCGTGCATCACAGCCAAGTAACGTGCTCCATCGCCAAACCGTGTCCGTTGAAGTTCGCGGTCACGAACGGGAAAGGGTTTTCACACGAGCAATCTGTATAGCGGGGTCGCGCGCGCGAGACGAAGAACGGAAGAAAATGGAGGAACACGTTTATTAGAAATATCGCGTCGGGATATCGCGAGTGGACCTTCCACGACAGCGTGGCTCACGGAATCGGCCGCGCGATATATCGCGGAATGTTGTTTCCCCGTTGAAATTCCGAACATCTGGAATCGGGCCAACCATTTTTATTGCGACGGGCCGCTGTGTCCGACGTTTTCCGCGGAGATCGGCCGCGTACCTCCGAGACTCTCCCGCAGCAAGTCATGAATATATCTTTCTGTCCCGACCAATAAAATTCTTCGAGCCGACGACGAGACAGCGCGGAAGGTCGGAGTCCGAGTTGCGCCGCAGAGTTACATTCGCCGAGACCTTTTCGCGGTGATTCCGGCCACAGTTGAAGATCAAGGGTGCACGGATCGATCGCGATTTTCACGGTGCGATTAACTGGGACACACAGCTGACGATCGTTCCGGTGATATACAGCCGACGAGTGAATGAGACGGAGGACGGCTTTGAAGGAAAAAGAGGAAATTCTATCGAGAGGCAGATGCGACCGTGTTCGAGCAGAAACCACGCGCACAAAGCGCCGAAAATCCCCCACGGACCCTCCGATTTCGACGGGAGGAGTCGGCGTTAGATATGCTTCAGGGAGCATCGGCGGAGTCCCGAGGAATGAGCTTTTCTAAGCTGGCTGCCTTTCCCAGGGGCAAACTGCCGTTCCTTTTGCCCTCGTTACGCTTTAACGATAATAATTCTGCCCTCGCTCTGTCTCTGGCGCGCGGTAGCCCGTCGGCCTGGGAAATTGCAACTCTCCGCTCGAAATCTCGGATACTCGACCCTCTCGCGCATCATCTCGGTTAGTACTAAAGTTTATGCAAAATGTTCGGCAGATGAAAATTCTCGGACTGCTTTCCATAACAAACCATCTTCGAAAACTCATATTCATTATCTAAAGAATATGCACGGGGACATTCTTAACACCGAACCTAGCAGATTATTTATCTTGGAATTGTCGAAATTAGAAAGACTCTTCCGTAGGAAATGATTGAATCAATTTGTTAAATGAAACATACTATTATCGAAACAGCAAACATCTAGGAAAACTCAATCGTGTCAATCTTGTAAAACAAATTAACAGCCTGCAACACAAAAATGAAACAAACCACCCATTACACCAGACTAAACGATCTTAAAAACCACCTAAATGAAATTTTTAGGAAACAGATGTCTGACAAAATTAAAAGGAATTACATAGAAACATATCATAATGTAGGAGCGGATTTTGAGTGGCAAAAATTTCCAAGTCTAGTAGATCGTCAAATTCAAACTTCAATTTCTAGAATCAGAATTGGGCACTCAGGAATAACCCATTCATTCTTTTGTTAAATAAAAAAGAAAACACGATCTGCGATATATGTGAAGTACCAGTTAACATGAATCATCTAATAATAGAATGCAAAATATATAAGAATGAAAGAAAAAATGCCAAGTTGCCAAAGATACAATATAAATTATTGTAAGAAACTGTACCGTGTTGCTAATGACCTTTGATGTTGAAGCAACATTGAATAAATAAATGCTAATGCCAGCACATGCCAATTAATTCAAATATAAAATTAAAATGGACAATGGACCAAATAGTCGTCGGTAGATAATGTGTCAAAACTGATTGAACACGATGTACACGATTTTCGGAGTTTTCGCTAAACAAGACGGGTAGAATTGAATCGCGAAAATCGTTAGTCACTTTTCCCGCCGACTTATCTCCGTTAATTCACGGTGGCCGTCGGCGATTCAATTTCGGCCGAAAACCGACGGGCAATTCGCGTAGGACGCGGCAATATCGTGTGCACCGAACCTTATTCGTCACGGCGATTTGCGAGCGTCAACGCATCAGTGGGAATCGTTAACCCGAACGCTGTTCGCTCGAAGTTTCGGTCACAATTTCACCTTTTGTCGTTGCAGCGCGACGAGCGGGTGCGGCAGGGTTGGTGCGGGGGTGTGCGAGCAGCGGGCGTTGTTGCGCGAAAATTAACCGGCGCGGCCGTCGTTCGGAATTGCAGCATCGCAGCTGGCCTTTTACGGGGACGAATTTGTATGTAAACAGGCTTCGATCGGCGTCGGCTATCGGCAACTGGGGCCCGACGAACCGAGTTCCGAGAGCCCGTTCTCGGGAATTAATGTTATTAACCTGATACGACGCCTGCCGGTCGCGAACACGCGTCTAAACTTGCCGTCTCCCGTCTCGTCGAGGAGAGGCGACACATGTTACTCCCGGGGTTATGAATCCCAAAATCCTCGGGGTTCTCCAGAGTTCGACAACGGGAAACGGGTCCAACGAGGCGACACCGTCGGAACTGCGCCGCGTGTTGCGAGTTGCAAGTTGCAGCTCGCGAAACGTGACGTTTATCGAACGGACCGGCACGGCTCGACTGCGCGGGAAATTAAGTTTCACCGCGGCAATTGCCTGCGATAGCAGCGCACGTTTCAAGGATCGGGCCCACGCGGATTATCCCGTCCGCGTAATTTCGTCTCCGCGAACCGACCGATTGACTTCGCACTCGGCTGCGAATAGAAAATTACCGGCGGCGAATTAGTTTCGAATTGCGTTAGCCGGGGACACACAATATAACCGGACGCATTTGTATGTAAACAAGCTTCGATCGTACCCCGGGCCGGGAGAACGCCCCCGCACAGCCCCGTATAATGGAATCGGAACGTCGCGCCATGCCGCACCACCGAAGTCATTGACGGAAATTAATGATATTAACTCAATACGTCGGGCGCCGGCCGGATACGGATCGACATAACTTTCTAGACCGCACGTTTTCATCCCCCCCGAGCGCTGTCCTTCGCCCCGCGAGACAAATACGCCCTCGCGGAAGCCATCCGGCTGATTCCTAGCCCCCTTCTCTCTCTCTCTCTCCTTCTTACTCTCTCCTCGTTTCCGCACAACGCGTCGAAGCGAGAACAGACGCCAGGCACCAGCTGCCCCATTTAATAGAGCAATAAAGACGCGAATGGGACTTTGATTTATGCGCCTCCTATTATTAACAATCCCGGCTCGAGACGACCGGTTATCAATGCCCACGACTTCGGTTTCGCTTTTAAGATCGAATTTACCCCCGTCGATCAGGATCAATGGGATATATCCAACCCCCATAGTCGCCGCCCCCTCGATCCGATGAAAAGCGTCGGTTATAAATCCGTTTTTTTACGGTGCGTACCACTATGCCGCGAGTACATACACAGTGATGGACGTAATTATATAACTTTTGATATATTTGAATTTATTTCGTAGACTTTACCCCTCGTTTATGAATTAACATTAAGTCTACTGAGCTTTACACATAGTTGGTAGATGTTGCCTTATAAAAATAACAATATCTGCTGTACTAAATGTGTTTATTCAATGATTTACCACGAAAACATCTCCATAATTTCAATAATTGCGAAGCAAAAAATCTGGAACCGGTGGTGGTGGAGGTTTAGTGTTAACAAACTCGAAACCGCTTGACAAGATCGGCGCGCTAAAGCCGAAAATCTGCTACGCGACGACCTGACACAGTTAAACCTTTCTTCCACAAACACCGTTCGTTCCCCTAGAAAGTCAATGCCCTTTTTTAATCACCCCGTGCACTTAACCCCCCGGCTGCCTCGTCGAGCTTTTCGAGGAAGCTGCTCAGTCAAGTACCCTCACGTATTCTCCGCGGGATACCGATCTTCCTCGTTCATGGAAGAGGCCCATGGAAAAGGGAGACTCTTTATTCGTTCCTCGCGCACCGTTTATCGTGCGCCATCGCTCGTGCTCTTGACCGAGCCGAGGCACGAATGGAGTGAGAGAGAGAGAGAGAGAGGGAACGGTCTACCGTATCTCGATCATCGAGGCGCCAGCATGTAAATGAGTCGGGAAGCTCTCGGTAGCCGGGCTGGTAATCGAATCGGTGGCAAAAAATCGACCGATATCGATCCACCGAGCAAACTACCCGTGATTTCGCAAGCCCCAAACCAGACGCACCGGAATCATCCTCAACCGAGAATCGGTGGCCCGTTCGGCGTTTCCGGGGAGAGCCACGTGGCGCGCCATATTTTTAGACCGGTCGACCGATACACGACAGGTGGATCGTTAACTGCGAGTCTCCCCGTTACCTCGTCCCTACCCTCGCTCTTTTCACGGTGCTTTCCTGCCTCATGGTCGGTGACGGACGTCCTGAAAGTCGAGGAGCGCGAGAAGAAACGGTAACACGGCCGAAGAAAATACAGTAGGACCTCGGTAGTTGCACTCTCGATACAGTAAAAGCTCCTTCGTTGTCCAAAGGCCGGGGGTTTGAGCGGTCAACGACCGTGCCCGGACACTATTTTAGATTTACGACTGCGTCTTTAGTGAAACGGCTAGTTAAATGACAAAGAAAAGCATTCGCAGTCAAAAGCAGTCAACTGTCTGGCTTTAGGAAACTCCTTATTTCCTTGCCATATTCCTTTCCTATTGTTCTCCGTTCTGCGCGGGGGTCTGGACAGTCCTGGGACACATCTGGCGACCAGATCCACGCAGGCCTAATCCTCTCGTTGACAGGCAGTGGAGTGGGTAGGCACTGGACAACGGTCGTGCCCACGATTCAGGACAACGAAGGAGCAATTACTGTACTTGCATGCGGTAGGAATAGTTGCTTGATTATAGGGAACAAGTAGCACGCGATAGAAACGAGACTTCGACATAGTAGCGACATGGTGGCAGTGGGAGATGTCATAGGCTCGTTCTACTTGGCCGACAATGACTTCCCTCGACTATGTTCGAAAACAGAATGTAGATGGAGTAGGATAATTGCAGGAACCTCGATACTTGTAGGTTTATTCTAATAGGTCATTAGATATATTCCAATATTTTGTACTATTACAAGAAGAAATTTTACACTAAATTTCTAATAGGTCTTCTAAAGTGAGTACATAAAATTTCAAATTAGCATAACACGCAAAAGAAAAGTTAGAAGTTAATCTTGGGCGAAAAAAAATTATACGGCTTCAGGATGCCGATTTTGAGGAAAGAGGTTTCTACGAAGAGCGATCTAGATATGAGTAATTAGGTGCCGTAAGTGAATCAACGGCAAGGAAATGGGTTAGGAATGTTAACGAAGAACAGTCGACTGTCTGTGATCAACGGTTGTGGGCAATCGGCTATTAGAACCCGACATTTCATGTGTAGCAATCTACAAGCTTTTAGCAGTAATTACGTATTTTTCCAAACAGGTCCAACACCTGAATACTTTCCCAGAGCTAATCGACATTCAAGATAGAGTTTCAATAATGATTCAAGCACACGATTAAATTCACACCGATCAACTTTTTATTGCCACTGGCTCGGAACAAGTCATGTCGCGGTCATGTTGATAGATGTCGAAAGGGCTGGGCTCGATTTTTATCGAATTACACCGCAACATAGTTTTCCCGAATACAACGTAATTACAGTCGAGCCACGTCGATTAGATCGCTGCGCGAAAACCGCGTCCGAACCGCAATTTTCTGCTAACCACCTGTTTCCGGCGTTCAGCGACCGGTCCACCTACAGCAACGCGTCGACCTGTGTCGGAATCCATTGGTATCTCTTGTTATTTATGCGAAATTACATGGCCGCGCCGACGCGACGCGACACGGAAAAAGAAAAACATCGACATGGATTTACGGGGGAGCGCGTACGGTGTCTGGCCATTTTATTTCCGTTTAACTATAATTGCCGGGAAAAGGGGAGACTGCCGGAGTAGTTCTGCGTTGTCGAGCGGCGGGGTTATTACGGCGTTTAAATTCGTAATAGCCCGTTAATTTCGAGGTTTCGTTTGCTCAGCTGCAATCGATTACAAAGAGGAGGGTTGCTGGCCGGTGCGTGCGCGACCCGCGTTCACGGGCTCGTACCCGACTATGCGAGCAGAGCGTTAATCGCCGTGCGTTTTTCCTCCCGGTTCGAACTACTGTTTTCCGATTCATCAATCTCGGGCAAACCTCGTTGAAACGCATCGAAGTCGAAAAGGGCTTCGCCGCGAAAGGGTTCGTCACGGGGCCACGGTAAAAAAGCAGCATTATTCCTCTGTCCGCCCCTGCTCCCATCCCTCTTCGCTCTCTCGACGATGAAAATTGTGTAAACTGTACTTACGATGGAAGAGGCCACCCCCGCACCACTCTCCGCCGCCCCTTATTATTTACCCGCGCATTATGAGCTTTCGTGAAATGCGAGGACCACGGCGAGAGCCTACTCTACCGATGGTCAACTGAACGCTCGTTGTGTGCAGACGGATTTAATTAACGATTCGAGTAATGAAAGTTTGTATCTGTACCGCCGTCGCATGCGCGTGCTGCCAGGGCAAAAAATGATGCACTAGACGCTCGAGGAGAGATCACTTTTAATTTAACTGGATAGGGAACCGTGCGGCCGCACAGCATAATTGCGTCCCTTGCGATACTTTGTCAATTTACTGATACTCCCCTTCCCAATATCTTTCAATGATTCTGCTGCTTTAGAAAACAGAGACAATTCCTGTTGATAGAATTCTTTAATTGAACGTTGCATTTCGATGAATAAAATGTTGCAAGAAATAGATTTTACTCTTGAGTCCTGCCACAGACTGCGAAGTACCATTTGGAGCTTCTCTAGGATCCGATAAAAATTGACTATGGTAGTTATAAGTATTTATATATGGTAGCGAAAATGAATGTATAGAAATTTTGTTGGAGTCGTGAGAGACCCCAGTACACATTTTATTCATTGATTTTATTTCGAATAAATCTTTTTACTTTTAATCTAACAGAGAATTATCTTTTTTACAGGTATGTTCCCTTCATGGTTTTACAATCTGGCGATAAAGTACGTACTACCGGTTAGTGAGTGAAGGTCAGTAACTTTCATAAATAAATGAACCAACCTAATTCAAAGTAAATGAACTGATGCACTCTGTGCAGTTTAGCATGGCTTGCATAAGATAAAAACGTAACACCTTAATTCCTCATTATCCAAGGATTAACTGCTTCGACTCGCACCATTTTTGCATCGAAGGACTCGAATATTGACGAATTTTCGAGAATCGTGTAGATCGTACAGGAAGGTGTGTGCGCACAGCATCGGGCTTGCGATTCAATTAGCGAATGGTCGTTAAATTATTCCGATGGGCAAAAAGTTGCTATCAAAGGCAGCCGAGTAATTTGTCTCGTGGCCGCGAAGGGAAGGCGAAGAAGCAGCGATGAATCACAGCAGCTGAAAAATTGTCGCGCAGACGGCAGGTAGACGACGACGACGACGACGACGAAGGGGAATAAATCCGTGCGCGGTTTATAATCAGCTTATAATTAGAACCTTTTCCGCTGGCTCTGCCTCAATGCCCGCCTCGAGTTGACACATTCGAATCACGTAGAGGCCACGCTTCCTGACCAAAAAAAATCCCTCGGCATTGCTTTGCGCGGAAGATTTTTCCCGTAATCCCATTGAGCGCGTGCTTCGCCCGCTCGCTTGTGCTCGGAGCGGGTGTTCGCTCGCTCGTACGCGCTTCGTACACGCGCGCATGCAATAGTATGCACCGTGCAACGAGCGCGCGGCACGTGCCGGTCGTTATGACTTCCTCCGCAACCAAATTTAATTTACAACGACCGCCCATGCCGCTCAATTTTCGTCCTCCGCTCCCCCTTTCCTCTCTATCCAAGCATCGTTCTACGGAGGGACTACCGTTTCCACTATACCCCTCCCATTTTTCTGTCCAAGGAAACGCCGCTCTTCATAAAGAAGCTAATTCCATGTTTTCCGTCGGAAGGTTTATGGTGTCCTCCGTCGGCATACGAATCGCGGCATTAGGAACAATGAAGAGCGCGAGGGAAACGCTTCCGTGCGCGCGCGGATAAAATGAGAGACGTTCGACCGAATAAAGCATCGTTATGGCACCTCGCTGCAGAATGCTCGTATACGTTGCGTCGTGTTCCTTGCGTTTAGTGCCAGAAATAATTTTGAAAGCAGGTCTACCACACCATTGATCACTAGACTGCGGATCTTCACGCAAAATAAAATTTGTGTGCATCAACTGTAAGACACGAGTGCCTAACTACTAAACTAACACAAGTTTAAAGTGGTACATCAGATTCTTCGAATTTTTCTATTGATTTAACTTGCGCCAGACCGCTTTAAATTAATTTACATATCTGGAGAACAGCAAATATTATCCTGCAATGACAAATTGGATTTTTTACGAAACGAAAGAAGTTTGAAACGTTGTCACGCAACGATTCGTATTAGAAACAAATGGGAATCCAAATAAAGGAACCCGTCGTTCCATTAAAGATCGATTTCACCCGCGGAAGGAGCAGAATTTCGCGTAGCGATCCGGAGAATGTCAATCGTCGATTTTCCACGGGACGCTCCACGGGAAATTCCGAAAGTTCACCGAGCAAATAGAGAGTGTCGCGACGCGCGATGATATTTAAATGTGAACGACCGTCTCGAGACACGAATCCCGCGTATCAGCAGGACTGTTGGATTGCTACCCTACACGGGCATCGGCTTCCTAGACCGTGTCCTTAACGGGCCGCCGGTGATCGATTTCCAATAATCAGGAATCGAACCTGGCCGGCTTCAGTTCAGCATCGGCGTCCCGTCGTGGAAGGATGAATCGAGGAAAAGAACCGGCCACGGTCTGCTGAGCGCCGGTTACTGTATTTGGCAAACTCGAACGCTGGAACTTCTGTTCTGTTTCCTGCGCGGTGTGCCCCATGCCGGTGTGTCAGTCAAATCGAGCGGCGCGCGCATTAACAGTTATTAAAGTGGCTGCTGGAATTGGCTGGGGCGAAATTGAAAATACTCGAAATACGCGAACGACAGGGTCCTCGGGATGGGTGGAGGGAGACAGTGGGTATCCCAGGGATACGACGTTTCAATTAAAACGGGGTGGGGGGAGACTGGATCGGGAGCGATCCGTCAAAATTTATTACCGAAATTAAACGCGCTCCTCCATAGACGTCAATCACCCTCGGAGCAATCAGTCGCTGGCCTGGACTCTGCCAAATACACCAGCGGCGCCGTCTCCATATCCCAAGAAAATCGAACATAAATCTCCGAACAGAGGAAAACATCGATAGAGGAGAGAGATCGCGGGGTCCGGCAATTGTACATTTCGCCGGGCGAGAGTATAGAAGCGGAGGCGCGCCTACCGCTTAGTCAACCGTGCCCTTAATGGCCAGCCGGGGATCGATTTCCGATAATCAGAAACCGAACACCATCAACGAGCCGGCTGCAATCGGAGATGGTAGAGGAAGAAGAATATGAGAGGGACGGGAGGGAATCAAGCGACTCGAAGGAACCAAGAGAAAGAGAGGCGAGAAAGAGAAAACGGTACGCGCGCGAGACTCGGTTACATCAGCTGGGTGTGTCCTTAATCCGAGGAGAGACAGAGAGAGGACAAGGTTCTTCGTTTTTCGGCTGCGGCGCCAGGTCGAGCCGATCCGGGCCGTTTAATTAAAACTTTTCCGCGTCATAATTGCAATTTTCGCGAGTCGGACGGAGCCGCGAGTGACGTCGGGGCCCGGCGACGTCGTAGATCGACGCCGCGCGACGTCTGGAAATTTATCGTTAATTACTTTTTATTTACGCCGCGTGTCCGACCGAGGCGTTTATCAGCCTAAAGCGCACTAAAAGGTCGCCAGGATTTTATGACCTCGCCGTTCGACGGATTTTACGAGTCGACGGTTATTTACAGTCGGATTGATTCGGACGTTCCTTCGGGGCATCCCGGGCGAGTCTTAAATCCGCGGGACACGGTGTATATCTCGCGATGGAGATTCGCCTTTGTGCCGTCCTCGTGGCTGTAAATCCTGCGCGACCTGTTAGTTAGTCAAACGCATAATTCTGCGGTACCCGGTGGGGGTTGCTGGAAGGGAAGCCAAAAAAAGACATCACACGCGAATACGAATCGCGAAATTCTGGTTTCTTAGCGTCGTAAATTTCATTAACGGCGCGATAAGCGGTCGCCGCTGGCCGCTATCGGATCCTGCGAAAAACAAAGGATGCTATAAAGAGTTTGGCCGACCGACTACCGGACTGCCGAGGATCATCGAGTGACTGGAAGAACCGGCTACCCGGCTCCGCAAAAGTACCAGTGTCCTGCTTGAGATATTTCTGATCAGGAAAAAGTATAATGTTTTGACTCCCGTTATCTAATTGGTGGTGGTATAAGATGTGCTTGACTATTTAAAATTCACATAGAAAACAATAAACGTGGATATTTAAAAAAATAAAATGGTTACTTCATTTTCGTCTAGCGACTTTTGGACCATCGTGTACATCTAAATACTTCAATCTGATAGAATTCATGTGCAGAGAAAAATGGAATTGTGATCAGCTTATCGTCTACCTAACACACAAGGTTGAGATTCTAGTTTTAATTTCAACTGTATCGGGGGAGATTTATGAAGTTATTGACTGCACGCTCGTTAGCAGTCCATTACTATCGAAGCTGCGAGTGCATTAGGTTTTCCGAACACGGCAATCAGCGCATAAATTAGTGTTTAAGGAAATGAAACGGCACTATAATTTTTGCTAGTATTTAGGAGAGACTTAACTGAGATACCAACGGCGATAAACAGGCTGCTGCGATGGAACACGGTGTTCGCGAGGTTGTTCGCGCGTGACTCGCCGCTTCCTCGGTCCATTGCCTTCGAAAGTCATCGGCGTGGCCGCGGGTAAGCGATTCGCGCGTTGTCTTCGCGCGTTAACGAGCAGCTCGCGTAATAAAGTAGTCGGCGGCGCGCGGCCGAGGCTTGTCAACTAGGAAGGAACGGGCTCGCGAGGACTTCCGGTGTTGGCGCGGTTTCCACAACGCATAGTGGTGCACATCGTTTCGTAAATTGCTATTGTACACGGAAATAAATGAAATTAAATGTTTAGGAACGACGTCTGTGCACTGTACTGAATTCGTACTCGTGAGCAATCTTGTTGATACAATAGATTTCTATTGTAGTAGAATACGGTAGAAGTTCTTAATAAATTGGAATCGAGATAAGCATTGCTATTTATTGCATTATCTGTTCAAGCAGCGGATGGAATTATCAATGTTTATAAACGAACCACATATTTAACGAAACATATTAGTGTAACACCAACGATGTTTAATTAACTACTGATAAATTTTCCAAACAAAACGTTCCTTCATGCACACTCGTTTCTTTATTTCGTTTAATCAAATTCACTTCATACATTTTGCCTTTCACTCATTATGTCTCTTCCCTGTTTTTATTAATTTCATACTTACAGCACATTTACAATGCAAACGATAATTCTCATAATTGATTTTCATACATTACACGCACACACATCAGCTACTACACTTGACAGGAGACACGGGTCTGGAAAGACAGCGAGCGAGAAACGTTGAAAGCGAAATCGTCGGTCAATCCACTTAATATTCGATGACTCGTCGCGCTCAGGTGCGACAGAAGCTTCGACTCACCTACCGGATATACGTTCCCGTGGGACACGGGTTTACGAGGCACACGCGAACTCTTCCTGCCGCGCGAGTCCCACCGTCCCTGTCCCTTCGGCTTTCCGCTCCACCCACGCTACTCTTCACGGGAGCCTTCCCCGTGTCACGAAGAGTCGGCCCACCTACCACCGGAGTTTCATCAACACCCGTACGCACGTCGCCGCACGTGACGCGCATTTATCCGGCCGGTTTTTTTGTTCGAGCCAGGGCCAATTTTCCAAAGTCCACCGGGCATTAATCATAGCAGAGACGGGGCTAATAACCGCCACGCCGGGAGAAAGTGAGCCTGGCAAACACGAGACCACCAGCCGCCATTGTCATTACCCAGGGTACACCTCGGGATTGCCGGACATCGTTCCCGGGAACCGGAACGGCCACGAGTTTTCTCCTGTTAATCAAAAAGTCTCATAACCGCCGGACATCGCGACGCTGATCTATCGGATGAAATTTCTAGCCGGTGTGTGATGTATGTCTTCCACTTACTACAACGCCACATCTAGCCCACTGTGATCCCATATCAAGATCTACTAGTTCTCAATTAGTATAAACAACTTCGTTAAAAGCTTGACACAAGCTTCACGGTATGGAAAATTGATAATGTAGGGTAACTGCACCAGTTACCCTACCTGAACATTTAAGAAATTGTTCAGGAAGATATTTTATTTAAACAAAAAAATATGTGAATTAAAGGAATCAAATATGTGCCAAATGGCTCCCTATACTTCAATTGTCACAAATAAAATGAAATTATTATTATTTTTCTTTATTAAACGTTAAATAAAAAATATAAAAAATACCAGTCAATGAACATTCTAGTAATTGGCTTAAAATTTGTTGAAATGTACAAAAGCGTTCATTTACTGGTGCTCGTTTATTCACTGGTGCAGTTACCATATGTTGAAATTGTCACAGTTCGTGTACAAAATTGTGCGAAGTCGCCAATTTATCACGTTTCGAACGTTATTAACAGCAAAACTGTCAATTACATAGTGTCTTCCATTTCGCAGGTGTTAGCAACCCGATAGGGCAAATGGCACTCTACCTTAGTTGCGATTCCAGTAAAAACCGGTGAGCGCATCCGGTCGGCAATGTGTAAATAATGACGTGCCTTCTTATAGGAATAGCACTCAGGAAATGAAACAACGATTTGCGAATGCTAATTTCAAGAGACATGCGACTCAAGCGTTCATTCAGTGGACAGGTCGCTCTATTACTAATGCGCGAGGCGGACGCCCTTGCTGTCGCCCTTTCTGTTGGCCCCAGGGGCGGTTTAAGAATGCGTCGACACACGACCCGCACGGATAACGTTCGCGAGAACAGGGAAAGAATTTTAGTGAACGCGGACAAGCCGTGTACGGCGCGCGGTTTGAGAAATGGTGTCTCTTCTGGGCTAAAACCGGAGCATATACGAGCGGACGTCCCGGCGACGACAGCCTCGGGAAAAAAAGATCGAGCGCACGACGAAGGGCACGATAAGCTGCCAACCGGGTGATCTGTTAATTGCTTCGCCCGCTTTCTAACGCGACGAGAGAAGAATGCATCGCCGGCGTCGTTATTTTCGAAGCTCATTACGCTCTTATAAACGGCGTCGAAGACACGTCCAATTTACCTCGTCATTTTTTCACCCATCACGAGCCCCGCGTGATCTGTTAATTGCTTTACTTGCTCCTTGGAATTCGTCGCCTTGACGCTTCGTCACGAACCCGCCGCGGCCTTGAGCGTTATTACTTGTGAGGGGCACCAATTTACCACGTTGATTTTAGGGGGGACTGCGGCTGCCGTAATATTTTTCTTCGAATTCGTAATTATCATATATTAAGGAATCCTTTAACCTCTTTAACCCGCTTAAACCCCCTGAAATTAATTCAGACAAACTTTATGGAATGTTTATACTGAATAATACTGTAGACTCGTGTACGCCTGTATGAAAGTTAATTATTTTGTTATTTAATTGAATCTTCAACGTATTGGCCAGATAGTCTTTGTGTTCCAATGTTTACTGATAGCTTCTACTTCATTCGACTGAAATTAATAAAATAGAAATGTTTTGTATTCTATGCACACTCAATAAATCGATACACGGTCCAAGACGCACGTGTCAGTACTCTGCAAAAATGCGATTGATGTCAACAAATTGAAGAGCTCCCCAACGATCGACAGGGGCTAATATTTCAGCTGGTATCAGTCGTTGCAACGGGTATCGTCGAAAAAGCACTCGCCGGATCGCAGCCGCTCCTTGTTAGTCAGGAAAATGTGTGTTCAACGAAGTATCAGTTCGGGTGTCCACGCCCCCGAATACATCCCTCGTCTCCTGGACTCGATCGAAGCGTCTACAATCTGTTCGTGCTCAATTAACGTTCGAACCTGTTCCCACTTGTCGCGAAACTTTTCCAATATTTTCGATTACCCGAGAGCGGTGACGAGTATGCTAACAAGCAGATGCTCATCGCGAAGTCGGGCTGAGAGCGGTAAAGAGAGAGAGAGTGAGTGGTTCGGGGGGGCGGTGACCCTTTTCACTATTGATTTTCGAGATTTCGAACCGCGAAGGGCCACTCGCCTCCCACGAGGGTAAATATTGGATCGTTGAGTCTGACGTTGATTACGCGGAAGGGACAAATGTAATTTTAATCGCTCGAGGGGCAAGGTCTCGCTCGTCCGGGTAACGAAAGTTTGAACGATCCTGTACACCCTAGTCGCTCGGGGAGTCAATGAAAATATCGAATTGGCGGTGGATCAAAGCGGTGGCCGGGGGTGGAACCAGACGACTTATCGAGGTCAGTGGACACATCTCATCGGCTCGCCGCAAGCCGGCCGAGCGACAGACAGTATCGATCCTCGGAAAAATCGATGCGACCGGTTCTATTGTTGCCGACAAGAGGCTCGCGACGATCCTCCACATCGGCTGACATTTTGCCTGATCTGTCTGAAACGAGCAGACACCATTCACCGGGCATTTCGATCGGAGCTAAATCGAGCACACGCGTTGTCCTGCGGTCGCGTTCATTGTAGGCGGTTTTCTATGCATATGCGAGTTCGCCCCGTCTGCTGTATACTTCAAGTTCTCGCGTGGTGCTCGCGGAAGTCTCTCTACGAGATCGTAAACCACGCGTATAGTTTCCAATTTCATTGTTCGCGACACCGGTCCCGCCTGATACACGTCGCGGACGATCGAAGAAGACGTGAACGCTCGCGATATGAATCGATACGAGGTGTTCGATAAATACGGACTGAAGCGCCGTTGGCTTGTTCAAGGGAAGCTCCGGGCATAGATCGTTAACGCCAATGTGATCGTTACCTCTCGGTCTAGAACCGCATTACGATCTAGAATATTTTCAACGATTTTACTTTGATGATTTTATGTCAGCCGACGGCTAGATCCATTTGAATACTGACACATCTAGTTTTCTAATACATTTCTTCACCTGCTTATTTAATACCACAGCTACCAGTGAAAATGTTCTTAATTTTTTCTTACATTATTTACACATAAAACTGCTTCCATCAGAAATTTTTCAAATTCATTATTAGACTGCCGAGTTTTAAGACAATTCAAGAACGTCCATATGTTATTTTCAATTGACTGAAACTGTTAAAGATAGAAAGAACAAGAGAGAAAACTTTTATTTTGCATAAAGATCCGCAGTCTATTAATTATTGAAGCACATATGCAAAGCAATATGCATCAGGGGGATGACAATATTATTTGGCTCGTGTTCCTTACAATTGATCCAGACGATTTCGATTGTTTAATGATCGTCAGTCTAGTTATAATGCACGGTCGAGTTAGTTAATTGTTTCACATGGTGACTAGGGTGTCGGTCACAACAAATTGTCTCCCGTGGTCTGCCCGGTTAGTTCGAGTCTAAGTTAATAATACAAGTTTCGTGAAGTGATACTCCATTACAAACTAAGCTCGCCTTCATAACTAATAATAGTATTACTTACACGTTGGTGTCAAATCTCTGTTATGCGATTCCTGCACCGAAGCGTCCAATAACAATACATACACATTGTAACATTTATTTGACATTTTTTGGAAATTTGATAATATTGCTTCAAGGTATAAACGTTTGAAAATAGTGGAGAACGTATTTTTTCAATTTTTGTTACAAAACGCAGGTAAAAAAGTTACAGCAAAAAAAAAAACGGCATTTACTGGTCTCGATTCCAAATGCAACTTTTACGAAAGCGTTAAAAAACGTGAAATCATTTGAACTTATTTGCAATGCAGTTTCTTTCTGGACATATCAAGACTTTTTATTACGTTTTCGCTTATTTATCGGAGAGTGTAGCCGCGCGAAAGTCGTGACACGTTTGCTCGCAGCGTGTACTAAAAAGCGAGCAGCAATGACAACGGGAGTATGGTCGTCCCGGGACAAATACGGTCGGCGTAGGAGACGTAGGAATCGCGGGAGCGGAGGTGACATTAACGAGGTACGTGCATCATCGGATATCAGCGCACGCGAATCGCGTAGTCATCGAGCGTGGCCGGTCGCGTCGCGTCTCGCGGCGTAGCACAATAACCGGGCCGATATTCGCGAAAAGATTTAACGACCGCTTCTGGTCGGTCGATGGGTGCAGTAACCTGCAGGGGCGTGACCGGTAACCTTATGGGCGCAACACGGTATCGATTCTATTTAACGATAAGAGGACAGGACGACGAGACGGTGGAGCAGCAGCGTGTGTCATATCGAAAGGAAACTAACGGGGCCGATACTTATGCTCGAAAGGGGACATTCTCGCGATGCTGGCAAATTTTACGATCGGCGTCCCGGCGAGGAAGAAACGAGAGATCGTTCGCGAGGCGAACCGCATAGAAACGGTGCATAAACACCGTTTTCACTGTCTATACTTGGTCACTGAAAAGTGAAACATTCTTCAAGACGCGGCGGCGTTGGGCTTTCTTGCGCGTCCCGTCGCCGTCGGTGAACGAATTCGAAAGGTACATTTGTGCATTTTCGAGTGGTTGGATCTCTCAAAAGCGAACGATTGCTTCCATCAAAAGCCTTTCCCGTGTATTTGCAGTTATTGTTTCGAAAGCATTCTCGTCGGTTCCGGCAAAGGGACGGCTGTCGATGGGCTCCCCTTCGAGCCAGTTAAAATATTGTTTCGCCGCGCGTGGGAAGAAGGCGACGCCTTAGTTGTTCCGTTTTTTCAAATTGAATCGTGCCTGTCCATTCTACCGCGGCACACGTACTGCTCGGAAGAACGTGTAGGAGCGCGAACCTGTGTACAGAACCAGCGAAAAAGGAAGAACGAGCCGAGGAGAGCAGGGCTTCGACGAACAAACAGCTAGAATTCGATTTGTCGATTCGTACGCTCGAAAATCGAGCAGTCGTTCGGGCGATAAAACGGAGAACTCCGCCGAGATGGAGGAGGAAGAGGGAAACCCCTGTAATTCACCTGACGTTCAAGATTAGTGGCGATCTTCAGAAAATCAATACTTCAGCCGGTGGACCAATCGAAAGTTTGTCTCGAGTCACGCACGGCACCGACGGGGACCGTGATTACCGCCCCCAAAACACTTCGTGCTTAACCTTCAAATCTTTTCTAACCTGGAAAGCCCTCGAAAATCTTCTGTCTTCGCAATTAGCTAATATCTCTCGATAACTTTTACAAAAGTTGTTTCACCTCTGACATTTTTTTGCTTCATTTTATTCTATCTGACCGAAATGTCTACTTGGATTCGTTTTATTTTATGTTTTTCCAAAAACAGCCAACACATTTAACAAATTTAAAGATATTTTTGTATTATATTCGACTGATTAAAGTGATCGAGAAAGGAAATGGACGTTTTAATACACACGTAGCTTCTCTGCGTTGTAACTAACGCGGACAATTTTTATTTTCTATGAAAGTTAAACGTTGCAGATGAATCTCCATTCGTATAAACGTTGAAAATGGTGAGTGGCAACAATTCATTGGCCAGGAGCTGCACGTTCTACGGGGTGTTCCCGAATTAGTGGTCAAGCGAAAACAAGTTAGAAGGAGAAATAAGGTATTTTCGTTTAATTTTCGTTGTCGAGAAGAACAATTTTGAAAATCACATCGTGTGCTCTAGCAGGAATTTGCAGAAAGCAGTCTGCGTCACAGACGCACACTTGCGAGCAGAATTCAACGCGCTAGTAAGAAAGTTTCCTGTGAATATCTCGGGAACTTGTAATTTCCGTCAAAAACGAAAGTCGTGTTCGTATTCAGCACGTCGAAGCGTTTGACGTATAAGAGCTACCGAAAGCTCGGGGGGCAATGGTAAAGTTCAGCCCAGCCGATTCCTCTCTAATAGCGCGCGTACTCCCCGAATTTTCAAACTCAATTTACTCGAAAACGATGCGCCGAACAAAAAGAAAATGATTCCCTTTTTCCGACTTACTTCTGCATGTGGAATCACTGACTAATTGTAGCACGATTTCGTAAACACCCTGTACGCGATGTTTGCGAACGAATTGAGACAGAGAAAGGGAGCAGTAAGCAGCTTACAAGTCGCCGAGGCAAATAGTGATTCATTACGGGAAAATTCGCTGCATTCAGGCAGACATCCGACGAGCAAAAAAACGCAGATTTTCCGGGGACAGCCGCAGCGTTCGGAACGTTTGTCATCGGCGGCGCAGCCGGCACGTAATCTAAATAGTAAACAGGGCGGGAGCTACAGGTTGAAGAGGCCCACCAGGAAAGAGCCAGAAATGAAAATAAACTTGACTTCCTCGACGCGTTATCGTCGGGGCTGCAACCGGCGAAGTCGCTTCCCATTTTTCCCCCGGTGTTACACCACGCCCCCGGTCTTTTTCGTTCACCTGCCACCCCTTTATCGAGCATCTCGCGAAGCACGTACCGAGGAACGTACGCGACCGTTCATGACTCCACCCCCGCAATAGACTGCGTCCGTAGTTTCGTGCGAACAATTTCTCTCCGCGGCGAGAATTTATCGCGCTGCGAAGAACGCGGCGATTCCTCCCGAAATTTTATAAACCGTCTCTGCAAAATAGAATTTCCGTGTCCTCGCAGGCTGCGCTGGGTTTGTATATTCATTTCCTAAACCCGTACCCTTCAATTCAGTTGAATACGTTGGATTCTAATTTTTATCTAAATATTTTCTAAATATTTTAAGAATTATTAACGATCAAAATTACATGGACGTCTATTTATTTTTTTAATAATTTCAGCGAATTGGGAATAATACAGGAATGTATAAAAATACAAGCAAATTAAATCATTCATAACGGTACTCTAGGCCAAGGGTATAAACGCAGCTCTAAATCTAAAAATACGTGAAAGCGTGAAGCAATTACAGCAGCAATTCAATTAAAGTGCTGATGCTGTTGAGAGATCTTAATTGGCCCGGCGATGATCAACGAAGCGAACGAGAAAAGAATTCGGGTGTGCCAAGTGTCGGCATCGAATACTTCAGTATACCCAACCAATTGCAGTTCACAATTTTCTCACAAAAGAATAAAATATATATTCGTTTGTTGGACACGCGGTGTTCAGCAAAAGAAATTCGCGACGCGCAGAATCGTCTCGATCCTCCTTAACCCCTTTCACGACAGATTTAACGTGTCTCCAGAAACGGGGACACGGCCGATCTCTTAGTGTACGACCCGACGAGGGTCCCGCAAGCGAGGGGAGCCTTATCCCGGTTTTTGTTCGGCAATTTATTCGTCGACAACAGAGCCGCTATTTCTGGCCGCGTAGGGAAAGCTCGATCGTGTAGATCCGAAGTGGTTGAAAACAACGGGCGCCTTCGGGACCGCGGGGGAGGGAACGATTTCTTGGTAATTGCTCGGCGCCTTAATTAATTTTAACGAAGTTCGCGAATCGCCGTTGTACAACGCGAAACTTGCCGTCCATTTTTCGAAGCAGTTTGCGCGCAGACAGTTCCGAGACCGTTCGCCGGGGGTGAAAGAATCTCTGATGAATAGCCGAGTCGCTAAATAGTCGCGTTAAGTGGATTGTTCGTTGCTTTTCTTGGGGGGATTGGTGTTTTCAACGTCGCAATTGCCGGCGATTTCGACCGAAATTCGCTTAAGTTTGTTTTGTCGATTACGTGAATACTGTCAACTTCTATCCAAAGAAATTTCTTTTGAACCGGAATCATCTGCTACAGGATTATAATTCGCACTTAAGGCTATTCCACGGGGAACTTTTCCGAAGCTTCCAATGTAGTTCACGCCGGTCATATTGCTGCGAGCTTTCATTACCTCGAAACCTGAGATTAACGAGTCTCCAGCATCGACGCCTCGGAACTTATGGCTGTAACCGTAAAAGCTAAAAATTCTAGAAATTTATGGCAGGCCATGTACTCTCCCGAGATATAAGTGTAGTCGAGCGTGCTATTTCAAGTAGTTTTTAAACAACTGATGGAATCCAGCGTGGCTGGTCGCTACATTAACGTCTTCATTCCTCGGCTACGGATCCCGCAGCACATTGATTCAATGATGCACATTTTCTATTACGTTAGGGCGCGTAATAAGTAGTCCTACGGCGCGTATCCAATAAGAAAAATGAATTTCGCGGTGGTCGGGGTTTATTCAGACCCACGGCAGTCTTGAATTATACGACTTTACGTGGGTACACCCGGTACGCAACGGCCGGAGGCGCCTCGTTAAACCTTTCGCAGCCGCGCATAAATACGCTGTTCGCGCGATGCTTCTTTTTCAGGCCGAGTAAATACGTTGATTATATTCCCGGTGCCACGAATAACGTATCAATTTCTCTCGCTCCCGTACAGGCATTACCGGGGATTTACCAGGGGCCGGCGGAGAGCGTCATTTCGAGCATCGGGGAACGCGCAATTACGGGCATTTCCTTTTTGCGAAGCCGCCTTAACGATCGATAGGAGACGGTCGTACATGGCCGATTAGTGTACCACGGTTATGTCCGACTATCGCCCGATACGCCCACTAGTATCGTTGCATAATTAACTGTCCTCTAATATGGCTGCGGATCGGAACTGGAAATGAAAATCATTCGGACCGAGATACGCGCGCCATTACACTCTCTCCCTCCCTCTCTCTCTTGCTCTCTGGCTCGAGAATTTGTTATGCGAAGATCGCAATTACCAAGACTGATGGTCTGTCACTTTCCGCGAGATTGAGCAGGACGCCGGGATGAGTTTGCGGTCATTTTTCGAACGCAAATGTTTCTCGGAGCACCTTGTAATTATGTGTATACTAAATTATGCAGGCTCGAAAGAAGATACGCGACTCGACCGGCAACTAATTAAGAGGCATTAATAAACGAGTCGAACATTAAGCAATTCAGAGCGAGCAGAATCTCTCGGGTTGTTTCCCCGTAGAATCTGGATGCCGTTAAAAGTGCGGCATTACACGCGGGAAGTGGATGTTGTACGATTTTTCAGAATCGTTATTACAAAGATGTTACACTTACGGAGAATAGAGTGTGTTTTTATTATTAATATGCTGCAGATGGCCGTGTAACGTGGCTCCTTTATGGTTGTAATAAATCTAAGATTATACCCTCTATTAAATGTTTGAAGAAACTTGTATTGGAGCGCCGTAAAATCATGGTTTACTATATTTTATTCTGAGGTTAGTCACACATGATCATCTACATAATAATATTTTATTATTTAGTAGTTATTAAGTGCTCCTCTCGAGTACATATGAGTCAATTTCAAATGTACCTACGCAATGAGCAATAATTATGTTCATCTGGAATAAAAATAAAAAATATTTTTTTGGTAATGTGCCTCCAACAATTTCAGTACCCACTGTACATTTTATAATAGCTCCGGAAAAGAGAAGTGAATGTGGATGTAACATAAGGTTGAGGACGTAGAATAAAATTCCGCTCGTCTCAGATTTCATTTCCGAGAAAAACTGCCGCGTCGGATCATGACCTGCTGATTCTATTGTATGTACCCGTCGCAAACGCACGCGAAGCTGCGAGGTGTGCAGTCAATTTTCCCGGGAACGAAGTCGTATCAAAAACAATGCTATTGCACATTCGCCACTTCTTCCCGTCGAATCATCCTCTTTCTGTAACAGCGTATAAATATTTACCCCGCAGAAACGCACACAACCGAGCACTCGTATTCGGTTCTGCAAAAGAGGCGAACTCGTGCTCAACAGCGATTAAATATTTATCAACCGCGACATAGTGTTTACCCGAAAACACAGAACACAACGAGAATGTTTTCGCTGCAGCGAACGAGCTGTACCAACATCCCACGTACGATTCCGCGTTTTATCTGTAAAGTGGAGCACGAGAGTGTCGGCAGTCCGGCAAAAAGCTACCAGGAACGACTAATAGAATCGTACAGCGAGGAGCAGGGAGAACAAACGAGCGGCAGTAAATCCAAATAGATTTCCCGCGAAATTCCATTCTTATCTGTCACCGTTTTTTCCCCCGGGGTTATTGCCAGTGTACCAGCTCGGGGGCCTCGGTATCAGGTCGTCGTAGGCGTTCCGGCTGGTTCGTTGGGTACGCCTAAAGTGTCGTCGAGGCTGTGGCGGCGGCGGCCAGCCAACGCTAGGACTATTATGCCCATCTGCTGGCATAACGAGACGTAATTGAAATCTCTCGTATACGAACGCACGGCGAGGCTTTCTCACGTTAGGGCCACAATTAGCTTTATTGTCGCGTCTGCTTGACGGGGCCATCTCCTCGCTCTCCGTTGTGTTCCGTTGGCTTGTCGCTCGGCCAGCCCGACGACGTTCACGAAGACAGAGGCGCCGGTCTTCCTGGTAGGACGAGAAGCAGGCCTGATTGCTCGGTGCCACGACGTTCCCCGGTTGCTGTTATCGGCGAGCCGGTCCTATCGCGAAATCCGATGCCTCGGGAATTGCGAGGAAATGGCGGGGGGGGGGAGGACGGCGTTGCGTGGCACTTAAACCCCTCCTCACACCCCCCTCCCCTCGAGAATCACCTAGCTCCGGCTCCCTACGCGATATACGTAATTATCGCGACGCTCCGCGGCGCGGCGTCCCTTCCGGGTGGAGAGACTTCGACGATCTGCGCGACGATCAAGGGACGTTACGCGTAATTGAATATTTTTCGAACGGAGGGCCGATGTTATGACCGTAATGGCCGGCCACTGCGTGCGGCTGCACAGACAGCAGCCTATTATTCGTGGCTAGACAGAGGATCTTGCAAAATATACATTTTCTGCCTGAATCGCGACAAACTCGAATAGCTATTTTGTTTTTATTTTCTTCCTCAATGTAATCTAAATTCTTCTAATGTTTCTCTGTTTTAAATTTAATTATTCGTATATACAGGGTGTCCCAGTTAACTTGACCACCTCAAATATCTTTGTTGTTTAAAAATAAAAATTTTCGAACTTTTTTTCTATTGCAATGTACAGCCAATCGAAAACTGATCGACTTTTGTTAAATAATTTTTTTGTCAGATTATTACAAGTAATTGAAAAGGCCATCTTCATTTTTTAAAATGGTTTAAAATACTTATATTGCATTAAAGTAGTTGTTTTATTGAGTGAAAATTTATTTGTGCCATATAAAGTTCCATGTAACCAGTTATGTAGAAAGTAAAAGTTTAATTATACCTACCCATTTCTTGTTATACAAGGATTTTTTGATGGTCCTGGTCCGTATAACAGATTCAACGATCATTTTGCATAGAGATCCGCAATCTACGTACATTCTAACACTAAGAGCCTATAAAAAAGCTGCATCCTTGCCGCAGCATTCTCAATTTCAGAAATTGCAGTTTAAGAAATCTGAAACGAGTTGTTCTCGTTCTGCCAGCCAGTCAGCAGCAAGCACAGCGGTAAAGGCCCGTTTCGAATCCTGATCACCACTATACCATTTCCACAGAGTATTTCGCATTTGTAGGTGGTCGGTAACGCGGTCGGGTAGAAGATAGCAGAAAATCGGCTCGCCGGTCGCAAACAACGAAATATCATATTACAATCCGTTTCGTCAGACCAATTTCCACCGGTCGATTTATCTCGTTGCGCGAGCGCCGCTGTGCGACACGCGAGGGGGGTTTTAACCAGTCCGCGGCGAGCGAAGTTGTTGTTAATTATTACTGCCAGCCATCAGCGGCCGTAGGTATCCGTTTGGACAGCGGCAGTGCCGGTTCTCGAATCGTAACTCGGTGCGTTAATTAAACGTGAAATTTCGAGCTCCCGCTCCTGCGGTCGCCCGGCCAGTTCTCGTTTATAACGAAAAAAATCGTTGATCTACGGCGGATAAGAGGCGGTTCTGTGTCGGCTAACGGGATTTTTCCTGGACACCGTCCACCGGGGAGGAGCTGCTGCGTTATTGTGTCCGGTTCGATCAAGAAAGTTCTCTCTCGTTAGGGCCGGAAAGGCGCGCGCATATGAAAGCGGGAATGCGAGAAACGGCGCGCGGCGCGCACACGCGTTCAGGAGGCGTTACAGCGATCTCCGGATCGGGTATATCGATACGCATCGGCCGGCACGTCCGCGCCCAGGCGACAATAATCTCGTTAAGAGCGGAATACGTACCCGTTCTCGCCCTGGGGAAATAAACGACACCGGCGCAACCGGGCCCACGATAATTTCGTCACCAAGGAACGTGGCTCCCGACCATCCTCGTCGGCTCCTTGGTAACCAGCCTTGTAACAGACGGGCCAACCAAATCGACGAAAAAAGAGCGAGAGAGACAGAGAGGAACACCGGGCAGACGGATCGTTCTCGAATTTCGTTACACGCTCGTAAATTTGATCCGGCGATAATGTAGTCGTCGACGACGTGAGGCCGACGTTCAGTATGAAAAATGACTGCGGACCAGAGCCACCTCCGAAATCGGAAAGAGTACGCCTGCCAGCGGGACTCCTTTGTGATACCCTCCGACACGTGATTGCGAACCAGCCAATCTCGGCAACCGAAATTTCCGACAGCCTCTTCATGCAGTACTCCACCGAGTCAAATGAATCTCGTTAAAGTCGGATTTTACTATCGGTGTTTCCGGAAACGAGGTTCAACATCGTGTACCCTCGCCGTCTGTTTAATGTCAATCGTGATTCAGCTACTGTTTACACACATTTTGCTACTGCCACTTAAATGGGAGCACTTATGGAAATAGATGAAAAATGAAATGTAACTTCAAGAAATATTTGTGCTGGACTGCGAAATTTATGCATGTCTGACTTAAATGAATAATTATCAACTCATTAAGTTTACCAACCTGTGGTGAGGTTCTCGAATCTTCTCATTTTTTTTTAGATCAAAATCTACATATTCTTCTGTTGTGAATGCTCACTTAAACATGATTATCAACTTTCTCCCACCTGGGAGATTAATGGAAACAAAGAAAATCGTGCGGCAAGGAGTTAAGAAAATAAATGAAAGTCTATGGAGCTCCTGTATGATGAACAATAATTGAATTTATATTTGATAAAAATCGACAGCATGGTAATAGCTGTTCGAAAACTCGATGGTATCGATTTCGCGGGTGGAAGTTATGGGCGTAGATTCGAGAATGAAACGTTTCCAAGCAACGCGAGTCGAATCGGCCGTATCATTAGCCGGTCCCGTGGTCTTCGTGCAGCCTTCTTACCACGAATAACTGAACGGAGACATTAGGCACGTAGGTAGTTCGCGTGCTACCTAATGTAGGATCTTGATCTGGTACTAGAATAGATCGACGAGGAAGAATGTTCTTCCGAGCGAGGTAAGTCGCCCGCGGAATGTTAACCAGACGTCGTAACTCGCGTTTATCGGTTCCCGATGTTATTAGTTCCGCCCCGTGGTACTCGGAGAGCCATTCAGCAGACGCTCGTTCCTCCGTTCACTATATACCCACTCCTTTTAATTGTTTACCCGTGGTCTCGGTAAATTAAACTCCGCCAGGGTCGATCGATACCATACACCCGCTTCTGATGACACCTCGGGGCTCGTGCGACTAACTTTGATTCCGCAGATATTTTTCCTGGCGACACTATTTCGTCTCGAGCAATTCCTCGGCGACAATGCTACAGTAATCCACGGTTAAATCTGTAGTCAACTGAATTTCAGTGAAATTTAACCGTGCGTTATTATTTATTCATTTATTTATTGATGCCGTAAATCTATTTTGGTTTATATAGCATACATAGAAATAACACTTTACAAAAAATTATTAGAGAAGTATATAACATAATATGTATAAAATCTTACATTTTTTCAGAAAGTTAAAAATTAACATTAGCGCTGTAATGTCTCGTACGCTTAGAAAAAAATTAATATTGTAGGGAGGATAGTGTGTACGATTGAGGAGAAGTTCAAACAGGTGTTCTCGTTCTGAATCATATTCTGGACATTCATACTCTGCTCCGCATTCACAGGAACCATCCGAAATGAAACGTACAACGTACGTTCTCGTACACGAAACGTACACGTTCTCATTTGATATTTGAAATCGCTAAAGAAATCGGTAAACGGTATTTCAACCGTGCATTATTGTGCTATTTTATTTTAAAAAGCTCGCGATGCAATGCCAAAAGGAAGCTGTCGCTGCTAATCGTTAGACTGCAATCTTTATGCAAAATGAACATCTTCAGATAACCATGTATACCTCACTTAAAATTTACAAACATCAATTTTTATTTAATCGTCAAGAAACAAGAAACACAGTGCATTTCAAGTTTATCTATCGACAATAGAAATTCTTTCTGCAAACATTGCGTCCGTGCCAAGTGGAAATGCCTTGTAAGTTTCGAAAGGCTTCGCGTATACGAATGTCTCGAAGTATCGCGCCCAAGCCGTCAGAATTCCAATTACGTTCGACGTTTCTCCCGACATTTTTTTCCGAAAATTCCCGACGTAGCCGAGCTAAAAGCCGAGTTTCGATGAAATACCGAATTTCGTAGTTGAGAATGGATTTCTCGAGCGTCTCGAGGTATCCTGATCCCGTCCATGTGTTCGCCTCACGTGCAACGAGAGTTCAATCGTATCGAAGTTCCGCCGAATCCCTCTTGGTGCTCGAGAAACACAACGATCGGAATCGAACGGGGAAACTTGCGAACTCGGGATTGTACAGAAGTTTGCGGTGATGGAGTTTCGATGTTAAATGCAGATTTTTACAGCGGCGATCAAACTTTCGATCCAGCTTGCACACGACAGATCCTCCATTTGCCTGTTATGACACTGCCATCGGATTGTAGTTTGCGTTCTTACTTGATTCGGTTACGAATGCACTGCTGTCCCGCGTGCCGCTTAAAAGCATGCATTACGTAAATCATTCTGCAACTCTTGATTGCGTAAAGAGAAAACTCGACGCCACCGATTTCAAAAGAAGTTTCTTTAAAATTCCGAAAAATGCTTTCGCCTTTACAATTGCTTATTTCTACGTGTCAGGTTTTGAAATGATCGCTACTGAAATAGAGTGGATATCAATCAATTGCTAGGGTACATATAAAGTAAAATTTAACATAATGCATTTTCTATTTTAAAAATTCACGAATCACGAGTACAAACATATATGTATTATACATTTTTACAGATGTATAATAATATAATTTTAACATGCTCGCATTGAGGGCTACTTTAACCTCTGAAAACGAGAACGAATACGTACAGACAAATGTGGGATTATTTTACCTCTGTGATTCCAGTAACGATTAATTAAAATCCACTCGTATCAGTTGACCGATCTCGAAGCTGCAGCTCAAGGTGCTTTATTATCAAAAGCTGAGTGTTTGCTGGTAAAACATGTTTTATTCTGAACCTCTATTATTTTTGAAAAGGTCTACCAATTTTTAAATCGTCACTACGAGGATAATTAAAAATTCCCGTGAAAACCCGAGAACATCTGCAACATGTGATGAATATTTCCCTCTGTTCCTGCAGTAATTAATTGGATCAGTTGAATAAATTCTTGCGGAAATTCTTAAGCAGTAATTCAAGCTACTTCGGCAGCACAAAAATTTGGTCGTTCGGAGTTGGCGCGTGAAAGAATTATCAGGTTACAGTGACGGGAGCCGGTGGATCGATCGGGACTCGTTACAGCGGACCAATTAGAGTCGGAAGTCATTACTAATAGGGGGTAGGATTTTTGCGGCGATTCCGGCCGTATCTTCTCGGCATAATATCTCCCGTCGGTGACGAGTCCCCGCGTATCCCGGGACGTATCGGTGGTACAGCGTCGGATGTCCATCGCTTCGTAATTAATACCCTCGCGCGGAGACACGTTGACGGCTCGTTTTAACGCTCTGTCGAGTCTCCCCGTTAAAATACAGGATCAGGCGTTCGACTGCGTCCGTCTCGTTTCTCCTCCCCGTTCCGTCTCTCGTTTTCTCTGTTACGTCTGCTTCCGTTTAACTCTCGTTTCCCTCGCTCCGCCGCTGTGTCCGTACTCTTTCGTTTTCTGCCCGCTGACTCATCGATCAATCCGCGGAATGATGCCGCGCGTTTATACACCTGCGCTACCTGGCCCGCTTGATTGATGATATAAAGGTGTAAACGGTCCGTTGTCAATCGTTCGGAATGTGCAACGCGGCCGAATGCACGGCCCGAATGCAACGCAATCTGCAGGCCAGACGCGTACGTTTGGCCGTTTCCTCCTCGACGTACAAATACGCGAGCGCGTTTCGCGCGGATCGGTTTAACAAGCTTTCTTTTTCCCAGCATCGTCTCGCATAGTTATTCACCCGGCCAACGACGCGAAACCGATCTATCTGTTCCCCGTTCGATTATCATATCCGGTGACGCGGGCTCGATCGATAAGCGAGAGACATCGGTTTTCACGGAATAACACGATAAGCCGGGGAATTTATTGTTAATCCTGAACGTAATAAACGATCGCCGGTCATAGCGACGCCTGTGTTTTTCGCGTTTCTTCCGCCGCCGCGCGATGGATCCACGGCCTGCAACTCGACACCCGCATAAATTCGACGGGTTTATTCGGAATTGGCGTGTCCAGGACGAACGGTAATCACCTACGCAAACGTACAGAGAGGTGTACCGGCGTCTCCGACGATGATCGTTCTCCTTCGGATGGAAGTCCGCGACACGCTCGAGTCTCGTGGCACTTGTTCAAACACCGTTCTCGCCAGGAAGAGCTGGAGGAGAGAGGACGTCCTGGCCACGATGTTTGCGCAACACGGCCGGGGTTGGTTTCGCCCGCTAACAGGATTCTTACTTTATCAGGAAGAGCCGCGGCTGATTAGTCGGCAGAAGGAAGCGAGAGTAATTTCAAGGCTGGCTGGCGCAGCTGAACCCGGCAGCCTAGATAGCTATGACAAGACGGGAGTTTACACGCTAGACGGGAGTAATTACATCCAAGTTTCGGGGCTGGCCTCTCTCTCTTTAACCCGGCTTCCTCCTCTACCACCACCGCCTCTCTCGCCACAATCGTTTCCACTCTCTCTCTCTCTCTCCGTCTCTCTTCGTCCCGCTGCGCCGCGTTTCCGTGTCTCGTCCTCATCCTCGCGATGTCTCCCCGATGCAACCGGTGTACCTCGACCTCTCCGGCTGCAGATAATGCCCGCGTGCGGTATTATCTGCCGCGAACCCGCCCCAAAACGGATGCCAAGGCTACGAGACGCAGGATTAATCAGCCGAAGACGGTGCCCTACGCGTTGACGGCACGGATTTCGCGGCTGTCTTGCTCCTCTGAGATGTCAGCCAACAGGGTCGATGACTCCTGCACAGATACTACGATTATTATGATTATCACTGCCGCGTCTTTAGTATGCAATAACCGAACCCGGACGTTAGCTGCGCCTCGTTTTCACGATATTGCGCATGGACCTGCTCTAAACCCTGACCTATTATTATTGGTCCGCGCATTTTAATGACCTGTCCTGCGGTCTCCGTGAGCCGAATTTTGTTCGATCATCTTTTCCTTCTGTTTTTTTATTCAGTGTCTCTAGTGAAGGCTGTTAACTGTGTAACTATCGAGCCAGTCAAAATTGTTCTTTCACAATTACCGAAACTAGACCGATTTATATATTGAGCACTTATTACAATAAAATTATTCGAAGTCTGATTAGTAGGCTGTGGATCTTTATGCATTTACGTGTGTTCCGAAAATCTTCAATAAATGCTAGAGAAATACATTCCAGAAAATTTAGTACGATTTTTCTTTATTCCAGAACTACAAAGACTAGAAAATAAGATTTTACGTGACCTCACTTTCTTAAACTTTGATTAGATATGATTTAGAATTGATTTGATTAGATACAGTCCTGTCATTACTACAAAGCGACACACACCATGTACTACTCGGTACTTCTGGCGTTAAAAACTGACGCGTGAAAAACAACGATTTGTCGATCAATACCAGATCATCCAGGGCAAAAATAAACTTCGGGATCGAGCAGAAGGGGTCGCGTTTAATCCGTGCCAAAGCACGGAAGTCGCCGAAGCTCGCGGGCTAATTGGAAGTTACGAGGACGTCCACGAGCCAGCATGAAGCCATCCGTGGTATTTCCAGTTGTCCCGTTTATAAATCATTCCAGCCCCCTCCCACTGCACCCGCACGTAACGTAGAAGACAATTCTTCCTCGATCATCCGGAACCCCGCCGTTTCCCCTAATTTCTCGGGCTCGCGCGTCCTCCCGTTCGTCGCGGACTCCGTTTTATCTCTTCCCCGCGGAGGACTCGTGCGACCGACTGCTTCTCCTCGGGTGCGGACCGGTAAGAGGAGCCCTTTTATTGTGCGCCACGGACTTTGTCGAAGAATTCTTATTACGGGCGGGTCGCGGTGCTCGCGCCCGAAGAAATCTCATTACCTCGTGCGGGGATAGAATTGCGTTGACGAAAAGTTCGAAAGGAGGTGTTAAGGCTCGCGCGCAAAGAGAAAATCGAAGGAGACAAAGTCCATCCGGCTGGACCTCCCTCTCGGAAATCCCTTCTCCCTCGGTCGGTGTCTTCACGTTCTTTAGCGACTGCGAGGGCGGGGCTCTCGGAGAAAAAGGAAACTCAATTTTCCACGGATAACGGAAAACAGAGGGGGTGTTACTTAGGGACGGAGAAGGGGGAAATTCGGTTTCAGTTTCTAGATGATGCGCGGGCTCGTTAGCCGCATTCTTCGCCGAATTGTTCGCCGGCGAATTTAGGCTTTAACCCGACGAGCGGAGCTCTCGAGATCATTGTGCAAGCGGCGTTCGTCGCCGATGGGAATTTCGCTCGTCCCGTAGCTCCTTCTTTCGCAGACGTTCTCGCGTATCACGGAGTCGTGACACGGGTGTATCGAGGGGAAAATCGATGACCGTGATGGTAAACGTTGTTTAGACACACAATACACGCGGGGGGAAAGATTAATGATGCCCAGCGCGGTATCATTGCGCTGGAATGCATCCCGGCGTTCATTCATCATCTTGTTCTCGAGTCGCCTCCATTCTGTCGGTGACTTATTATTTATTACAACGAACCCCGTGTTTTCCGCCTTACGAGGGCCGTCCCTCGCGCGAGAAACGTTTCCCTGGTTCAAGGTGCACCGGGTGCCCATAAATAAGGGCCTCGGACCCGTTAACGTATTCGTCACGTCTGCGTCTCGGCCGACGGTAATTAAGCGGATGCCTCGTGTAACACGCTGAGAATCGGGCGATCGTTTTCTTTTTGGGAGGATACAACGCCTTCACAGTTTTCCGAGCAGTTTGTTATCGTGTTCCAGCGGGCGAAAGATGTTTGTGTACCAACAGAAAGATTTATGGCGGAATTTAGCGTCAGACTGTGTGTTTCATCTGAAACTAATTAGTCAGGACATTTCGTTGTTTATATTCACGTTCACTAAAAATAATAAAAAATTGTACAAACTGTCAAGTATAGAAGAAAAAAAAGTTCACGTTGTCAGTGCAGTTGCAATAAATTTATCGATACATTCGCTACCAGCATCACACACATGTGTCGCGATTTTCGAATACGAAATTAACGTTCTGTGTGCCATCATTTACAATTGCGACACGTAACATTAGATTCAAAGAATGTCTATTTTATTCACATTTCATGAGAGGATGAGCTTGTCTTTGGGATCGAAGATCGTGGATTAGATCGCGAGGAAAGTAGACGAAAAGTTCCAACGAAGACTGGAAAGTAGGGTGTCGGGAAACGGCTCCAGCATAATTGTGGCTGGCAAATGCGAGTCGTATGCAGGCGCAGCGGGCATAAAACGATCCATTAAACCATCAGCCGGCCATTGATTTACGTTTCCTTGTTGGCTGCTTATGCCTCCTTATTATCGCAGCTAAATCGTGTCATAAATCAAACGGCGTCGCATGAAGATCCCCCCCCGTACGAATTTATACGACACCCCGGACCCGGTTCCAACGACGTGGCATAATCTCTTTTGTAAACGCGTCTTCTTTTGTCCGGCGTTCCTTGCGCGCGGGCACCGTCGCGTTCTGTTAAAGTAGTACGCTCCCGTGGAAGAAAAGTCGGCACGTGAATTACGACTGGAAACGAAATCTCGCGTGATCAAAATAAAATAGCAGGGGAGAATCGTTTCGAATGATAGAATAGATGGCAGAGGGGGGGGGGGGGTGAAGGAATCTATCGATGGTGTTTCTCGTTCACGATCGGCTTGGCTCGACTTATTCCAAGCGATAAATTGTATTCGCGTCTCCCGCGAGCAATAAATTAATTCCCGGTGGGGTTCATTGCCTAATTTAGAAAGGAATATTGAGACAGTTAACTAGATAGGCTAATACCTTCAGTTAAGTAGGTAATGTCACTAGCAGGGGTTTAGTCACTACTTAAGTAGATAATGGTAAAGTTACCGGTCGCTTTTCGCCCGTGATTACATCGTCCACTTTCTGCAGATGATTTAGATGATGCAACGCAGACTTTCCATCACTTACATCTTCTCAGCGACGCGACGAGTCTATTGAACTGATTGGAACGTTCATATCGCTTGTGTCTAGCCAGCAAAATGTACAGCAGATTAGAACTGCTTTATCGTTCAACATTTCTCATATGAAGAAGAACATTGATAAAAGGACATACAGTGGCTCACGAAAGTATTCGAACGCCCTTTAAAACGGAATAACTTTTTTATAATTTTACCAAACGAACTGATTTTTTATAATCATTTGGAAGCATTGGTTTATGAAATTATATGCAAAAAGATTTTCCAAAAAATTATAATTTATAAAGTTACATGCAAAAATAAAAAAGGCAAAATCTGTTTTGCATATTATTTCATAAACCAATGCTTCTAATATATTATAAAAAATCAGGTCGTTCGGTATAATCATAAACAAGTTATTCTGTTTCAAAGGGCGTTCGAATACTGTCCCAATATTATAAGCCAAGTGGTTGGACATTTATTGTATTATTAATTACACACTCAATTATTCATCGATCAAACGAAGAAAAGATGGCAGATTTACATCGACGACGTTATTGATCGATTTCCACGCGGTCGCTCGAGAAGCTCACTTCATTTCAAGATTGTAGTAAAATAATGTAATTGGTACTGCCTTTGACGCCAGGAACAGGATAGAATTAAGGAAGATGAAAAGAAAAGAATTCGTTTATGTGGTCGCAGCAGATGTAGTTTGGGACATTTGCGTTGGGGTAAATTCCAGGAGCGATATTACAGGTTTCGGTTTCACGAGGTTGTCGTGCGGCAAGATTTGAAATCGCGGGGATATTCGTGGCGCGCTCGAAAATAAGAAACGAAACCGGGGAAAAGCGTATCGGTTTACCGTGGATAAAGGAGCTTTACGAGTAGCAATTCCTTGCGGCCGCGGCTCGCGTCGGGTTTTCATAAAAAGAAACACAGGTGTCGGGGCGCGGGGCGTTGGATGCGCAATCTGCGGCACCTGTCGGCGGCAGGAGAATGAAAGAATCCGGGCAACGTCTTCGGCGTAGCCACGGTAAAGCTGAAGGCCACAAGGCCCGGGGAATACAAGAGACGTCGTCGGGAGAGGGTGAGAGAGAGAAAGAGAGAGAGAGAGCGATCCCATGCTTCATTTCAGCCCCACCTTATATTCTATCGTCGGCCCTTGGTACAACACGAATAGCACCGTGCCAGGGCGACGCTCTTTCGTGAAGGTGCCGTTCCAGACATCTGTTGCTCGCTCTCTTCTTCCCCGCAACAAGGCATTTGCATAATTATAATCTCGCCACGGCCGTCTCGAAAACTCGAGCTCCGACGCGGACCGACCTGTGCCTCGTGTACCACCTTCCACATCCGTTTCTGGCCTTGTTGTTAGGAAGAGGAAGAAAAAAAAACTGGAGAACTCGGGGCAGAACGAGAGGAGGAAGATGAGGAAGAGAAGGAAGGAAAGAACGAATTGCTTCCGCTAACTATCGCGTCCGCCCGGGCTACGTCGTGTCTTATTGAGGCAAAAACAATCTCGGCGCCGGCTAAGGGCAAGTGACGGCTTAGTTAAGCCATTTTTACCGGGCCGCGGAACAGGACATTTGCATACAATCTGTTTACGTCCGACGCTCCGCGAGAAACTTTGTCTCGCCGAGTTATTAGCTCGGATGAGAATCTGATTCCGCTGGATGCCCCGACCTCCGTCTGATCATCCTCGGATTTTTGTTCCGTAATTAGGTTCGACTTCTACCCTGATCCCCTGAAAAGTCCTGCTGCGCAGTCAGTCTTCGTTGCGTTCTGGTCCGATGTTCAAATTTTTAATCAGCACTCGGAAACAAGAAACCAGATCCAGCAACTTGTCTAGACTAGTTACCATGTTGATTGCGAAATTACAACTCTTCCAGAAAATCCAACAAAATCGAATGAATTTGCTGGAACGACCGGAAACTTGGTTTTGCCGAGAAATATATTAAAGATGAACTTGACGAACAAGATTATATTCTATTTGATTGTAGATTGTAGAAACAAAATATTTTATTTTTCATCGTAACATGCTGAAACATTGTCTTGAGAATGAGGACATTGTTTCTGGAGGATCTGACCACAAAGTGGAGCAGTGAAGGATGCCTTTGGTAAGAGGACTCTGTCAGACCACGATACTTACCCTGGAACCTCGAAAGAGGGTCATATTCTCAGCATACCAAAACTCCCGAGACATTAAACGACTTCTAGCAAACAATGCTCTTTTGTGGTGTTAAATTGACACAACGATTAAAAAAAAAAACCAATGTGGTGAAGAGACGAAAATTATTGCATTTTATGCAACACGTTGAAAACATCAGAAGTATAAATAATGAACAAAATCATGAAGAGGTGGGATGAATTTTCAAGCAACTCCCATACCTAAGAGCGCGAGGCATTCATCCAGAATCAGTGAAAAATATGTGAAACATAAAAAGGACGTTCAAGAAAATGTCCCGTTTCGCTAAAAATATTAAGAAGCAATCTCCGCCGGCAAAGCGTTTTCTTCATGGTTGTCAGCAAGGGTGAGAAGATCGGGCCTCGATCACCGGAGCAATCAGCAAAGTGACCGTAAGAGAAAACCTCTGGCGGAAAGAGATCCGTCCTTTGTGCGTCGGGAAAAAATCGGAGGCGATTGAGGCGGACTCTTTTATAAATGGAGCATTTCGGGGTCGTGAGAGGTGACGAAGGACCGTAGGGAACCGTATAGACGGCTCCGACAATGCGGGGGATAGAGGAGTCGTCCTTCGGGAGGATCCTCGAGAGCGTCGTCCCGTCTTCGGGTTCCGTATAGACGGGATTACCGTCGCAGGACAGCGGCGAGCTGTGCAAACCGGGCTGAAGGCGGAAATGAGTATGAACGGAGGTATTTTCGCGAGGATTTCGCCGGTGTCTGAACACGTCCCGGCCGCCGCGCCCGCCGTTACCCGCGGCGAGACCGAAGAGGCCGGTTGAAACGCTGGCGGGCCAGGAATCGAGAGATGGAGAAAGAGTCGGGTGTTCGAAAAAAAAAAAGAAAAAAATAATAAAAGAAAAGCAGAATGAAAGAGAAGCAGCTCAAACGGTGGATCTTAAGGGATTCCGGGCGTCGATATAATTTTTCTTCCTCGGCCACACCGGGATCGTCTCATTTTCCACGATTTCTTCGCCGTCATATAGCGTTCCGACATTGGCAGTGATTTCTATCTATTGAATTCCTCGTCCCTCTCTTTTCGACCGGCGCGTTCTCGCGGTTCCCCGCTCCCTTCCGCCTCAGCCGGGGTGTCAAATGATGCGTATAGAATAGACTGGAAAGCCGGCTGGATCCATTATCGATCCTTCTTCGCCGGAGGAATTCAAGCAACCAGTCCTAGAAAGAGGAAGAGAAGGAGAGGAGAGCAAGGGTATGGAGTCCAAGTGGAAACGGCGGCGGGAGGACTGACAGGGGGTTGGGGCGTCGATGGTAAGAGGGTCGTCGGGGAAGAAGGAGAAACGAACAACCCCTCGTGGAACTTCTATAGGAGGAGACCGGTTCCCGTGTCGGAGCCGTTGGATGCCGTGCCACCCGGTGATAAGCCCTTACCAGCCACGGAATTGCCTTGAAACATCGACCGGACCTTGCCGATGACGCGGAATTGCCCCCGAAGCTTTCGTTCGGCGAAATTATTCGATTGGCCCGAGGAGCGGGGCTGCTCCCACGACGGGAAACCGTCTCATTGGCTTGACGAGTCTCCGGTAATCATCGGGACTCACGCATCGCGGCGCGACGACCGACGTTTAGCGTGACGGAACGACGCGGCGCGTCGACGTCTCGACGGGGAAACGGCGAGATCGAGACTTTCGATCGGCCGCGAATCAGGCGAACGAACCGGGTCCTGAAATTGTCGAATTACCGGTCGACAACCGGTGGTCACGTTAAATACCTCCAGGACACGAGGTCCCCCTTTGTTCTGGATTTTTACGCCGACGCGAGCATTGTCTCGCGCACAGAAAGGTTCTCGGAAGGCCCGACGAGCTTAAAGGTTACAATTCTGACGATCGTTCCCCTCGCCGTTATCCGTACGCCGATCGGAGCAATTTATTATAATCGTGCATGAGCTTCGACGTTCCATATACCGTCGCAATCGTTACGTTTCCTCCCGTTCCTCGTGTTTTCTCTGCCTTTCTTTCCTCCTTCCGTTCTCGGCTCTCGGCCGGGCACAACTTCTTTCGTTGTTTAAAAACGGATCCCCATATATTTCCGTGGCAATCCGCAATGACCGGCCGGTGTCATTTGCATTCGACGTTGCATGTTCCATCAGTTTACTCTGGGAAAACATGCAACCGAGGCGACCAAAGCATTTACATTCAAATTCCTTTCTTGCCTGAAACGCATGCAATGTAGAAATGCAAACGTTGCCAACAATTGATCCTCGTACGTCGTTACGGAAATAGGAAGGAACGCTTAAGGAAGAAACAAAGCGAACTAGAGTAAATACGAAGCGTGCCTCGGGAATTCCGAAATAATCGCGCCATACTCGAAATACGAAACCGTCGTTCCCGTTGTTTCGCGTCCGTGCTGCAACTTTCGTCTACATTCCGCCTCCCTACGTGCACAATTATTCCCCTCGCCCCTTTATCGGAGGAATGCGCCAAGAATAATACCGTTTACCCGACATCGTTTGATAAGCGTATCAAAATAAACAGTCAGACAAACGGTTCCGCAGCCGTTCTAGCCAACCTGCTACCCAATTATCGCTGTTGCCTATCGCGCGGCACAAGATTTCCGAATATTTCCCTAACGAACCTCTCCCGCACTCGGTGCGTAATAACCGAATTCTCGAAGAAAATTCTCGACCCTTATGAATATTCACTAGAGCCCTTTTTCGTGACTGCACCGTCTCTAGAACACTGTAGTTCCCTAAAATTCGCAGTACCGCGTTGTTATAGAAGGAATGGCGTAAAAATTAAGATACAAAAATATTTAGTTAATTCACAAATAATTATTAGACTGCGGATTTCTATGCATTTATGAAGAAATCATAATTTTTTCGTTAAGGGATGAAATCAATCTTCATTTTATCCCTACTTCCCACAATCAATAAAGGACATTTTTATTTCGCATAAAGATCCGCAGTCTAATAATTATAAATTCCCACACTGTACATGTTCGGAGAAAGATCGCAAGAGTTTTTGTGAAGGTTTGCGTCGATGGTTCCGGCCGAGCCTGCTGCGGGTTAAATGGCGGATCGGTGTCGAATGCCTCGAAGTTCATCCGGAGAAAGAAAAACGCTCCTTACGAGTTTTAATTGAAAACCAGGCGGCGGGGTTTATGAAGAAGCCGGTGGCAGTCGAGAGGGCGGAAGGAAAAGGGAAAGCAAACAGACACTAATTGGAGCTCAACCGCCGATGTTTACCGGATTACCTGCGATGCCCGACGTCACTGGCCAGATGGTTCCTCGTAGACGAAACTAAAAGGGGAGGCTAGATTTCCCGGTAGACATAATAAAAATAGAGGGAAGGGGTCCGAATGAGTAGAGAGTGAGAGAGCGAATAGTCTAACAAGCGATTCGTACGAACCTTCGACCCCCGGACCTCGTACCCCCCTCGGCATTAGCATATATTGGATTATGTAGATACTGGAAAGGGAATCGCAAAGGACAGCACTCGGGATAAGCTGTATATAGGACGGAACCGAAAAGAATCAGTCGAGTTGAATGAAGTCAGGCTGCATGAAACGCTCGGAGCCGAATACTCGTTCGAGCGACGAAAGGACGACGGGGATAGTTAAATTTTATTGATTCGGTGAAAGCTTCCTCCTGCGACGCCCGCGATGCATTCCGTGCACTCGATTATGTCTCCTCTTTTCCCGGATTGATTCTTTTTTTCGTGTAGCGACTACTTCGTTTGTGTTTTAGATCTTGTAATTCATTTCTCTTATCCTTCTGTCGCTTTTTGTTGTGTATATCATTTTTCAATGTTAATACTACTCCCCAATACCTACCTTCGACGATCAATAATTTTTTCCTACGTAAAAGTATTCATTGAATAACTCCCATTATTCTTCTACGCCTTTTTGCATTCGCAAAATAAAATAACTGCATGTTTTATAGTGGAACTTTTCACACAATAGAATTTTTAGTTAAAGTTAAAATACGATTTAAATTTTATGCTGTAATAAGAGAGTATAGCCGAATTATTTTACTCGTTTAAGAAATTCCATGGATTCGCTTCAAGAGTTAACATGACTCTCGCACACAGTGCCTCCGACTCCGCTGCCATTTACTTATTCAAAATTCCGTCCGACTCATACACATTCCATTACCAAATCCGCGGTAGCACAGATAAATCTGCGAACAAACGTTTCGCAGAAAATGAGAGAGAGAGAGAGAGTGAGACAAAATCTTATTTCGTTCTGACAGTGATTGCAGTAAATGATAAAGCCAACTGCAAGAGAACCTTCATACGCCCCTTACGAGGAGAGTGAAACAAGATAAGCAGCTTGATTAAATGAAGTCTCTGTTGGTTCAGAAAATTAGACAGACAATTCCAACCTTCTCTGCATCATACACGGTCTAATCTTGCCGCCCAGATCTGGAATTACGGCGCGTTCATCATTTTCAGTCTTCCGAAATATCATCGCGAACTTCCTTGCTGTTAGGTGACTGCGTGTCTCCAACGTGAAAGAATTTTGCAAAAATACCGACCATATCTTCTTACTAACTTCCAGGTCACACGTTTATTATTTCCATTTTCCAAGTTCTGTTGTATTAAAACGTTGGAGGTTTGGTGTGATGCATTTATGATCATTTAAAATCTTCACACACGAAAAAAACCTATTAAAATTGTTAAAAACAAGTATAACGCTGATTTTGCATAAAGATCTGCAGTCCTCTAATTATGTTATGCACCTTGTTCAGGCTTGGAATTGGGTAAACAACTACCAAAAGTGATCGACCAGCATATAGTGCTCGCGATAGAACAAAAACAACCGAAACTACCGTAAAGAGTGAAATTAGGTGTTAGAGGGTAAAGTTAGAAGCGAGAACAAGCTACACGAAACGGTTTCTTGTGACCGAAGTCTTCTGGCCGGAGGTGGGCAGGGACGTGCGAGGGGTGACTCGTAAATTACGAGCTACACTCGGGAGAAACACTGTCCTCGTCGGTTTGGCGGTTCGAAAATTGCCGGGAACGCAAATTGGCCCGTTCAAGCATCAATATCGCCGGTCTTTAATTTCGGCTCGGCCCGAGTCTGGTCTCTCGTTTATATTCGCCCATGCACGGTAGCCCGGAAACTTTGTACCCCGGAGCCGGGGCTACTTGAAAAAATATTTGCATTCGACTGGTACCGACGGATCCGCAAACTTCTACTTATTTTTAACGGGTGACCGACGCGCAGCGCTCTATTTGCATAGATCTTCAGAGTCCGTATAGAGGGTCTCTGTACGCGGCGAATTGAATTTGCAATATTATTTCGCCCCGCGTCGGCTCGCTCTCGTCAACGGGAACCCCGTCAAAATAACCTGCCCGGTTCAACCCGAAACTCAGCCTGTGATATTTTATTTATCGTGTTGCGATACGCGCGATGAAGAACCAAACTCTGCAATACAGGAACTTCTTGCGTAGATATCGAATCTTCTTCAAAAAACTACTTTTATAGTAGTTTCTCTGCAATTATTTGAAATAATTTTTTCACTTCCCAAAAAGATTTTTTTAACAGCATCAGAATGTTAACGGAAGTTCCTGTAAATAGAATGACATCTTGTATCAATTTTTACTTCCTATTTCGTCATTTTGTATCATCTTCATATTCTCAGTACATTTTACTAATTACTATCCTGTGGATTTTATGCACTTATGGCAAAAACGGGTGGGTGTCATTTCAAATAATAACTGACAAGGACTAACAAAACCACTGACGAGAGAAATAAATTGCTATTTGGTTTTCCTATGTCTTGCAAATAATACAATTTCTACTTTTCATAAAGATATACATAGTACTAAATGAAGATAAATTTGCTTGACAATTATCCGTCTCTATTACTGTCACTGAATGATCATTCAGGCAACACGTCGCCCTGTACATCCACAGCTCGATAGGCTCCCACTATCGCATGTCAAACAAGCGCGTCAAATTATAACACAATTAGATCGAAATCAAACATTGCAGAGCGGCGAGCGGTTGGATTTTCACGCGACGGGCCTGGGTACAAAGGTTAACGACGAATCATTTTGATAAAGCTCAGCGCGGCGCGTATCCTCGACTCGACTAATTAAAACTTCCGGTCGTTATCACAGGAAGATAAAAGTTCGAAGTCGCCCATTGTTGTCTCGATCCGCGGGCGAAAGTGTATCCCCATTCACCGTTCGTCTCGTTCAATGGAATCGATCGTGGCCCAGTAAATTCTCGCGACTTCGATACATTGTTCCCTGGAGACCTCATTACGTCTCATTAAGCGGCCATAACTTCTAGCCGCGTCGCGTCGGCCTTGGAACTTTACGAACTTCTAGAAACACGGCAATTTTTCACTGCCGGCTTGTCAGCGTGCAGTTGCGGAGAATTTTTGCGGCTTCATTACGTCCGGGCGAAGATGAACCTGGAAACATTGTCTGCTCGCGAAGAAGAGTATCCGACCAGAGCTTGATATTTTTATAATTTAATTAATAATCATATTGATTGTTCCTCTCTACTTGCGCAAATCAATTTCTATGTACCACAGCGTGTATATAAAGCCAGATCTACTTATGGATTAATTAATCCCATAAATCGCATTATTGCAGACTCTGGCACTCTCTATAATCGTATTGATTTCCTTACTGAGTCTTTGCAAACTTTTAGAAAACGAGTACCATTAGTTTCTGTGCATGTCATTTCTTTGTTATTATACGCGTAGTTCTTTATTTTTCTTTTTTTTCTATTGTAAACATTTATGTAAGAGGACTTCGGTCCGTCTATAATAATAATAATAACAATAATAAGGTCAGAAGTGCGAGAGGAAGTTGCTGGTACCTGTTTCAGTGGCGATTGTATAAGAGATTGTCGGGAACCTCCCATCGCCTTACGTGTATATTTGCTGGTCGAATTCGAAAAATCGACGAGCGGGATACGAGGGGGGAAACGGCTCGATCCGGTCTATCCGATCAATCGTTATAGCGCGGCGGAACGATGTGGTTAAGTGTGAACGCAATTACCACCGCAACCACCTACGGTGGTATCGAATAACACGTATATTCGCGAGTAGGGAGGCGAAGAAAGAGAGAGAAACAACCGAGAGACCGGCACTAACGAGCATACCGGCGAGAAGCACGGTTGCAAAGCAACTCTTCGATCCTCTCTGTTCCCCGCGCCCCTCTCTCATTTTTACCGGGTACAGACGTCCACCTCGCTCTTGACCCGTACACCTTGCTCTGTCTGCACCGTGCGAACGCGTTCATCTTCGGCCATTGATTGCGATCTCCCGCTAACGAGCTTACCGCCGGGTGCGAAAATCTTACCTGGGGCACACCAGCGGCCCCGACCGACCTGTAGCTTCCTTTCATCCTCTTCTGGCGTCGCCTTCGCTTGCTCTCCTCGTCCTCTTCGGGCGCCTACCTGCGTGCCCGATGATAATCGAACCAGCAGGATCGCAGAGCGCACCGGCTCTCCCGAAGCGCGATCTTTATTTACAGAATCGATCAGCGAGCTGGACACGATCTATATTTATGACTGCCGCCGCGACGTGACCGTCCCGAGGAGCAAACCTCGGTGCAGGTGCAGCTTCCAGGTAATCGTGCCCGACTGCTCCGGGCGCAATCGAATCGATCCCGTGCGGCGGCGGCGAAAGTATCTCCGTTTTTTGTTTTTTGGCTGACGCGCCGCGAATATCGATCACCGGAAGATTACTCTTGAATTTAACATAACCCTCCGATGGAAACGTTTCCTCCGCGGGGCGGAGAAGAATCGCGGGACTTTCTTCGGGATTAGAGATGTTCGGCCGCGTATGCGCGATCGATATTACACTGCCTCGGCAATGTCGGGACGAGGATATTAACGTCGCGTTAATGGTATCGATTCTCCATTCCGTCTCCCTGTCGCCGTCGCCTAGCACTGTCGAAGAAGAAACTAAGACCCGGAGAGTCAAACGAACTGACTCCGGGGGTCGCTCTCGTTTCTAATCACGGAAATGGCGAACGCCACTCCGGACGGACGACACCCCCAGGATCGGTTTCAGCGCTGAATTACATTGCCCGAAAATCTTAAGGGGGATGCTCGCGACACAATGTCGTCCACGCCCACGCAGATGGCGCGGCCCCGGGTGTAGTAGTTAATTTCCTCTGTCCAAACAGCGCTAATCCCGAGTGACATAAGCCAACTGACGGCTAGACCTAGTATATACACTCGAAGTAGAGGGGCACGGGGCGGATGGCACCGGGGAGAGGGATATATGGAACCCGGTTTCCTAAACGAAATAGACTGTTGCCACGCCGCATTTCTCTCTACTGGCCCGTTAACAGGGAAACATTAATTTGTCTCGTTTTTTCCCGGCCCCTCGCTGGCTGTTACTCAATCTGGGATATGAGGGTCGCCCGTCTCTATCTGGTAGGAGAGTCTTCACCTGCCTCGGCGATATTGTCGCTGAAATTACAGTCTTGCACTATAATATCCAGTCGGACTCGTGATGAAGAGATCTCCAGCAAAATGTACTGAATATGAGTGTTATTAATTTCCGTTGAACAGAAATTGAATTCCACTCCGTTCTTGTTGGTGTGTAGCTATTGGAGAATACTACAATACAATAAAGTATATTTTTCTTCTGGGAAATTGTAACCGTAAAATTTTCTTAGATTCTTCCTGGACTGGGTTAAATTTTTATTTCCTTTTTTAATGTTCAAACTCTCATTCTTCTATTATATCTATTCTATTCGTTTTACTAGTGGATTTTATTCATTAATGACGAACATGAAAAATTATGTTGTGTTAATTGCAGTCCATTGGAATTATTGAGACAGAAAATGTTTATCTCTGGTTGTCTTGTTCTTTGTTTTCTGAACTTGTACTCTTATTTCTCGTGAAATAAAATATCGGAACATTCTCAGCTAATGAAAGAGCCCGCCAATCTCGATCAATGAATAATTCCAGCACCAGGTACTTCGGCTCCAACGATTAGTTCTGGCGCAGTTCCTAATGCGGACATTCAGATTCAAATCTGCTCGTTGAAGCCCCGATGATAAATACCCCGGGAACAAAATCACGAAATTGATTTGCTCCCTCGTCAGCCCCGCTCGCGCGCGCTCCACTTCCCCGGCACAATGGATGATTTTTATATTTACCATCCGGTTTATTTACCGAGCCGGTGTATTCATACGTTGGATCAGGAGGGGACACCTTCTGACTCAGCCAGGCCCTTACCCTTTTACCCCCCGCGGTAAATAGAAGTACGCGTCGTAAAAGGATTTATAGGATGCCGCGTGACACGCCGTCATCCCATTACGGATCATCGTAAGCCTATTTGTTTAGGATCCGAACGGTCACGGGCTTAGATCGCCGCCTAATTGTCTGGCCAGTGCAGCTTGCAACCTGACGTTCGATTGGCCGGATCCTCGTTCGCCAGGATCCACCCTAATGTCATCTTGCCACGACTGACGCGTTGCTTTTGTTGGCACCGTGAGAAGCAGATGCGCTAAATGGTCGGCCTTCCGTCTCCCTGTGGCTGTTTACTTTACTAACAAGACGAAAGCAGAGTCCTTTTCCTGATGAAGACGCGGCGAAAGCGGTGGCACAAGCAGGAAGATGAACTCCGGTTTCTATTTCAGAATCCTGCACACTTACAAGTGTCTATAGGAAAGATCACGGAGTGATCTTATCTCGCGCAAAGAACAGTGTCTTAATGAGTCTACTGATTCCATTAAAGCTATCTTGGCAGGAGACTGAGTATGAATCTACAATTTTATTCTGATTTGCTGGTTTTGCTTTTCTTTCTCTTCCTTGCGCTGTTCCAAAATTTCATCATTTCCTTACGATTTTCATCTTGGTGAGAACAGTTAAAATCAAATTAAGACATCGATGTAGTTATTTATCATCAGCAGACTTTTCTATACGAATTTCATGTATTTACCACAAAAATAAATAGGTCAAACACGAGATGATAAAGACATTCGAAAAATGCAAGGATACTATTACACTATTTTCGGCTTTTCGAGTTGATTCGACGAGGAAATACATTTCCGTTTAAGTTATCTAGTCTTCTCTAGCTAGTCTCGCTTAAGTAAGTCATCAGACTTTAATCACCCAAAGCAAAAAGAGAGATGTGGACAATATTTAAAAAGATGGAGGATTTCTGAGTGTATCAACTGACGCTAAAGATCATCTTCAGCTACCTAACTTCAAATCTACTGAATGAATACTCCAAATTTGAAGTTCATCGACGAACCAGAAAGTCCGAAAAGAATCTGTTCTTTCACCTGCCTGCGCAGGTACACGTGTGTAATTAATAGGCGTGAAAAACGACGTTTAATAAGGTGCGTGGTTCGAGCTGTTGCGCTGGCGGGCCGTTGTCAGTACAAGACATCGAGCTAATTCACGGCGAAGGATTAATTAAGTAGTTGGGACAGCGAGTCCGGGGAAGAGCGATCATTCGAGTTGGCTCCGTGTTGGTACATCGGAATCTGTTATCGTTTCTCGGCTGACAGCTGACGTCTTACTAAAGGGCACTCGTCCCCCTACTCCTCTGTTTTTCCCCCAGCTGGATTCCGAGGTGATATATCGATTCAACGGTGCGATCTCGTACGTTTCACCTGGTGGATTCGACACGCTGATGGTTTCACCGGGTTTTACTGGCGACGAGCGCGTTGTTCAGGGATTCGATCTACTGTCCCGGGATTCGATGCGCCTCGTCGATGAAGGTTATCGGGCTATCTCACGAAACTAATTAATCGTGTGTCTAACCACGATCATGCGGACGAGCGTTATCCATCAGTCGATCGGCGGGAGGTCAGCGAACTGACATATTGTAAGTTGACTTACTTAACCGGGATCAATCGGCCACGATACGATCGCGGACGGTGTTTTGTCTTACCGGACAGACTGCAGTTGTGCATCGATTAATCCCTTCAGCCGGATAGACAGGTTGTTTGACAGATCCGGTAGGAATGCCCGCGGAGGGATGAATGGTTCAATTTGTATGTTGTCACTGACCAGCTGGGCCGTGCTCTTGAAAATATTAATTGCGACCTGGACGATCTTATCGCGGTCCTAATGGAAAGACGAAACGAGCTTTCGGGAAACGCTAAACTCGTTACGTCTTATTATCCTCAAAGTGGTCGTTTCAGTCGTTTTTCGAATGACCGCATTTGAACCGCGAATTCAACAGAAACTCTTCCAGATGATCGCTAATAAGACGAACATGCAAAACAGAGAGGGAAAAAGTTGTGTACGAGTGTTTCCTCTTTTCGAGTAAATTTGTCACTTTGATTGCCGGGATTCTTCGAAAGTTGCTGAAGCTCAAACTTTCCTAATTACACACCATTACTTCGAGTGCAGCGTCTTAATGATTTCGCAACGTCGCGGGAAACGCTGAGATTTTCTTTGCTCTCGAGCGTCTTAATCAGTCACGCTAATGAGTTCTTCATCCGGATGAACATTCCCGTAAAAAAATCTGTGTATGTATATGGAAAGTCCGGGTAACTTTTTGCAGAGTGTGCCTTCTCGCATGCAGTCCGCGGGAGCTCTAGGCACGAGACGCGAAAGTAAAATAAAAGTTTGCTTCATTAAGGACTAGTTACCATGAAGACATTCAATTGACGTATCATCTCGGCCGTTTTGCCCCGTCGGTCGTTCACGGAATTTCTCGTTTTACTACCAGCATCGCCCTCGGATGGTAAACTCTCGAAAAAAGGAGAAAATCCGTGAGAAACTTTTAGGCTACCGCGAAGTTCTGGAGGAAGAGACGTCGCCCCCTCGCTCCGGTAGAGAAAGAGAGAAAAACAGAGAGATCGTCGAGGTTGAAATTACAGAGTGCTCGGTACCGCCTAAAATCAAGGAATCCGCCGCGGGTTGCGGAGAACGATGGCCTCTCTCTCTCTCTCTCTCCTTTATTCGAAACACTCGAGATATCCGTCTAATCGGTCATTAATGAAACCGAAGGATCCCCACAGGCGTAATTAATTTCTTAATCATAAAACTTTCTCGAGGGCCTCCGCGCGCCCGCTAGCAACGGGCCTTCGAGTTTCGAACGCGCCGCCTCTCGAGTGTCAACGCTCTCCTCGCCTCTTGCAGAAACGCGTGCAGACGCTCGCGGGCGCAAAAGGCGAACATTAGCCTGCTCGTGACATGGTTTTCGCGAACTTCGCTACCCTAACGCGCGCTCTCGGCTTCAAATTATCTCGTCCGCTTTATACCCCGGCGTTACCGGTTCGGTCAAAGGCGTGTTCTATCGTCGATCAGACTTATACTCGACTCGAGGAGGGTTTAATTTCGGATTAGAACGAGATGATGAGCATGATGTGCCTTATCGGCCGTTTCGGCGTACGTGTCGCCAGATTAAACCGAAATCAATTGCCTCGTAAACGAGGATAATCTGCGCGACAGCGTTCGGGTCTTGATTACAAGTAACACGCTAAAAATTTAACTATCATTACAACTTTGAAATTAATTATTACTGGATAGGTAGGTCGTATTCTTTTTGAGCGCGCTTCTTACTTCTCAGGAAGTAATCAGATTCCGGTTTAAGTGGCGTTCTAAAGTAACTTATTCACGTACAACTTTTATTCTACAGATTAGAAAATAGTTTGTATATTATTATTGTTAGAGACGTTTCAATTTGCAACACCCACTGTCATGCAAAATCAGCTTACAAGAAAAGGATTTAAAATAAACTCGCATTTTTTTTATGAAGTTACAGGAAATAAATCCAGATGCTAGATAAAAACAAACACTTTGTTATTAGTAACGCTATGCCAAACCTGCAAGGTGCAAGCATTCGACGGCCAATTACGACGAGCATCAGTAGAGGTAACATCGTTCGAATCACGGTCGATCCAGACCCTGGCCGGGTCTCAAAAGTTACGTTCCGATGATCGCCCGTTTCCACAGTCGGCTGGTCGTGACCGGTCAGTGAAGGGAGTTGCTAAATTTAAGCGGTCCCGTCGGTCGTTTCTCAAGCGTCCACGGTTGTCTGGTGTCCGTGAGTCCTGCTCTGACGAACCAGATAATTGTCCGCTGTCGGATTAAGGAATATCGTTCCGAGGCCGCCGGTGTCCCGGTTTCGCTTGCCAATTACAACCCCTGTCTTCTTATCCTTTCCCCATCCTTCGCCTCCGTCTTCATCCGCGCGACTTTCTCCATCTGTTCCGAGAGGTGCCGGCACTCGGAGAGCGCCGGTAAGGAGGCCATTTGCCCGAAACGATTAGCGAAAACGGTGGCAGAATCTGGCTTGGTCGGGCCTCTCTCGCCGGTTCTAAAATTACCTTCGAAAAATCCGGCGGAACGGACGAAACCTCGAGCCTAGGGGCCGGGGGCCGGAGCTTTGAGGGTAACGTCGAGTGGCGGTGATCTAAATTTACTGCCGGCCGTGTAAACGACACAGGAGCCCTTCTACATACCGTAACATTCACGGACAGACTGTTGCTACGAGTACCATGAACGAGCTGGAGGTGACGGCAGCTTATCTATGCTCCGATTTCTCTGTGTACGCCATTCACGCCGGTCATCGTCTCCCATGCGTCACCCACTCTCGTCGGATAACAGAGAGAGAGAGAGTTTGTAGTTTGTACCCGGTGCGGTGTTCTTGTTACCATGGGACCCCGACACAACGGCGGTGCATCCCTTTCTCTCGGGAATGCTCGGTCTCTCTCTCTCGCAATTTTTCTTCGGTTTTCGCGTCGCTCTCTCGTCCTTTTTGCACCACGCCCACCTGTTCAGAGGCAGAGCGTAACGCGACAACGGCCCACCAGGAGATCGCCAGAGATAGAAACGCGATACGGTGCTCGGGCCGAGAGAGCGATGATGGTTTATCGGGGCGTTTTGACTCGTCCGCGGCCGAATACGCTCGCTCGTTCTTATCCGCCACGAGTCTCTCGACACCCACCTGTTCAACGGAGACCCCTCCGTCGACAAATAAACGAGACAACTCGGCCGGTGGGACTGAAACACGGGGGGCAAGGGGCACCGTACACGGACCCCGTTATCTGGCTTTCAACGGAGAATGGAAAGAAGTGGTTCCCCGCGATGTTACCGGCGATCCTGACGCGATGGAAGGATCGCCGTGCTCTCCGAGCCGTGATAAGCCCCGCCGCGGAATCGCACGGAATTACCTCGACCGGGTATCTGGAACGAGAACTCGGTTTTATGAGCGCGCGAAACACTGCGAGCACAGCCTTTTCGGTGCGGGAGAGAGGACGGGGAACATTCCTGACCTCGAGGAACTTTTGTACGGGGATAATCGATGTGGGTGGACCGGGGGCCAGCGCTCCGCATGAACGCTGCGCAGAGTCAAATTTGGTGGAGAATGGACAATTGCGACGGGAAATGAACGTCTTGGACGGCAGGTCGACTGGAAACGCCGGGGAATTGTTCGAGTAGCTTTTACAGGATTGTCCAAAATAGTGAGGTACGAGGTCGATTTGGATTCTCGCGGTTGTTCGGTTCTCGACTTTGTTTTATTATGATCAGAGAGAGATTGAGGTCTCTGTAAAATGATGGACATGAGGGGACAAAGGTGAATACTAAACTGTGAAGTTACAAGATTTATATCTTTTTCTTACATTTGTTAAAAGAAACGAGACATTTTTTCTTGCAATTGTTTCAGAAAATCTTTCAGATTTCGAGGTAGGTAACTCTGGTTCTGTGCAGTTTCTCGCCAAGCTATACTTCTGGGAAACGTGATTTTATACATTTTAACTGCTTCCATCACGATTAGTTTGCCTTAAACGTGATACGACTTGGATCGGTCTGGTTCCCATAATTTCGATGAATGGCGGTACACCAGTTTCCGATTTTCAACGAAAGAGTGTTTATCTTTTCGCCAGGTATTTACCTTTGGCGGCGAAATCGAGCAAAGAGAAGAGGGCCGGAATAGATTTCACGTCGAGTCCTTTAATTTCAACAAAAAGATATTTGCCGTCCGAAAAATCCGGGAATCGGACGGCAAGACGCCGTTGTTTAAGTAAAGCTAATCTTCTTGAAGAGGATCGGTCTCCGGCGCGGCCGTTCCCTATTGAGGAAAGCCGGTAAAAGAAAGAAAGGAGTTTCGATCCGTTGAATCGTCGAACGGATACTCGACTCTTCCTCCGTCCGGGCACCAGACTTGGAAACTGACGTCTTAAAAGTCCTTCGTTAGTTTCCCAGCCCACGAGACGAGAATAATCCGATCCGTCGCTCTTTTTCCACCGTTCCTCTGCCAGGAGATTGTGATTGCACGAGGGAAACCAAACGGGATCGACTCGGGAGAACGAAAGAGAGAGAGAGGGAGAGAAAGAAAGAGAGAGTGATCCTCGATAAAAATCGTTCACGCATGAATTTCGACATTAAGGGAGAAAGAAAAAACGCCTGTCCGTATTATTACCTCCGACGTGAACACAGGGGTGGTAGCGTTCCGTCGACAAAAGCTGGAGAAGAAAGAAAGCTCGTGTCTGGCGGACCGTGTTCCCGTGGCTCGATCCTCTACCTTTTTCGAGTATTTTGATACGTCGAAAAATCCTAAACAATATCGGCGATCGATCGAAACGAAATCACGGGTACTGTCGTCGCCCGGCTGCCGGCCGGGTTCTCATTATCGACGGACTGTGGTGTGCAGAGAGGGCGAGAGAAAGAGAATGAGAGAGAGAGAGAGAGAGAGAGAGAGAGAGAGAGAGAGAGAGAGAGAGAGAGAGCGAGACAGAAAGAGAGAGAGGGAACACCGGGGAAAAATCCCACGAACCAAAGCAGTTTCCCCGATTCGCGATTGCGTGCACGCTTGATCGACCCCGGAAACGAAGGGGCTCGATTAGTCTGCGCCCGATACAAGGTAGCCGATGGATGTTTGTGCCGGTGTTTGGTCCGGCGTTACGCACGGAGGCCGGGCCGAGTGCCGGCAATAAAAATGCCGCGGCCAGAGAAAAGCGAGACACAATGGAAACACAATAAGCAAGAGTGGATGACGATCGACGATGTGGGGAATGAGACAAGAGGCCGAAGAGGGAAAGGGGGCCGACTCGCTCCACCGCCGCTACAATTGGCGGCGGCGGCGGCGGCGGTGGCGCACCAGCCACGACGGTGCAATCTCATTCGCGCTCTCTCGCATGAGCGAGCAGAGAGCGCACTCCGCCCTGAATCCCTTGTGCTTTCTGCACCTACGCCATCCAACCCCACCCACCCACCTCCTAGACCCGTCACCCCGATTCCCCCTTCGTCCCTGCACCCACAACCCCTGACACGTCTAACTCTTCCACCTTCAACGTCTAATCCCGTCGTCTGTTTCCTCCTGACTTTCTAATCCTCCGGGTCGTTAATCATTTCCCATGAAATTCTGCTACGTCTCGTGATGAACGATGCTCCCTCCCGACCAGACTGCATTTTTAAGTACTTCTGTTTAGTATTTATGTTTGGCATAGACATCCTTCTTTTCGATTGGTTGCGAGAGGAACAGTTAGTACCGTTTATTATGCATAAAGCGCCGAACGATCATCCCCCAAAAAGTGTAATCAGAACTTCAGAGTCAAAGCTCACCGCAGGGATTGCATTTCAGTTCTTGTAGATTGCACGAATCCCAAAGAAGCTCTGTCAAACCACTTGGTACTATGAAACAAATGAATTTTTAAAGAAATTATTAATGGAAGAAGTGCATTCGCATCTAGCCAGCATCCAGTCTGATAATTTTTGAAATATTTTTCATATCCAGTACGGTGCACAGACCTGATCCCTAAAAGGCCAAAGGGAGACCCTAAAGGCGCGAGAAGAATTATTTATACCTAACCGTTAAAACCCGAGAAATCAAGTTGGTGGCGATGACGTTGGAAGTCTTCACCCTCGACGTATTCGACGACAATCTAGCCGAACGATCGAGTAAAAAAGTTGGGGTTTTACCACGTTAGTGGCCCCAGTCTCCATTGTGCAGGAACGGTGTAGGGTTTCATGGAGCCTGGATGCTATTGTTCGCCGAAATCGCAGTATAACGTATTGACACCTCGAGTCATCACCCTAGCGACGATCGCGCGCCGCCTGCTTGCCCAGTAATTCGAGACACACCCGTGTACTACCCCTGATCCAGCAGGATCTCGTGTTGCGTTCCGTTTCAAATGAACACGTGTTTGTACACATCCAACTGCTCCCGGAACGTGCGATTGAATATTGTTTCGCGCAGTCGCTCGTGTTACCGTATCCGTTCTCTTGTAAAACGAGTCTTAACGGGAGCAAGAACTCGCGCCCGGACAAAGGGGTTTAAATGCGATCCAGGACGTGACACTGCTCGAGGATGCCAGATGACGATCAAAAAAGAACGATCAAATTGATTCTTACTTCATTGTAACTGCGAGCCTTCGATCCCTTTTTATTTCGTTACCCTCTATCTGATCTACGATTCTCTAAACTCTTTCATTGTTTCGTTTTCCCACCACTACTAGCTGAATAAATCAGGCCTTTTTGTTTGCAAAAAGGATACTTATTCTACGCTTCGCTACTTCCAAGAACGTTTCTTCATCTGCTCTCGTTGAAACTGGTAATGTTAGAACTTACCAAAAAATTCTGTGACATTTTAATTGGTTAGTACATTCGCGTTAAAAAGTTGCAGTGATTTTTCCTAATATAACGTAACCAGCGTCAAAAACGACGTGGTGCGAATGCGTTGAAAGAAGAAATACATTTTTATCGGATCTCTGTTTCGCACAGCAGACCGCAAAGAATGGTCTACTCATCACTTCTCATAAAAACGAGCCGGATCAAGCAGCAGGCGTTAACCGGCAGGGCAAACAGGCGTACCCGCGCCGCGCCGCTCCAAGAAAGAATCGACTTGCGTGTCAAGGGTAGCCGTCTGATTAGTAATTAGCCGAGCGTTAACCACGTTCTAGTACGGGAGGGCGGGAGGAAAGTTTCCGCGTGAATCATTGCTCCGCCTCACACCTCGCTCCTAACCAGTCTTCGGCTTCGGATCAGCCTTTTAACCTCAATTAACGCTTCGACTTTGCGCCGGCCGTGTAATCACGGTACAATGGGGAAGAGAACAGGCTTCACCTTCACCTCGTACGAAAATCGCGGGTACGGGTGAACAAAACGCTTTGCGAGGTTCTTCGAAAAAAAAAAGAGTTCAAAGGGCAAGGGAAAGTGTGGGCCAGTGTCGCGCGTCGAACGCGCCGCGAGTTTTTCCTATTTACGCGGTGACGCGGGCCAAAAATGCAATCGCCGACGCGGCGCCACGCGATGCAATTACGGTGGGAATGCAAGGCACGCGGGGTTTGATACCGGGGCGACCCGCACGCCGCAGATACGCCGTGCCTTTGCACGAAAACAACCCCTCTGTCCCTCGGTGGAAGGAGGCGCGGCTGAAATTCCAGCCGGATACGAGCCCCCAAAAAGCGGCTGCCTCCGCGAGACGATCGCCTATCCGCGTATCTCGATCACCCTTCGCCGGGGCTGTCATCTGTGAAATCACTACCCTGGACACCGTTAAAACTCTGAACACCTTCGCCAAGATCCGGACAATCTCAAACATCCCTTACGAGAGATAATTCTGAAGTGACAACACTTTGGAAAGTACTCTCGCAGAACGTAGTTCCTGCAAAAATATTAGGTACATTTTTTTCGTCGAATCTCGATTATCCTTCGCCGGGGTTGTCAGCCGTGAAATCACTGATCCAGAATGGACACCGTTAAAACCCTGAACACCTTCGCCAAAACTCTCTTAACACTAAACCTACCACCACCAGTCAAAATGACCGGTTTCAGATTTTTTATTCTACAATTATTGAAATAATAAAAATGATTTCACAAGGAATGGTTAGTACGTATTACAATAGGAGTCGCACAAAGTCTAAATAAAATCAATCTTGTCATTTTTATATTGGAACATGTACCGGTTACTTTTAAGGCTCGGTAGGTTTAGTGTTAAATATGGTTTCGAGTAGGCGCTATGTCGGGTCTGAGTTACGAGTACCACCTTGAAAGTACTTTGTGCAGACTACTAGAAGTAAGGAATAAATTTGTGGTAGCTGTAACTAGGTCCATTTAATCAACATTAATATTTATAAGAAGTAAAATTGGCAGGTGATGATCGGACACATAAACTAATTGTTATTTAATATCTCATTTAGTAGGAGCTTCCTACACATCATAAGTACAGAATGATGTATATTAACCACTCAACAAAATGTTTCTCAGTTTAACTTTAACTTAAGTGACAATTAAGATAAAGACAAGGAAAGCAAGAGGCCTAGATAATTTCGCAGAATATCCTCAAAGTTAGGACAAATCGGGAGAAACGCGGACGGATGACAGCCCCACCCTTCGTTCAGTTATCGTTACCTGATGCCGATCAATCGCCTAACCGGATCCCCGGAACGACTGCCAATCAATGCGCCTCGAATGTCGGTTAAGACTCCGACGGGATAATAGCAGACCGCCTCGGGATGCTCGATTTCCTGCTCCGCCAGTTGCGAGATGGTGTTAAAGTGAACGGTACAGGGTGATCGGGACCGTTTCCTGTATTATCGCCGGATCGAAATCTACCGGTCTTCGGAGATCGTTTTCACAGATATGGTTCCTTTATAATTTGAGGTATGTTGATCGGCTTGTCGGCCAGGAAGTATTAGGTGTTGCTGGATGTCGGCGGTTTCTTGTGGAAACCGTTCTGTATTCTATCACTGACCGCTGGAATAAGAAGCGTAAATGTTAGATCGGAACGCTTGGAGCAGAAAAAGTTACAGATTGACGTAAGTAACGAAAGAAAATTGGATAATTCAAGGGAAAAGGAAGCTTGCAAGATTGCTTGTTGTATATGCTCGCGTGGGAGTCCAACTTTTTGATGATTTGCTTTTAAAATGCAATTTTTAGTCTCACTGATTACCTGATGACCTGGTTTTCCTTGCAGTGAGGCTATCAAACAATCGGAGATTTCGTATGCAAACACTTAATACCAAATTATGAATTTAGAGACCTAAATCTTGTATCTACGAAAAAAGGCTGAAACTGGCAATATGGTTTGCCTGACTGATTGGGAGTGACAGAGAGTTTCGGTTGCTGTAAAAATGGTGATTATCCTCGCAGTAAACCTGTCAGGAAATTGGACAGTTCGTGTACAAACATTGGATACTCAATTATGAATTACGATCAGTGCTGAATGCGATGAACAGCGCGATTGGTATAACACCGTCGATCAAATGGAGAGCGTGAAAGATGCTACTGTACGGGATCGATCAAGTCTTCTCTATTTTCAAGCGGCATCGCGCTGAAGGTGGCCGTCTTGACGGCTGAAACGAATGCTTCTATTGGGTCACGGTGAATAATTCATAGGAAGGTCGGCAGCAGAGTAGCCTCCGATAAATAAATCGGTGGACCCCGTTTTTTGTCGTGCGTTATTGTTGCGATATCGATCAATCATTCGAGAATTATTGACAGGCTCGGGCCAGTCCGTTTCAATCAGATACATACACTATTTCGCTGAACATTTCTGTTCCCGAACAGTTCAGTCATTACACTGTGGTCATTCTGTTCGACTGAGGTGACGTATGGACGTTAATCAAAGGAAACAGACACGTGCAGCGTAGAAATTAGAAATACCGAAGCATTTCGCAGCCCTCATTCTATTGAAAATTAGCTGAATAATGGCAGACGTATTTGATGTAGGAGAATATATATTGATTAGCTGTTAGAATAGAATAATCAATCATTCGGTGTATTGAATTTTGTACTAATTTAATATTGTAATTGTAATCTGTATTTACTGTCATATTACTGTGGCTAAAACTTTTTCACTACCATTTTTGTCTTGTTTGTTTTTGGCTTGTACCCCACAAAAATCATTAATCATTTATACACAATGCCGTATAATTTTGAAGTGACATATTACGAGTCAGTATAATAATATTTGCGTCGTCTGCAAGACACAGGAGCCAAATAAAAGATGTTTCATCATTCAATTATCTTATTACGTTAAAACTAATACGCTGGTGTCTTTAAATCTTTTTAATACGACCACTGCTTTAAAATATCTAATTATGAGATAAATTTTTCACTTTTAACTACAGAGAGTTTTGATCCACCTTAATGACAATCAGGTGGCATTTACAACTGCATCTGAACATCGCGGTATTGTTAAAAACGAAAAAATGTCTGTTTCACCGTATTCAGAGGCTCCGAAACTTTTTAATGCTCGTGCCGACAAGTTTTTCCCGCAACGGGCGAGGTCCGCGCGCGCGGAGGTTTCGAGGTATCCTTCGTAATGAAGACCGCGTGGAAAAGTATATATTCCCGGCTCGAGATTCACTGGTTGCGAACGGCGTCGCAATATTTATTTCGCGACGGAATAAATGTCTAACGGCGGCGGCCGCCGGTCGCATTCCAGCGACTCCGCTGTTCTCCAGTGTTCTCCCTTGGGGGGTCTTTGTTAAAATGTTTTCCGGCGGCGAAGGCCGGTAGTCGCGCAAACAGCCGCGAAAAATAATGTAACACGGTCCCCGCGCAGCTCCGCGACCGTCGTAATACAAATGGGAAGTTAAAAGGCGGTTCCTCGCGTTTCCTAGCCGGCTTGCTATATCTATAGTCGCGGCCGCGGCCACATTTGGAATCCTCTTACCCGCGGAGTAGCAGGAAAAAGTCGGGTTACGAGAAGGGGGAGACGAAAAGGAAAGGAGAGAGAGAGAGAGAGAGAGAAAGGAGAATGGAGTTGAGGGCTGTGGAGCGAAACAGCGCTCGATGCCCGAAGAAAAGAAAAGGAGGGACCTAATAAGAATGTCAATCGCAATAAAGAAGGCTTTGCATTTGATAAGCATCGTAAAAAAGCGCCGCGTAAGGTCATTACGTATACGGATCCGCGAACTGCAACAGCCTACGCCTCTCTCTCCATTCCCTGTCCCAGTCTCTCTCGGAATACCTCGTTTGCCGTAGCTCATCCCGAACACGGTGATCCCAGGCTACGATCGAGAGTCTGCGCTGCTGGCCTGCCTTTGAAAGATCACTTCGGGAAGCCTGTATATCGCTGACTATACACATATGTATACCTCGCCCCCCGTCCGACTATCGGAGGCGCGGAGGTATCGACCCAGTGAAAAAAGCTGTCGTAAAAACCCACGACGATAAGCCGGCCCTTTTTTCACGGAGCCTCTCGAAGATTGAAAACGGGGAGCCGTGTTGTTCGATCTCTCGGCGTTTAATCCGCTGCTTTATTATACAGATTTAATCGCTGACAAATTGCGCGAGAACGATGATACGATTAGAGCCATCCTCCGAGAGGATGCGGTAGTAGCTTGGGGTTAGGGCTTCGCGCGAACCCTGCCGCGTCTTCAAGCTTCGGAATAGCGTTGCCTACGTTTTCTTTCCATCCTTACGCGATATTTTAGACTCAAGTCTATCTCGGAAATTTTGCGACTTTCTTGATCTCTAGTTAATCCATCTCCAATATGGTTGTCGAAAAATTTCTATTCATAATACAAGTATAATTGATTCATCGTGAGAGCCACGAATTAATGTGTACACTAATCGAGAACAGTAACAAATGTTTCCAAATATGCTTTATATAATTCAAATTATTGTGCAGCATGGAATTTTTAGTTGTTGTTTGTTTCAATGAACGGTAACAATGATTTAAAATGGGGTACGAATTATATCTAATATCTACGAAATTTAGTTAATTAAGTAGAAAAATAAGTAAGGAATCAGTGCTTCTTGAAAATAACAAATTATAACAAAATCAGAGGAGACATTACAGCGCTAATGTTTCTTTTTAACTTTCTCAAAAAATGTAAGATTAGGATTTAGCGTGCCTACCGTTTATATTACATAATTCCGCTTTATACATATTACGTTATATACTTCTCTAATTTTCTGTAAAAAGTGTTATTACTATGTATGCTATATAAAGCAAACTAGGTTTATGGCATCAATAAATAAATAATTAAACAAAATCAGAGGAGGTTCACATGCCAGTATTAATGGGCGTCGCGTCACGGAAATGCTGTCGAGGTAGCTACGTAAACCGATCCTTATGCCCCGAGTCTGGCACTTGAAACGGCCACCGTCTATGACTAATTATGAGAATCTAGGGTGGACCGCGTTTCGGGATGTTAACGGACCGCGCGCCGCGTAATATCCCCGCATCCGGTTTTAATAGCGGCGTACGGAGTGGCAGTTTCGCGGACTCGGTGAATATATTCAGGGACAGTGTTATTCCAGCTGGCCGCGTAGTCATATATCAGCAACGATTCTATGCGCGGTCGCGTGCGGAGTAATTACTTTTCGGTGCGCGCCGGCATCGCTCAAAAGGCAACATTTGCACGCGACATGGAGCCGACGTGCGGCGAACGCACGCACGCACGCATGCATGCGACTCTACACACGCACGCAAATACTCTCTCGCGTCCCCGTGGAAGGTATAAAAAAAAAAAAAAAAAAAACGAGCGGAGAAAAAAGCAAACGGCTGCCACGTTTCGAGGATCGACGGCGACAATGGCTTCCTGTTTCATCCCTGCGGGGCGTCCAGCTGTCTGTCTGGACTATGGTTGCGCGAATGAATCGTCCTCCGACTCCATTGTGCCCGGTTTCCAGTTTTGCGTCGCCGATTGTTGTCCGACATGACATCTTCACCGACCGATCCTTCATCATTTTAGCAGACTGTATTTTTTCCTCTAGCATCGTCCTCCACCTAAACGGGACGCTTCCATTCGGCATCGTTGACTTTATTCCACGACACCTACCTCCCCCTTCCCTGGTTTGCTCACTTTTCGGGAAAGGTGCGACCGTATATTGGCCGAACAAATTTCCGTCGTTGGCAAATACAGACGTTCTGACAAATAGGCGGAGTCGCTTTCTGTACTTTGTCTGACACGTCGATGCGTGAGATGTATTTAGAGTTCTTTATAACATTTATTAAGTGTAGAAATTCATTGATGGATCTTCACAGAATTTACTGACTATTTGCAAACGATCAACGTATAATTTCGTATGCATTTGCTGTGTCCTACAAATAATTAATTTTCCAATTCTCCTTTAAAATTGTAATTATAATATCAGAAGTGATAAAAGTGTAGCTGCAATTGTAGAGGTGCATTTCCGTATTTTTGCTACGGTCTGTTTCGAAAAGGATACCTGAATACCCCTCGCATGAGTCAGGAATAATAGCAGTCGAGTGGACAGCTATTACGACCATCTGTACTCTTCAGGTTTTTTCGCAAAACTGCTTAACGAGGGATGACTCAATCCGCACATTTAAATACTGTCTTCCCCCACGTGTAACGTATCAGAATGATTCGGTTAAATATTCTTAAAACACTAATTCACTTCAGAAAGTCGAATTAAAATCTAAATGTACAAAATACTTCCATTAGTAGATTAAATATATTCTTTGAGTAATGTGTGGGGTAATATCTGGACATCACGCAGCTTCGCGTATTCATAATCCAAAGAATAGACAATTAACCGTGACAAACGCGTTAGTAACAAGAAACAGGACAAGGAACCTTTGTCGACAAGTACCGCATAGTCCTAAGCGTGAAACGATTAAATTAGGAATGTATTACGATTAATCAGGTCCAGAAGAAAGCCACTTTCTTCGACGACAATGACAAGCTTCTCACGCGGCGGAATCTGAATGCATGACTCATTAGGAAACTCTGTTGGGCAATCGTCGAACGAGCATGGTTCGGCTTCCAGTTGAGCGGCTCGATTAGTTTCTTTTCTACGTGACCTCATCGCACTACACGAAAGCAACGTCTCTATCGTTTCCGACTCATTTATTTACCGAAATTAAGTTCTATTAGACGGTCCGTTGGCTGACCCGAGTTAGAACCGGCCCGTGTTAGAGGTAATTCGGTGGCCGCCTAAAACTGTACGTTCCCGGCTAAACGACCGCGGGTGTATTCAATGTTGCTCAACGCTTCGAAAAAGAAGATTGCTGGTCGGTGGCGGGGCGTCTTTAACGCCAACACGTCCGACGCTTAACGTTAATTAGCGGCCTAATGAACGCGGTGGAAATAAAACCGGAGCCATTTCGAGAGAGGTGAGAGCGTTAGAACCGGAAACCGGTGCTTCGAGTGTGTATTCTCGCCTTCCACGGCTGACAGCCGGCCCCGAGGAAAGGTCGTAGAAAAGAAGGGGACAGTTGTTTTACCGACGGTGGACCGGTACCGTGTTCGGGACACTCCTTTTTGCTAATAGCATGCACGCGACCATCCGGACCACACGTGCGCAATAATGGGTAACGCGTGGGTGTGTGCCGGTGCCGGCAGAGACAGCCGGTCGAACGACCGTAACACCATGGCCTCTCTCTCTCTCTTTCTCTCTGACGTCCAACTTTCCGTCGTTCCATCTGCTCCTTGTTACCCGTGGTTATTAATTAGCTTCGCCCGATGCATCTTCCGTCCGGCGACACGGCGTTACGCGACACTCTCCGACGCTGCAACAAGATATCCATCTATCGCGCCGCGGCCGACTTCCAACTTCCGATAGATACTTTGCCTCAGACCAGATCGCCGCATGTGTCCCCAAGAACTCGCTTCAGGGGCCAGGCTGCTCGAACCTGATGAAAATACACTGGGCCCTTTGGGAATATTTCTTGTATAGGGTAACTGCACCAGTGAATAAACGGGCACCAGTAAATGAACGAGGTCACGTAGAAGGCACGCAGACGCGAGATAGAACAATTAACAGCATAGCTCCCACCGCGTTTTCCGGCGTCCACGGTGTCGACTGGCAAACGTTTGCTTCTCGCGCGGTCTTCCCCGCGACGAGACAAAACGAGTGGCTCGGGGGTAGGTTGAAGTTCGATTGTTGTTATTAGGCCAGTCAAAGGGTCCCCCACCCAGCATGTGTTTGCCGTTCGTCCGTGATTGTAGCCATAGCAAACACGACGTTCCCGTCGAGCAATTGGTCGCGGTGTAATGGATCCGTATCTCCGAATGCTTTTCCGCTTACGTAGTTGGAGAGAAGGGCTCTGGCGCAGGAGTCCGCTAAGTCTTAACGAACCGGGGAATCTTTCGGTAATGCCTCGCCGTGTCCGGAATACTTCTGTGGTAGTATCTCAACTATTACAGCGGCGGTAGCAGACAATCCCGTTGTTACGGACCGGGTACAGTCGGCGGGAGGGAGGCAGGGGAAAACTTTTCTCCCATAGAGTCCTGCGCACCAGCGAAACCGACGCGACTCGACGGTACGAGTCGCGACGAGACGGCTTCCGTTGCGATCCACCCCCGCGCAAAGTTCCCCAACTTTCCCGGATAACCAAAACCAACAACTTCTTTGGCCGATCATAAACCGCGAAATCTGGAACGCAACGGCGAGGCAGCGGCCCTGAAACGGACTGAAACTACGCGAAACGACGCACAGTGCGTTGAAAGGCCCGTTTTCCGGACGAAATCTCATTGCACGGCGGTTATAGGTGATATGAACAAAAGGGGAGAGTCTAGGAAAGATGTAGAGATTACAATTGAAATTTTCAGCGGGAACTCGAATTTCTGATTACGTATTCTTGAAGAGGTGACACCAAAACGTTTTCAAAACACTAGAAAAAAATGGTCAAGAATTAACGGGGCAGCTAAATCTTGCATAATTTTTTACGAACACATATCCATGTATATGTCCGCCAGAAATCACGATGGAGTTTCGGCAAGTATTTTTTAAAGCCTCAATCAAAGCTATCAGCAGCGCTTAAATTGACATTATTAACCCGTTGCCGTATTTTGACGAGTCAGACACGAGGATGATGATTTTAACAGTCTAACAAATACGAATGTTATGCCATTCTGTTTAGACGAAATAAACTTTGTTTCGCTTGTAATCAATATTTAAGCATTCGAATATGTGTACACATAGCCATGCAAAAAATATAAATTTTCTTTTCTCTTCTACGACATTTTTCGGGATGAAGACGTTCTAGTCACTGTAACTGTAAAGGAAATGGTACGGCGAGGGGTTAATTTAGAATTTTTAAATATATTTATCGCTTGCAGATTATGTGCATCCAGGTATAGTTAATACTTCTTCATTGGTTTTCACATAATTATTTACCTTTGTAGTAGATGCCCAGGAAGAGTTCCACGAAGGGGGTTTGACATACCAACATGAAAGTTGCTTTCTGTCCATTGTCAACGCACCGAGCGGCATGGCGGGACTCGAAGAAAGTTAGCGAGGCTTAGGCAGGCTCGGATCGATCGACTCGTCAAAGCGTGTCCGGTTCTCTGGATATGGTCCTTGTTGCTCGGCCGCGTCTTTCGGGGCCAGTTGATTCGGCTCCGTCCCAACCAGCCCCCAGAACCTCCCGGCGAAGGCAGCCAACAGAGGCTTTCCCGCAGAAATGTAAATACCGGTCGGCCAATCAGCCTGATTGGTCCCATTCGCTCGAATGCTCGTCATTCACCGGCGCATATAGTGCGCCGTAAGGCACGGTGCCGGTGGCTGTTATATGCTCATGGATCGGCCCCATTGTTCGCCGACTATGCATGTGCTCTGGCACATGCACGGACATGTATGTCTATGCCTTGATGCTGCGCGCCGGTTACATTCGCATTGGCCGATTCCCGTATCGCTTTTGATACCGTCGAATGAATTTGCGGGTACGAAAATGACGCTGCGAGCGAGCGTGCAACTGTGCCGACTAGAAAGACTCCTTTTGTCGAGCCCAGCCGAGTCCTCTTCATGTTCGCCACTTGCGAGGGCTTCCCTTCGACCGACGACAATTCGCGGATCGATGCTGCAACGGTGCAGGTCTTTCCGCGATTTCGGCTCTCTTGTTGCGCGAACGCTCCTCCGCATTTCCGAGCATTTCCGCGTGTGTCTTAAATGTGGAATCGTCGCGTGGAATTTTCCTGTGTCAAACGGTCTACGGAACTTTTCCAAAAAGAATTCACACTGTATTTAAGGCTTTCATACAAGATCTTCTTCATTAATTTTAAACTGAAATACAATTTTATCCATCAACCATTAATACCTAAGCACTCGGCACAGGAAAATTATAATTTTTCAAGTGGAACCGGTCTTATGCGCATAGCGTTCTCCTAGAATTCGCAAAATCTTCTATTTACGAAAGTTTCGATACGCACAATTGCCACTGCTTTAGAATTTTAGCACACTATGTTTCAGGTAGACCAAACCTGTAGTACCAAGGCTTCGAAATTCGACTTCCGCGAATTTTGAAAACGGCCAGAGCCCCGAAGAAGTCGGTACCAGAAATCGATTTGCATACGGAGTTCCGGGGCGCAGAGGGCGAGGGTTTTCTGCGTACTCAGGAAGTTCGCTAAGCCAGTTCGTGTACGCGGCTACGTCCGTTCAATTTGTACGGTCGTTAGACGGTATGGACGAGGATCGTTCGGGTACGTGGAAACGCGCCGACGCGACGATTCCTCGTGCTGATCCCCCGTGACGGGAATCGTTGCGTGCCGCTGGCTCATTGTTATGGCAATGAGCGTTCCCGCCGGTATCTTACAATTTTAGAGCGCGCCCTGCAAATTGTCTTCCTAATCGCAACGCGCGTTTCATTCGCTCGATTACCTGGAAACGTTATTTACGAAATCGTGCGGGCATCATCGCGTGGAAATTTAAACGCGCGCGCCCCCTCTCGAACCGTAATGGAATAACACCGGGAGGATGCGATTTGCGATCGCGGCGATTTTTCCGGGAACGTGGCCGCGACAACAGGAAACCAAGGCCCGTGGAAAAACCGAAGGGAGGGATCATGCCGTCCATTCTCAGAGATAACGCATTCTTTCGCGAGCTTGTTTACAAGAAAGTCCAAATCCGGAGATTCAGGGAAGAGGAAAGAAACGGTGAGCCCCACTCGAGAAGATGAAGCGCCGTGTCCTCTTTTCTTAAGTAGCCGAGCGGTTGTACCTTTTCCTCCTTGCTTCTCTGGTTCGCTCGTTCGCCACCCCGTCTCGCAGCCCTTGCCCTTTCTTGCCGCGTCGGGTTAGAGGAAGAACAAGCGAGAGAAACAGTCTACGTACCGGCAAGAACGCTCACAGACTGCGCGCGAGTTTCTAATCTGGTTTAACTTGTTTACCGGTCCTCGATAAAGGAGCAACGCGATTCGCCCGGTAGCTTTCGCGTCCGCTGCCTCGAATCTGACTCGAAATTTATGATCCCCGGTAAATATAACCTGTGGGAGGGTCGTGGAAAGTCCGAGGAAAGGGTAAGCCGGCGGAGACGACGACGTCGCAGAAACCGCAACATTCGTGCCGGCATTCGAAACCGTGGCTGCTCTCCGCAGACTCCGGTTTTTCGAAGACTCCGTTCGAAGTCCCGGAGCCGGTGAGCCAGCTGGTGTTTTTACGACTTCGCACGGCAACGGTTATAAACCGGCGTTGTCCCAACACCGTTCTCCGTCGGGGCGTTACGGCGGCCGTTTCGAAAAATTTCGGGGATATCCCGCGCCGTATATTCCCTGCCAGGCTATTGAACTTTTCGTAAGAGCCGAGATTTTACACTCCCGTGTACCTCCCCCGGTGAATTATCAGTTTATTGGCTTCGCGTTTCCACGTGCTTGCCAATGCCAGCCTGAGCTGGCTTTACGGAAGGTGAAACCGCGCCGTGTTCGTCTCGAAGTGTTCTCCGAAATACGGATGTCGGATAAATGTATCCTGTAGATGACGAATTTTACATTGGAATTGAACACTGTTTCAGTGAATTTATTTGGAGACGTAAGTCCGTGAGAATTTTTACGTGAATGCTGAATTTCGAATAATGTAAATTGCAGTGAAATATTCAGGATAATCGCGGAGTCGAAGTTAAAGAAGAATTTTCAAGAGTCTAGATGACTGCGATGTGAAACTGTAAAGACCTTAGAAAAGTTCGAGAACAATGCTGTATTATTTTACGTCTAATTAAAACGATTGAACGAATGCATATTTACGGTAAAATAAGAAACTTCTTATTTTCCGTAAAGATCCGCAGTCTGATAACATTTACCGCGCTCTGGGAGTTTGCTCGCAGATAAAATATCTCAACTTAGGGCGCCACAGCGGAAAGTTCCCTTCGCGCGGCAAGGGAGTAACTTTGAATGCACGCGAGGAGAACGCGAGCGGCGAACAAAATGCTGTTGCGCTTTCTCTACCCGGAGAGGTTAATCTTATGAAATCGCGAGTGGTGTAGGAGACACTTTGATGTGTGTACGAGTTCCTTGACTCTTAGTATCACGCATCCGCGGTCACGTGGACCGCGACGACACGGAGGAGACGACGACGACGACGACTCCAGCGGTTTTAGCATCGCAGGATCCGCTTTAACGAGGTTGCTCGAGGGGGTTCATTGAGACGGCGGCTGCTGGTTTGGTAACCATGTGACTAACCCCTCTCTCCCTCTTTCTCTCTACCGCGAGTTCATTTCGTTCGTTCCTTTTATTATTTGCCTCTTACTCCCTTCTGTCGGTCGGTCGTTCTCTCATCGCGTTGCCGTTACCACCGTCTAACCTTTATTTTCTTCTTCCCCGAATTCTCGGCATTATTCAACGGGCGCACGTCTCTCATTGAGGATGCACGCACGTACCCGACTACCTGCTACGACGACGAAGGTGAAGACGAGGCGAACGACGACGGCGACGAGCAGGACGACGTCCTGGAGTCGCTCGAAATCCACGATAAAAACGTCTCTCGCCTTCTCTGCAGCCGGTTCTACGCACATGGGGAGAGAAAGAGAGAGAGAGAGAGACCGGCCTCCCCCGGAACGGTTCGAATTTCTGCATCGCAATGAGCACCGGGAATCGGTCGTTCCTTCCCTCCCTTTTTCTCTTTATCTAACCCACCTCGACGTTGTCATTACGTTTTTCTACCGGCGAACGTGGTTTCGTGACTCGACGCGCTGCGGGACATGTCAACGACGCTGTTACCGATCATCACTGGAATTTAATATGCGGCATTAACCCTTGTCACCGGATACGAAACTTTCTGCGACTCGCAATTACCTTGTATCGGAAGGAACAGTGTGCGTATAAGCGTGAGTGCGTAATTAGTTTAATACAATATGGACGGCTCCTCGTCGCATCCGGCTTATCGCGCAATCTAACAATAACTGACGGCAGAACGTGCATTCCGCAACGAAATTCACGCACGCATTCACCCGCGCTCACGCTAATACATACGGTCCGCGGCAATATAAAGTGGCCACCCTTAAAAATTGCATAACTCTCTAAAAATTGGTCCGAAGGACTTGAATTTTTTTAAGATGTTAGACCGGCCAGTTCGCTAGAGAATGAGTAAACAAAAATTTATTAAGATTGCGATTGGTAGGAATCATGCAAAATTTAAAAAATGATGTTTTATCAACTTTTTTTATCTGGGCCTGCAACGATAATTTAAAAAATGCGTTCTATAGATTTCGGTAACATGAGCTACAAACGTTTGAAGATGATCACGTAAGGGCGAAATGCCCTGGCAAGGTTGAAAAGGCAGCCACGCGGGTGAAACAGTTAAAGAAATTCATTTTCCAACGCAAACATAAAGAAAATGGGAATTTTGCGATATCAAGGAACAAGAAACGAGTGAATTTCGATCCTCGGGAACGTGCGAGGTCGAAACGACTAGTTCCGACGCATCTATGACGCATTACCCGATTACTAGAGCAACTGGTGCTCGTTTAGTCGCACTAAATTCCCGAAATTCTATTGACGTAAAATACGCTTGCGGTGTCGCGGTCGGAAGCGTGATTAAAGCTAACGCGTTACATAAGCGTTATTATAAATTTTATAGACACGGTTCTCGGCAACGTAACGCGATACACTCATCGACGCTAAATCCCGATTACACGGCCGGCGTTGCTAATTGCACGTATCACATTATAAACTTTAATCGCTTTAATTACTTATCGTATGTAATTAAGCGTTTATTGCTGTTGCTCCTCGCGCTGGCCGTTCGATGATTCTGGTTCAGTGATGCGCTCTACCCCATCCCCTTAGCCACCCCCGCCGCACAACCCCCCATCCCGGAATACTCACCCTTTCGGTTGTTCGCGTCGGTCCGGCCACTAATGAAAGTTTGAATCGCAATTTTACCAAATTAAAGCCAGACTAATAGTCAACGTTATTTCGAGGCGCAGGCCATCGCTATTTTAATTATTATTGTGCCGCGATACGTTCTGTGATCCAATCTAAACGTTCATTAGCCAATTCGAATAACGAACGTTCCGCCCGTCTACCCACACCCTTTTAGTTTAGTTACAATGATCACGTTCGAGCCTGCGAAGTTTTAATACCTTTCAATCTTACCGTTCCATTACAATTAAAACCCTTATGCTCGATCGAAAGGCAATGGGAATATTTTGAGAAATATATTTCATTTGCAACTGATATAATATGGTACAGTTTATCATTTGTCCTCTGTTCAAATTTGAAAATTAATTTCTGTACTTGCACATGTTGCAAATCTCAATTTTTATAGACTACTTTATTAAATGCGTGGTAAAGAGCAAATTCAATTTATCGACTAGAAAATTCTCTATGTTAACGATGGATATAAAAAAGCACTGAAATATAAAGTTTCATCATTTTTTTGTCGGATTGTATAATATTATATTGGGAAAAGTTGAACATTTCTGGTCCCGTGAGTTAAAGTTCAGCCAAAATTTAATTCTAGCTAATTACTAATTTTACTAATTAAAGTATAATTACTAAAATTAATTTTAGTTATCATTGTTGCAAGGTAACATTTGACAGTTGCTTTCAGTAGATTTGATAAGAAAAACATGCAAGATCGCAGAAAATTTATATTTTCGTTGAAGGCATGTTAATGTCAGATGATTGCCACTGAATGTCCGAACGTGAGAGCGTCCGTAATTTTGTTTCGGCTGCGAAATAAAGTCACGCGCGAATTTATCAGCCGTTTCCTACGTTTAACGATCGAGACGCACCGAACGCTTGCACGCGTCTCATCATTCCTCACTCCCTAACTCTCCTTCATGGGGTGGTGGAGTGTAATGAGCCCCAGAGGGCCTTCGTCCTTTTCTCATTAAAACGTCAGGAGACGTCTTATTGTGCCTCGCATTACCTTCATTATCATCGGGCGCATCGCGACCTTGCGACTCAATGGGTGCCCAACATAAACCGGCGCCCAAAACTATTTTATCACTCGCTGTAATCACCAAGAGGAAAACACAAACCTGAAGGACCATTGGTATATACTATGGAGAGTCTGTAGTCCTTAATTTATCATTACTATTTAATTTCGTCAAACGTAATTGGGTAGAAGCTGCATCAATTTTTCTTAAAAAAATAGACAAGATTTTCTGTCAGCAGAATGTTGTTCTTTTGCTCTTCTGGCATTTGTAAATTTCAATCGACAACTATTATTTCTACCCTTTATATCTCAATGTAATTTTGAACGTACATACTGACACATTAATATTTCTTCAGTCCAATTGTATTCCTTATTTACCAAAGGAACGTGGCTATTACCAAATCTTATTTCACACACGAGTGTGAATTCATTGTTTATTTGTATCCAGGAAATATTTTCTGCTTCCAAAGAATAGAAAATACTTCGTACAAAAATGAAAAGAAAATTTTACTAACTTGATAATAGTGGGTGCAGAAAATGACGTTTACCTAAGATAACAAACTGTTCAATAATTTATAAATGTATAAGGATGATTGATTCAAAAGTTCCCCGCTGATAATAGATTTTTATGTTACAGGTGAGCAGGCACAAACTTCGTCAAGCCGACCCTAGCCATCGTCGAAACCGTAAGTCCGCCAGTGAGCAAAATCCGCTAAAACCAGAACGATTCTCTTGCCGCGTTTCTTGCATTCTCGTCCGGGACCTGAGAGTACGCAGACCGTGGATCAAATAAAACATCGCTGAACGCATTTACGTTGGGAACAAAGCGCCGGTAATTTCGAAATGAAGCTCGCGCTTTGAGTTCCCGTCGTTGTTCGTTACATTCCGTTTCGTTCTTTTTTGTATATCGCTCTTCCTTTGGCCGGGGCCGTGTGTACGATCGCAGCGTGTTTGATCGTTGAGGAAAGGATTCTAGTAGGAAACTGCTCGAGCCTCGGCGAGTTTTCGGACTCCCGTAGGGATCCCTCTTTTTCCATAGCAGTAAACTGTTTTCTTAGGCATACGGAGCTCTTCAAAAATTCCTAAATATTTACTCGAGCGAAGGACTCCCAGACGGACTACACTTAAACGGTATTCCACGAGCACGGTACACGAAGATGGGCTTAAGCTCACTGAAGGACGGATTAGAGCCCACTCGTGCACATTCTCCCTTCCTCTCTTTCCCCGAGCTCCGTCTCCGTTCGGCTCTCTCTTTTTCTCAAATTTCCGCTTCTCCGACTCACGTGCAGTGCGGTGTTTGCACTAAGGGATGGGAGATCGTTCTTTGAATCGCGTGCACATCCCCGATTTTACATCGGGAAACGATAGACCGCAGCAAATCGCCCGTGAACATTGGAAAACCTCCTATCGGCGTCGCAAACAGACCAGAATGAAACGAGCGAAATTAGGACCTCGTTGTTGCTGTTGTTGTTATTAATCTTCTTTTTAAAGATTTTTCGCTTTCACCTTGTCCTCCTTTGTGAGAACGATTATTGTCAACCCTGTTCCGCCGGGGTCAAACCAATTACTGCTCCGTGACCTTCTTGTTGCGGATCACGAAAGTGAAGTTTATATTCCGAGCTCCTCGGCAACATAAAATTATACGGTAATTGCCGGCTCGCCTTATCTCCGCCCGTGAATATTCGAGACCGGGAACTCCCCATGATGGAAGAATTCACAGAAACACCCTCATCGATCCGCGGAAATGGGTCAAATGTGCTGTGCTTCCATGTAGTTGACCATGACTCAGCGGACGTTCCACCCGACGTTCTTATCCATATTTATAAGCGATTGATATCTGGATAATACTCGCTGTGTTACAACATAAATTAATACAGACAGTAACACGCATTCCCTATATTTTCTTGCCAGTTAATAAACATGTAGATTTGATGATCATATTTAATTCAGTTCTTCGAGGACGAATTTCGTCACATTGGCGATCGTCAGGGCCACGTTTGTTTAACTGTGAAAGTTGCACAGAAACAATTTAATTGTCCGTACTGATATGCCGTGAAGAAGGAAAGGATGGGTTTAATTCTTAGGATTTATTCTGAGTACATCGCTCTCCACTTAAAAAATATTTTCTCGTACCATTAAAAACAGCAGAGATATTGCAGGTGAAAATCTTACGTAGATGACTCAATCTGTAACAATTGTAGACCGTTTATTTGCGGCCTAAAGTAACAGAAACATTTTGGACGTCGCTTGCAAATCGTTCGCCACGATATTGCCGAATATTCGCAGTTCCCTGCGTAAAGCGTCGATGTTTTCGCCGTGAAAGAGCCCTTCGGCCGAAGGATGGGCCGATAAACGACGAGGCAAGCATCCTCCCGGCACCCAGGATTCGACTCCTCAGTTTCAGCCGACGTTCTCTTTCTTTTTTTTTTTTGCAGCCGGTTTCAGGCCACGCGCCGATGCAAAAGCATTCCCTTGTTCGAAGTTCCCGCGTCTCCACCCACCGATTCCTCCGTCGGATCCGCGATTTCCGTCTGAGAGCTTCGAAAAGTTTCGGCGGCGGTAGGAATACCGGACTGCATTAAACATGAATAAACGATTTATGAGGGCGGAACGGCTGCGGGGTGGAACAGGGAAGCTCCCTAACAAAACGAGGTCTTCCAGATAGCATCGTGCTCTTTTTTCGATCCTTCTTTCAGGATTACGCGCACGCGATCCTGATCTCCTCCTCTCTCTCTTTTTCTCTCTCTCTCTCTCTCTCTCCCCTCTGTCGGGCTCGTCGTTGTTTTCTTCGATAATTAATCGTCGTCGCGGAACACATGTACCATCCAGTTCGAAAGCTATTTTCTTTGACATCGCGGCGAGTAATAACTCTCGGATAATCGATGAGCGCTTGTCGATACATCACGATCGCGCAAATAACGAATTATCCCTGCGCTCGTCTGATCCTTTGACAGAACCGATCTCGGCGTTCCCCGGCGAAGCTTTTGTTTCAAATCAGCTAATGGAAAGCCCTGCTGAACCGTAAAATATAAAAATTAAAAATATCATGCTGCGAGATATCGATGTGAAACGTACCCGTGCCGCAAAAATAACCGAAACATCGCTGAATCGCAGAGAAATGCTGGAAACGTTCAATTTCGCGATATGTACTTTGATGTAACCGTATCATTGATACTTCGTCCATTAGGAAAATACCTGCGTACGTATTAAATGTTCATACAGTTTTAAGCGACATCAAATTTTCATCACAATAAAATTTTTTTATCCAATTTTATCAGGTGCTTTAGGCAATTGTTCTATTTTTCACGGTAACCCCTTTACATTAAATGAAATTCTATGTGATTAAAGGTACCTCATTTGTTTAAGCTCGACAATGATTCTTTTTATAAATTCAAAGACATTGCTGGTAATACTTGATATTAATATAAAGCAATATTTTGTAATAAAATAAAACTGTCCGAAAGTTAACATTATGGCGAAATATAAAAATAGCGAAGGTCTTCCATGTGTCTAATCAAAGAATTCTATGCAACGCACACTGCAAAAACAAAACAGTAATACCATTCGAAATGAAATTAATGAAATTAACGGCGCTACCGCTGAATATAATATTAACGGCATTAAACGGGTAGCATAGCAGTTATAATATAGCAGTATAGTTTCCAACTCCGCATCAAGGATTCCGAGTTCATTCGTCTTCCATCGAATCGCAAGTTTTCCGGATTTTCGCGGTAGAATACCGACGGGGGCGCTATCGATGGGAAAACAGATAACGAGCGTATAATTCCTCTTTACGACGTCTCTATCACCGGTCGGGACTTAACGCGGCACCGTTCCCGCGAGTTCGGAAAGTTTGCTTTCCCGCGGTTCGCCGCGAGCTAATTTGCGAGCGTCAGCTGCGTATTTCGGCGACTATTCTGAGTTCCCCGTGGCGGCGTTTTGAACCGAGGCGGTCCGGGGATTAAAAACGCACACGATGAAACAATATTTCCGTTTCGCGTGGCTCGTGGCCGGGATTTTTTACGACCCTCTCGCGGCCACACCGAAAAAATTGGTAACTATAGACCGCAACTCGAGTCGGTGTGAAGAAAACGGGTATATTAATCTTTTCGCGCTTACTTAGAAATATAGTTGCGAGATTTTCTTGGTTTATATTTCGATACGAGACGACACTCTGCAAAGTTACGTAATTCGAAGAAAGTAATACAACGTGTTGTAAAGTAACAATTAGCAACTCTCACCAATAACATTTGAGAAATGGAATGAAATGTAGTGAATGTATTAGAATAAAAATTAATTTCAAACATAGAGAAATCCATCTGCCATTTTAATTTGATCGATCGTGTTCATTACATAACTCGGTATTTTGAACAAATGCATCATTACAACGGGAGTATAGTCAATGTATAGTAATATTTTCAACAGACAATCGGTGCACTTTTACCCTACCGTATGAGTGTTGATAATAGCAGCATTTTTTTCTTTCCTTTTGATATCTCCAAGTTCTCTCCTCTCCTGACTTTTCTGAAACGAAGCCGACAACTTGCGGAGAGGTTGTGCTCGTCAGGATCGAGGCGGCGCGGCGGCGCCGGTCACAGCCGAGAGCAAAAGTTGGACATCAGTCGCGGCATGTAATTAAATTATCACATTCGCGACATCCGCAGTAACGACCGCTCGTAAAGGCGCGTCCGCGTCGGAAGAATCGCGCGTCTATCTGCGACACGTCCGGGCGCGTGTTTTGCGTTGAAAAACAAAAGAAAGCCGCGGCCATTAATTCGTCTTCGCGGTGATCTTTTACTGCGCCGTAACCGCCCCACGGGCAAGACGAACGCGCGGATATATTCTCGACGGTCTTTTGCGGTTATATATTTTTCATTTCTCTCTCTCTCCGCGGAAACACGCGAGATTCGACGCGGTCCGAGGAGTCGCGGCCGTTAGCCGACGTTAATTGCTCGGCAGATTTAATTAGCCGGTAAAAGAGCAATCGGCTCTCTCCCCGGAGTCGTTGATTAATTGAGCAAAGAACGGGAAGCTGTTAATCGATAATTAATTTGCGTCAAAAGCTAATGCGCCGGCAGTCGTCGGCCCCTGAGGGATACGGTTGAAATAAAACGGCGCATTCTGTCCCCGGTTAGAGTATCACTTCGACGCCGCCTTGTCAGCAATACGCATTGTTCTCGATATCCATTCCCAATGGAGTGTCGAGGCTCCATCCAATTCCTGGAGCCCCTCTCCATCCTCGACCGAGCTGCTGCTGCTACCGCTGCTCTGCAGCAACCTCTACACTCCTCGGCCAATCGAGCCTCTCGTTAATGCACCGTCTCTGGAGCGACCGTCACTGAAATCTGCATGGGAAGGCAGTCGAGGGAACTGCTTCCGAGCGGATCCGTTGCTCATATTTCGCGCACGACGGATAATTAGAAGAGAGAGGGAACAGGAAGCCTTGATTGCCAACGAGAAAAAGGAGCAGGGCACGGCCGAGTGTTTTCTCTTTGCTTTCTCTCTTTCACCTGTGCTTCCCACTTTCAGCCTCCATTCGAGACAGATTTTTCCTAAATACCTGCTTCGAGTTTATAAAGACACAAGTGTCGTTTTTCTCTTATTTTATTCGTACACAGTTTTGCTGTTATCGATCATGAAATAGATATAAAGTGGAATTATATTTTTAGTATTAATACTTAACTAGAGGTTCTCGAGGGTTTACTTTTACTCTTGTTTAGAAAACTGTGCCAGCTATACATACAGAAAAATCTGTGGTTTCATTTTATTCGACTAAAAAAGGTAGCTAACAGAAGAGAAACGTCGATTAAAATGGATAAGTAGAATGGGCAACCATAGTCAGACAAACATTTCAAGATGTAAGAATTACTGCACAGGTATCAAGAATAAAGGATGCATTGGAAATCCAGGTAAAATAGATAAGTAGAATAGGCAATCATAGTCGGACAGACATCTAAACAGACATCTAAAGTCTAGCAAGAATTATTGTACTAACAATCAATCATGGCCAGACGACAATTAATTTCAATTTCTGCTGTATAAGAAATTATTGTTATTGGAATACGGTTCGAACAAGCTTCTATCAAAAATTTTCGTACTCGAATCACGTACTTCCCTGCCCGTAATTGGACGTTCACTTTGATCGAGTTCGATTCGCAAAATATGATTCTGACAATTTCGAGAGCTCCGCGAACTAAATATAATTCCGTTCACTCGACAGAAGAAGGCTCCGGAAGCGGAAAGCTTTTTCAATCCCCGACGCGATGCTCTTCCTTAATTCAATTACGGTCCGCGGAACGCGCACGACAAAACAATGCTCGAAATTTACGGGCGAACCGCGGAACGCAGATATCAATCCTCTCGAGCTGCCTCAGCACCAATCACCGAGTCCTCCTCGTGGCTCGTTCGGCGAGGAACTACCGCGGGCAATCTGCATGAAAGGTAGAGAAGCAGAAGTGCACTCGAGAAACATCGACACGCATCCACCGTTCGGTTACTTTCTGTTTGTCTACCGTGAAAAGCAGCTGAAGAGCAAACAGAACAGAACGGGAGACGGAGAGACAGGGACAGACGGCCAGAGAGAACGGGAAAGACAGATTCAAGGGACACGCGAAATCATTGATTCCTCGGTAAAATCGTGTTGAAAAAGGAGAAGCAGTTCGACGGCGGACTTTAAGACGAAAGGGGGAGAAGAAGAAAAAGAATAATAAAAAGTAGACGAAGAGGAAGGGATGAAAGGGGCGAGAGGCATAGCGTTTCACTTGTTCCGAACATAAACTGGAACGGCAGACGTGTCGGTATGAAAATTTCAATCGGCCGGGCTAAAGTGTCGGCGTAGCGACTGTCGAGGAGGAGGCGGAGGCGGCGGCTACGTTGAAGCTGGAGGTGGCTGGTGGTGGAGAAATTCAGGTGGCGGCGGAGGGAACGGCTGAACGGGAAGGGTAAAGTGGCTCTGGACCGTGCATAGGTGTGCGCTGGTCTCTCTCCGTCCTCTTTCGATCCGTTACCGGCTCCCTGACGCCGTTTCACAGCCTCCCCCCCCACCCTCTGGTGGCATTCTCTTCTTCTATCGTGCTAGGCCCTAGCCCCCGGCGAACTGCATAATTCATGGCCCTGCTACACAACGACCGCCTCCCCAGCGGACCCTCTTCCAGAGGGCCGACGCCAGCCAGCCAGCCAACCCTTCTCCCGCCTTCACTGCCACCTTCTCTACCTTCAACCTTCCTCCACCTGGCGAGCCAGGGTTAACCTTGGTCGGCCGCGTTATTGTAACGTCACCGCGTGCGACTCACCGACAACCAGGAGGCCCCGCTAACTAGCCAGAAGAGCGAGGGAGAGAGGACGAACGTCGGCCGTACTCTCGGATAAAGTTTGCCCCGCGTTCTCTACGTGCATCCTAATGCGCAGAATGTGGGCGAATATTTCGGCTGAGTTATGAACGACAACACACCCCCCGCGGAGCTAACCGAGACCTAACGAGAGAAGCACGCCGAGGGCGCTTTGACCGCTCTCGATCGTCCTCGAATACCTCCCGTGACAGGGATCAAGAGACCGGGGTAATGGATTTTTACGAGTACCACGAGGAACACGGCTCTTCTACACGAAGGGATGCCTTTACATGGACCGCTCCGGCGCGCGTACCTGTCACTTTTTATTCGGCATTGTGCTCTTCCGATGCTATTTTAGGCTGTCGGTCCACCGAGCCGAGGATACGGCAGGCTGGTGAACGGGTATCGTGGGATCTCGATGGGCACACAATGGCCGGACCAGTCAATGAGATGCTCATCCCACTTAGAGATTTTCTAAGGAAACCTTGTGATTTTTAAGTTAATCTGTCAATCCCTAGAAGAAATGTAATCGCGTGGTTGGGTTGGAAAAGCAGACATTGGAATTAGCGAATAAATTTTATAACATCGTTCGGAAACATCAGAGGCTGCGATCTTTTATGCCAATCTTGCAGCGGCAATTCAAACATTGTTTCTACTAATGATGCAGTGACTGTTAAATAAAATAACCCTGAATAGGAATAGAATAAAAATGCCATTATTCCTTATTAACGTACACGTTTCCTCGTACTTCACAGATTCGGAAACTTCAGCAATCAATGTTGCAAGCTTGATACGCTTTAAGAAGCTGCTACGAGAACACCTCGAAAAATCGTTCCTACATTTTGCGATCCGTTTGGGTTTCATTTATTCGTAGCGTCCTATCGCAAGTCGACAAACCGCACCAGCCCACTCTCAGAAGTGTCTCGTTTCTTCGCAGCGAGTTTCGTTCAGGAATGATTACTCATCCTACAGCCGACTGGCGAAACTTTCCAAATTTCCGTGACTCCGGCGTGATCCCCCGGCCAGAAAAGTACAAATTGCTCCACTTTATCAGCTGGAACCTCGCGACTGGAGTCTCTTAACCGTCTCACGCGTCGCCGCTTATCAAAACTTCCGTCGCGCGATAATTTAGTGGGTGGAGCGGTTAGCAGAGTACATGATTACGAGAAAAAGGCGTGTAGTCGAGCGAAGTAGATCCGAGACAACCTCGCGTCGGATCGTTCTTGAAGAGGACAAGCTGGACGCCGCGCCGGTTCGACGTTGAATCTTGATTTAGATACCGACCAGGTTGTCGCTGTTAAGTTCCCGGCGGCGGAATCGCGCTTAGGGTGCGAGCTGCTCAGCCTCCTCGACTGCGTGCTGGCCGATCGAAGACAAAGTGCTGACCCGGAGCTATGCTCGAAATTAATACGAGGCTGGCTCTGGACCGACGATGAACTGGACAGTGTTCTGGTCGCCTGACTGGAACGAGACGACGATATCCCGGGGGCTGAACTCGCGACTCGCTCGTTTCCTCCCGTCCTCGTGCATCGGCAGAACAAGAAGAAGAAGCGTACCGGTTTTCGCGCTGAATAAATGCCGGAGATGCGCTGCCATCTTGGGCTGCCATCGGTTGCGCTCGAAGATAAACATCGGCGCCGGCAGCGTCGACCGCGCTAACAGCACACGGTAGTCAAAGGGAGCCCTCGTAATTAGCCGTGCTTGCGGCTCTCCTCTTTTTCGCGCTGCGAACGCCGATGCCCACGAGAATGCTTGATTACCGCCATTTGTGAACTGTCTGGGAGCCGATCAAAGCTCCGGACCGCGATCACCCGTGAAAAAGCAAAGAGATCTCGCGTCGAACGCTTCCCTGACTCGACCTGCCTCGATCTTTAACGTTTCCACGCTCCTCTTCTAAATGGCAGAGCATTTACCGCGCGCAGATGCGGTTGTGCGTCACGTCGGTATCGTGGAAAGAGAACACCGTCGTTTATAAATTGTATGGATCATGATCGTGTTGCTTCTAATTTCACAGAAAGGTCTGGGTTCAGAGACCCCGTAATTAGCCGTTCGTAAACGTCGATGCCGACGAGAATGCTCGATGGCCGCCATTTGAGAACTGGTCAGCAGCCGATCGAAGTGCCGCGATTGTTTCTGCAAAAGCATCAGCGTTGGATTGAAGCGCAAACGTTGCTTCTGAATCGCAGCGTTTTCATTGGTGTTCGCGATCGGGAAATCTTGGGAAGAGGACAGCGCTCGTGGGCTTTTGTAAATTTTATGGATCCCGCTCGGAGCAAACGGCATACGTCCGGGACCGGCGATGTTGCTTCTGATTTCACGGAAAGGTCGGCCGTAAAACCTGTTTGTACGTATCTCCGAGGCGACGTACTGCGACGTCGGTACACCGGGGAGCGCTCGTTGCATTTCCGGCAAGATACTGTAAAGCGTGAGTGACTCGGTTGACCGCCACCGCCGCTCCGTGGAAATGCTATTTGCGTCTGTAGGAAAATCCGGAGAGCGACAGCGAGCCTCCGTCCACTTTGCCTCCCCCCCTACCCTGTTCCCCAGGCCAATCTGAATTTTGACGACGTCGTCAAAGGAGGCCCCGGTTCGAAAGGCTCCCGCAGTCGAAACGATACGCCGCGGGAATGAAATTAACAAATTGAATTGCCGCGCTCCGGCTTGAGAGCTCGCGAGAGCCCGGCTCGAGTGCCTTCCGAACGGGTCTCAATTTAAATTATGAGATCCGTCGGGTAGAAACAAACTCGGATGTATATTCGAATAAGTTGATTAGCTTCATGAAAATTTCCGAGGACCGAGCGGATGCCAGGCTACATTATTTCGATCGTTGTTTATCGATCGGCGACCTGACTGACGGGAACTGATTTTCATGACACATTTAGAACGATTTATTCTTGCCGTGATCATGTGCATTTCACGACCAGCACAATCGATAAAAACTGTTTGAAAGGACTGTTTGTACATATGTGTTTAATGTAGCAGTAAATGAACAAAAAATTGTTTAAAAAGACTGTACACTTACTGCCACGGAAGACACATATACGTAGCACATTTCAAGCAAGTTTTTGATTGTGCATTAATTTGATAGCTAATTTTGTTTAGTTTCGGAGGACTGTCGTAGTAAAAATAAGTTCTAATCTATTTACTTTAGTAGGACGATTTTAGTGCAACGAACTTTCTCTCGCGTCGTGTGAAAGTTTATTATGCAAAACGGATCAAAGTTCCTCCGTGTATTATTTTTACCTCGAAACCACGTCGGCTCAAACTTTACTTTGTTCAAAAACCGACCGTTTAATTCGGAGTTTGTCTTTGCACTGCGATTAAAATACACTGTCGAGAGTTCATTCATCGTATATTAATTTCACCTTAATTAACTACCTTTTTAAATTTCTCATTGAAATTCGGAGGTTGCTGCTATTTTACTTACTGTTTCCCTAATAAGGTTAGTAACGAAATGATCATACCCCTAAGTCAATTATCAAATAAACAAAAGTTGTCGCAATTCATTGAATATCCGAAATTGGTTTAGACTAAACATAGCCTATTTTTATATTACACTTATCAATTAAATTTTTCGATTTGATAGGTTCGAGTTGATAGGAGATGTTCGATATATTCGGCCAGATGCACAAAGTTTTTTTAACAAAAAATTCCAACTTTCCGAACGACCGAATAATTAGGAGAAAAGTTTAAAACACCGTTCGGACGCCGATCGTGCCCATAAAAGTTGAAGCAAGATCTATAGCACATCGAGTCGAATCCGATCCCCCGAACCATAAGAGAATCCGCGGTGGATTCATAGATCTTCGAGAAACGTTTCCATCGAGAATCCCGGAATTAGTTGGAGGAGTTATTACTCGTCGGCCGGCCGAGCAGGGTGAAAGGAAAGAGGTCCCTCCAGCGCACACGTGTTTCCACCTTCCGCCTTGGCGTCTAAGTATTAAAGCGGCGACGGCGGTGTGCGCGCGCGGACCCACCCGCGTCGCGAATTCTCTCTACCGTCGTCGCCGGAGCCATCGTCGTCGACGTCGGCGTCGCCGTGAGAGGGTCTACGAAAATAAGTCGCGGCGCGCCCCGGCAATTACGGGAGGACGACTTCGTTGAGTTTTAATTTGCCTGGGCACTCGAGGAGCGAGCGCTGCCGCGCGCGCGCTGCCCCGTCTTTCCGCGAACTTGCGCGCAAATTTATGCGGCCGCACGATGGAAACAGCCGCTCAAAGAACGCCACGCGCGACTAATTCTTTCCACCGCCATCGTAAATCTCCCCGGGCTGCAAACCGCGCGTTTTCCTGCTGCGGAAACGGACTGTTTCACCTGGACCGGAATTAAAATTAATTATTCCCAACCCCCCTCCTGAACAGTGTTCAGAATTTCCCGCGGATTTAGATTTCTGTTTCGACGAAATCCTGCCGGTTCTTCGATCGAAAGCTCGTCGCAACGGTCCATTAGTGCCGGCCATTAACGTTTACATACTTGCTGTGATCTAATCGAGAGCTCAGTAGTATTAGAGTAAATCCTCTATAAACACAAAAGCCTCGGGGAGATTCGTGTGCATTTATCGTGTAGACTGGACACTATTTTTGGAGCTTCAAAGGCCGAGCCGAACGTAGAGAAGGACAGCGCGCGGCCGAAGCGACTGCGACTCTCCGCGTCTCTTCCTTTCCCATACGCTGTCCTTCCTTGCACCTGAAACGTTCATCGTCAATTAAACCACTAAATACAGTTGAAATTATATTGTGTTTGGACTTATTTTTATCAGAAAAATTCCACAAATATATTGGTAAAAGTTTCATAAAAAAATAAGTAGTAATAAAAAAGATTTTATATTGGTATTACTTTTTTTTATTATTCACACCGATATAGCCGAGCCGAAATCAGATTACTACAGTGGAGGGGATATTCTTTTTGCATTTATCTTGTACGGCCTTTTTGCGTTTATAGAGGATTACTAGAGGAGAATCGTGGATTTATGACGTGACCTTAAATGTACTTTTTCAGCTGACGGACTTTCTTGAATCGCACCGTTTTAATCATCTTGATAATCTTATTCGGAGACTGTCCCTTTGTCCTCGGAGGCAATTAAGAAAGTACTTGCAAAGTACTCCTCAAGCATCGTTGATTTTGCAGCAGATAAATTACTATCAGTACCATCATATGTGTGCTTTCAAATAAAATACTCATTAATTTTTCCCGAAAAAATTCCCAAAAGTCACGTTCTTTTCCATACTGTTAACATGACTTCTCTGTTGTACATATTAAAATACAAGCCAAAACTTATGTGTGTATCTATATCGAATGGTTTTAAATTATATGCATGTTTTGTAGAAAGCTCATAAGTGTCTCATGGAGTACAATGTGCATTGGTGATTTCGGTGGAGGATTCGTGCTCTCGCACTGAACAAGAAAATTATAGTGCAGCGGTTTTCCAGCTGACTGGGAATTATATATTGAAAAACTTGCGGCGTCTGATCCGTCGTTTTGGGATTTATCGATGGCGGGTCTCGCTATATTTTTCACGGGAGCGAAGCCACTCGAGGGTGCACGGAAACTAGTTTGGATACAAATTTTTCGCCTGCGCTCGAGAGTTTCTCGACGAGCTCCGGTTAACGATCCAGAAACGCCGGTAGTGCGGGGGGGGATGCAATGGTGTACGCTCGTTTATATGCCTGTATGCAAGTACTGTGCACCCCCTAAACCCCCTGCCAACCCCGGCCTCCATTACCAGAGCGTGTCTTTTCAAGAAAATCGCGGCTCCTCTATAAAACGACCGTGCAAACGTTCTCAAGCGCAGAAGAACTTGTTTAATTTTAATTGCATCTAAATTAGGGGCGGGGGTGGACTCGCGCGCTCGACACAGCTGCTTGGAAATTTACGACTTTCCGGCGTGTAAATATCTTGATACGATTAAATTTCCACAATGCTGTTTCCCATTCATTCTGCTCGCATGCTGCCCCTGTAATTGAAAAATGTTGTTCTTTGTACCGTGCGGTACGAAAACTTTCTTGGAAAAACTTTACTTAATGATTCGCTTCTGAAAATTTCTTCGCGCCCTTTCGTCTAGCAAACATTAATGAATTCGCCGAGTTTGCCGTAACGCGCAACGAACGAGGAAAATATTCAAATGCGGACTTACGAAAATTATTTCTGTACCGACCGCTCCACTGCGAATGTTAACACCTTACATGTCGAAAGCCTAGACTTTTTAATGGCTGAACTGTATCTAAAAGAAGCTCAACAATTTTCTTTTGAATAATATTTTCAGAAGTTCTAACACTGTATGCGAGCAATATTAATATCGTTTTTAAATCGTGTTTAAAAGATCGTATTCTAAAAGATTATTAGAAAAGCTGCAATTTTATTATTTGAACCCATTACAAATTACACAGTAAAGTAATTTCCAAGAAAGATCATACAAAGAATGCATATACGTCACGCTTATTCCGCAACTGAGCAAGGGTTTGAACATAGAGGGGTTTTAAATGCTGTCCATAACCTCCGAGAAAGTTCACACAAAATGAACTTTTCCGGTACCTACCAGGAAGAGTTTATTCCGCAAGTCTGGCTTGCTTTCGCGATCCCTCAAGGTGGTTATTTATCGCGGGCCGGTCCGTGGTGTATCGGGTCGTCGAATATGTTAGAAAGAGAGGAATCGGACAACCGAAGGATGACTTATTCAAAGGGGAGGGAAAGGCGAATACCGTGGAAATGGAGCGTCCAGAGCCGGGCACAAAGGCACTTTATGTGGCTGGTCCGCGGTAAAAGTCGGCGTCCGTGGTGTTTCAGCGGATGAAAGATGGCAGTGTGCGTATCGTAGGAAGCTAAGAACAAACGAGCCACTAAATCCAGGTGATTTCTCCGTTCCCAGGCGGTATCGCGGTGGTAGATTTACAGGGGATGTAACGTCGGCGCCAATGCTGGAAACAGCGCGCGAACCGTGGTCGGTTTCGACCAGCAACTGTAAACCCACCCTCCAGCCGGCCCTATCGGACTCGATATACAGTAGATCCGCGATCGAAATTTATAAGAATCCCGGAACCCTCTCGCTCCCCGAGTGGCTCTAGCTGAATTACGGGGCCGCGAAGAACAGCTCGAGAATTATAACGAGAAACGAGCGTTCGAATCGGGGCCGTCTTGCTCCGTAATGATTGCGAACCGGCAACGGGACCCGCTGGTAATCAGACAGGATCGATATTAGGGAATCCAACGGTGGGTTAACCGCGACGCGTTCCACGCGGTCCACGTGACCAATGATTAATCACGCGTCACGATAAATCCAAGCAGTCCGGGAACGACTCCGTCTGCGACACGGTCCGCAGACTCTCGTGAGTAACTCAAGCACGGATGCACCCTATGACCTTAATTACTGCGTCGACTAATCGATCCTCGGCATTGTGATCGTGCTATGCCAGACACCGGTACCGACGTAACCGCTTCATGCTGAACGGTATCTTAATTGCCGGTCGGATAATCCGATTCAGCCACTTAATCGATTACGCGGCTTCATGGAGCTGTCGCGGACTCATTCACCGGGTACCCGATGGAATTCCCCATTCGGTATGCCGCCGTTCCCCTCGGCCTCAAAAACTCCGGCAACACTGGTGAGAAGCCTTTCCGGACGACTTCATTAAAATCTCTTTCTACCGCGGTTCTCTCGAAAGAATCGCGCGTTTCGGATTTTTTGGGGTTTGCTGGCCTCGGCAGCTCGCGATGGCGGCCCGATATACACGGGGCCCGTAACGGGCAAGAAACGCGTCATCGGTTCTGGGATTTTTTCACGGCCCGCTGAATAACGAGGTACCCTAAGCTTCCCCAGATAAGCATCGCGGAGTAGTCGGAGAAACTGCCGTTAATTAGCCAAAAAGTGAAGGCTCGCCTGTGCATCCCTCCCCCCACCACCTCCTCGGCCACCGTCCGGAGGCTGCTTCTTGCTTTTTTGGATGCGCCACGACGGCACCACCATGAATAAAGTGCAGTCCTCTTTCTCCTCGTGGCCCACCCTCCATCAGCATCCGCTGCACACCGCCTCGTCGAACAGAAGAACAACCAGCCGAAGGTCCCCGCGGCGTTCTCCGTTTCATTCCTCCTCTCTGTCTCTCTTTCTCTCCGGTTATCTCTGCTCCTCTTCTTCTCCCGTTCTCTTCGCGTCTCTCTCTCTCCCTCTCTGTATTTCTCTCTTCCACCTCGCAGCCCGAACTCCCGATCCTAATCTCGATAATGACGCGTAATGGTTGCTGGCGTGAATGTAGCTCTTTGTCCGTGGCTGTTGTACCGGTCGTATATCTGTCCGGTACAAGAGCCGCGCCATTTCACACCGGCGAAAAGCACGGGGGAGGCCGAAACGGCCGTTTTCAGCCTGTTTTTCTACGCTCGTCGTGGTCCCTCCTCGTACTCGTGCTTCGAGAACTTAGGTTTAATTGCTTCCTACCCCGGACGACCGACGAACCCACGGTTTGCACAATTTTATCGGTTTCTTATTGGTCGTTCGATGGTTAACCTTTCGACGGGTTAGCGAGCCCGACATGGCGCAGTGCCAACTGTTTGTTTGCCCGTGGGTTTAACCGGCGAGCGCAGGAATTAGTAGCTCAAACTCGGCGAGATAAGAGTTTCATTCGTTTGAGAAAGGATGTAACATATGTTTGAAGAAAGAAGCTGATTCAGAGGAATTTCATCTGACTCGCGCGAGATCAAGAAATTCAATTTCGGGGAGTGATCGCGGGAATACACTTTGTGAAATCACTTTTTGCAGATAAAAAATTCTACACGTTTTCGAAAGATGATCTCACCCCTCATAACTTCACAAATTCTGATGATATACTTCGTTCTTTATTAAAAATTGTATTTTTATTAGACAGAATGTGGAGATTGGAAAAGTGTCTCTAGATAGACAAATAGGTAAATTGAACCATGTATCTTGGGAAAGATGAATATTTGCAGCCTTATTAATGATATTTATTAATTTTTAAATATCCTTTGGGATGAGATTTAGCTATACATCTTTCAGTAGAAAGATGTTTACAGTCCTACTAGTGGTACTAACTCAATATAAATTGTGAATTAGTTCCACCCTAGGCATTGGTCCAGATTTGGCGCTACTTTCTACTGCGACATAATTATCAATTAGATATTAGAAAAATGTTATGTCAAATATGCTCTTTTTGGCGTGTTTCATCGTAGTTTTTATATAGATTTAAATAATCTGGAATTGCTTTGATTAGACTGTCAAAGTGTCAGACTGTTTCATTGAATAATCGTTTGTGGGTTTTCGTTACAGAAGCGGTTATGAGAGTTCGATGACCACAGGCTAGCCGACCATCCATCGACGCCACCATGGGCTACCTGCAGACGTGCCTCACCTTCTACCTACTGATCCTCTGCACCTCCGGAGGACTGTCTATAGACATATGTGAGTACCCTCGACGACCCCTTCGACGACACTCGCCAGGAACGTTCAAATATTCAAGCACTATCCTCGCCGAAAGTCTTTCCACTCTCAATTAAGCGTAATTGACCGCCAGACGCCGATTCAGGAAAAATGAATGAAGACCGATCGGGGAACTGTCGATCTTAATACATTTTCGTAGACCCCGCTGAGATTAAGGTTATCTCGAACTTCCTTTATCCTGGGTTCGACTCTCTATACTACGGGCTCCCTAGAGGGTCGCAAAGTGTTCTCTGCCGGGGGTCACCACTATTATTTTTAATTTCCACGCTTTTTATAAGAAACGATGGTTTTCACTTATTCCTACGGGGTTGCTATGTCTACAAGACGCAATATCAATCTTTAACAAATGAGGAAACAGTCTCTCGTCAATCTTGAAGTTGAAATTCAAATGCAAGACATCCAATTAGGTACATGTTGTTACGGTAGGATTGCATTCTACAGAATTCAATCTTACAAGTACGTTCTTTCATGCAGCACGCATCATTTTTATGAAATTCTTTGATGAAATTTTCACTTCCTCCCGTTTCAAAGTCCTTAACCTCACGATGGCAGGACTTGCATCCATTTTGACCCAGAGCTGCAAACATTCTAGCTTTTACATTTTCTACTGGCCAGTTCAACTTGTTCGCTATTTTCCGATCAACATTGATTTTAAACAAATTCAAAAATATTTTTTAGAAATTATTGTGTACAGATTTGAGTGGATCTAGCCATGGCTGCTTTGCGAAGATTAATAAAATTGCCATGAAAATAAAGTTTTAGTTTCTTTTAACACACCAGAAGTAGCCAAAATGACGGGTTGGAAATTTTTTATTTACAACTACCGAGATTGCAGAGCACTTTCTAGTGTTAAAAAAGTCTGACTAAAAATGTAGCATGTTAGAGGTTAAAACAGGAAGGGGTTGCAAGGTGTTTGGCGGTGGAAAAAAACCCACGGGTCGAAAGGTTTGGGTGGGGGGGGGGGGACAATGCTCGGAACAGACAGGTTGTTCGCCTTAGTTTCTCATCGAAGTTACGAGAGATGTTCGAAGGCACGTACTTACATGGCAGGGTACGCTTGTTTACACTCGAGACCATAATTCTCGCGGTGGTAACAGGCTCTGTGCGTTTGGGGCGGCCGATAAAAACCGCAGAGGAATCCCGTTGCCTCGGGTTCTTGTAGCGGGTTGCCACGCATTAAACCACGGGCTTCTACTCGATTTCTGCACCGCGCCGGTCGCTTTCCATCCCATTGACTTCGGATACCCAGGCGAGCAGGGCAGGCAGGCAGGGCAAGCAAGGCAGGCCCGTGGAGAGTCACCCTCGTGTCAGGTAAACAGGCCGAGAAACTTGCAAAGTATCCGGTAAGAGTTCTGCCCGGGAAAGGCTCTCAGGTACTCGTTCGTGAAATCGAGCTCGAACTCGACGTCGTCTGCGAAACGTATTTCGCACCCTCCCCACCCACGCGAACTCCGCCGGAACCCGAAAGATGGATGGGGTTGCGCTGTTTCGGTCCGGGTTACATGTTTCAGGGTCTATGTACATGTGATATACATAACAGTTTTAGAAAGAAATAAATCCGACCGGCGAGGCGGCGGAATGTTTAATGGACTGGGCGAAGAGAGAGAGAGAGCGGGAGACTGGGAAACGTTTTTGTTAGACCCCCGATGGGGCGCGGCGCGAACCCAACCGGAATTCGAATTTATTGCGCCGCTTCGGTTAATGATAATCAAGCCGGACCATAATTGCCCTGTGACTCCTCCGATGGGAAGAGCGACTCCATTTTAGCAGCTCATCTCCGCTATTAGAACTGGAATCAAACATAGCACATTAGTATACAGACGCTAATCCAGTAAACTTTCTTGTTTTCTTAATTGTTTTTCTTTTCTGAACTTTTGTGAACATGTTTGCCACGTTTTTCTGATAGATATGGTATCAAACACGATACAGTTTGAATCACATTTGCTTCTTTAATTTATAGAGTAAAATTTCAATTATCCGAACTGACGATATCTGAGATAGCCGAATTTCATATGTTCTACATGAAAGCAGTAGGGATGGATTTTTCGCAAACATCGTGCACATCTCTTGTACACATATCGGGACATTACTGTATATGGAGTTCCATTTTATATATGATGTTTCATTTTACAATAATAGTATGTAGTAGCTAGTCGTTCACAAGACATACTCTATTAAATTGATGTGAAAAATTATAAATAAGGTTTATATGCTTTAAAATAATTTTTCTAATGTCAAGTTGTAGCATTTTAAGCACCCATAAATTTTCGGAATTTTTAATAATTAAAAGGGTAAGCAAGAATGAGTTTCGCTGAAAAGTTCATGGAATATTTGCAGTAGCTTGCTACAGTAAAGTTTCAGGCGGAAAATTTCAATTCATCTTGAACTTTTATGTCAAAATGTACCTTCCACGTTTCACCCCGACAGAAACACGATGTAATAAAGTTTTACGAAACTGAAAACTCTGCTGTAAGCGCACCTATCACGTTGAAAATCAAAAACGAATCACGTCACGAGTACCTCGGGTTCAAAAGGGGTCGGAGGAAGCAACAGATTCCATCACGCCTACATCCTCAAATCCGCAATGACCCTCTTACCCACTCTCCGTGCACCCTTGAGCCTTGCCATCTCTACAAATACATATTCAAAGCGTACAAATCCGCCCATCAGCCGATCCGAACACGCGAGAAGGAATCTCGAAGAGCCGTATCGTGCCGAAAGTGATGTTCCGTTTCGAGCAACAGATACGTGTCGGGATTAATCCTCGTGTAGCCATTCATTATTTTACGTTCTTAGGTATGATGGGAACATATGCGTACCAAATATATAATCATATAAAGGCATGGAGGATTCGAGTGGTGGAAAATTATTGTCTGATATGTTGACTGCGCATGTTATGCGTATATAACAGAAATGTGAGTGAATATTTTAGATAAATTCAGGAACAGTACCATTTTATTATCGATTTATAGAAATTCTTTCAACGCAGGAAGTACATGTTCAATTAATTCTTGTAACGCATAATTCTTTTCCAAAATTATAATTTTACATATAGATCCACAATCTGCTATTAGATGGAAGAGTTGGGCATTAAACGATTATAAGTTTAATCAAAATTGATTGACGTAGTGTACTATTAAGTGTACTATTAGTGTACTATTACTATTGTAAAAAAGGTAATCATTGAAAAATCGACGATTGATTCAATCGATTGATGAATTTAATCGTCAATCGTTGATTGAAAAAAGAAATCATCGGAAAAAGAAACATAAAAGCACGTAAACAGAGTTTGTATTATAGACCAAATCACAATACACCTAGAAACACCAAGAAAAATTGTTAAATCTAGTTAATCGAAGTAGAAAATTCGTCAATCGTTGATTCAATTTTTGCCCAACTCTGTCGGATGGTGAGCCGCGCAGATATGTATTGTACAAATGCGATGTTTATTGGTCGTCGGCTGTCTTAATTCCGAATTCTTCCAACAAGCCGCGAGGGTTGTGCCCTTCAGCGACAATCCCCTCCTAAGGAATGTGATTTTTAGCGAATTGATTAGTGGGAGGGAAAATTACCAGTGGCAATCTTGGAGGGCATTTTCCCGTTTCCTTTAGCCCCAACTGGAGGTGGAGGACAGGTCATAGGGTCACTGGAGGCGTACAAGGTCCATGATACGCCACTGCCATTGATCCACAGGAAGGAATCCTTCTTCCTGTTACCGAAATGAGGTAATAAAGCACTAAGAACAAAGAAGTCGAGCCCGCGTCGTAAAGCTTGACTAAATGAAATTAGTATGATCTTAACGGACGGCTGCGCCCGAACGTTAGCAAGCGGATTCGCGTGGCTGGGTGGCCCGTGGCGATCGTAGACAATAAGTAACGATTGGCAAAATATAAACGGTGTTGATCCGACGAAAGCTAGAGCACCGGGTAGGAGCGAGGAGGAGGGACGTCGGCCCTCCTGCGGTGAGTGAACTTGTGCGTCGAACCGCGTTGATAAATTCGCGGTCGTGTTAAGCGGGCCAGCCGCTCGTGGAGAGCACGAGGGCCGGCTGGAAGGGCTGCGGGGCAGTTAAAGCGCGCATAAATTGCAATGTTAATGTTGCCTGCGATACATAAACATGTTGTACGTCGGTTGGATTGCGGTCTGGCCGCTCTGCGCGGGCCTAGTCTCTGCACGCGTAGCGCCGGGACTACGCACACAGCCGCGCGTGCACGCACCTCGAGAGGGGACACGCGTTCGGTTTCGCGTATTCGAGTGCGTGCACACGGATGGCGGCGACCCGGTGCAACGCCACGCGACGACGCACGCCTCGCCTCGCCTCGCGTGCACAAGCCTCGACATGGCCGACTCGCGATATCGTCGGCGAGAGGGACGAGGCATACTCTGAATTCTTGGGCCTGGTAGCTAACCAACGCGCCCGAGAATGTTAGGCCCTTTTTATCGCGGTCGGATCGTAATGGTGTGAAGTCGTTTCTTGATAATCTTAATTGGGCAGGTGGGAAATAATGAGATTTTTTTGTGGACTCTGAACTATCCAGTCCGGGATTTAGCTACTGAAGTAGTTTTTGTACGGGGATTGCTTCTTCGAGGTACGATAGCTTCTTTAAGTCAGCTTCCTTCACTTAGATGCTAGATGTTCAGTCCTCGGGTTAGCAACTGAGGTAGCTTCTTCAAGGTGGCTTCTTTGGTTTTTGCCTCCGACACGCAATAGAGTCGCAATACTAATGTGCACTTTTAATTTTCGTATATTAATACTTCAGAGAGAAATTATGAAAACCGAGCATAGCAAATATTCCTCATGTTTGAAAAATGAAAGGTCTTTCGTCTAATATAAAGTTTGAAACAAAGTAAATCGTCATGGAATGTTACTAAATGGTATAAACTAATATTTCCAGGTGCCGATTAAGAGAAATTGGGGTGGCACCAGATAAGGCGCTTTCAGAGAAACATACAATTAAAACAGATGAGTACATCAGCCATAAAAAGCACCAGCAGCAGAAGTCAATGTGTGACTATGGCTCACAATGTTCCTCCTACTTTTTGCTCCATTACTTAGACAAGAACTATGGCCCGACTTAGCTACATGAATCACCTAATACAGTGCGTGGGAAAGAGGGAAAAAAGGTCACTTTATTTTGAGAATGATGTGCTCAGTGCAGCGCTCGATTCGCTCATTTCCTTCCTGCTTTGGAGATTAATACTTAACAGGTTTCACTAACAGGTTCTCACGCGATTAAATACGCGTTCATGATTTTAAACGAAAATTTTGTTATCTATTATCTCTAAAGATAAATGTTCCGTGCACTTTAAAGTAGAATGCGTACGTTTTATGGTCAGACGTAAAAGGTACCAAACGATCTTATCGATTTTCACATATGTAAACAAATCTTGGAACACTTTCAACTGAAAATGTTGTGTGCAATTAATAATCAGAGAAAGAACAACGTTTTAGTGAATACCCTCTCCTTAATCGCAGTCAAATAAAACTAAAAATTTCTGTAGTGGAACGATACATGAAAACGACTGTGACCAGTGGAAGTTAACAAATTTGTTTATTGCTTTCGAGAGAACCGTGCCAGTTTTGCAAACGTTGATCACATCGTACATTTTTCCCGGCGTGTGTGTTTTCAATCTAGTAAAATGTTAAAAGGAAGATCAATATGCAAACTAATTCACACAGAGATAACAGTCAGGCCGAATTGTGTGCATAACTGAACTCGTATGTTCGGAGTAGTATCATACAACTGTGAACACTAGACGGGAACATTCAGCGGAGGGGAATCTCGTCCATAGCGGAGAATCGTTACGCGAAAACCCTCTTGCGTTATGGCATTGTCATCGGTCCGTTACCTCCCTGGAACCCCGGCGACCCCTCCTTTCCAATTATCCGCAGATCCATTAGGTACGCGCACGCCACTGATGAAATTGTCGGCGTATTAACATAACCGAAAGACAATTAAAGCGTTATGGCACGTCTCGCGGCCGGCATACCTCGCTGATTTTGGGTTGGCTCGCCGGAATTTCACGGTAGATGGTATCTTAGGTGTGCCCGGAATTTCGAGTAATTTTTAAATTGCAATGAGTCAGTGGCATTCACCGAGGGACGGACGCGTCACGCTTGGACCTAGCCCCTTCTACGGACTCGAAAATTTTCCGGTAATCCGACAAATTTCTCGGGAACATCAATTTCCCTTAACACGATCTTTTTTACAGAAAGTTTCGTACCCACTCGCTCTTTTTTATCAATATTAACTAATTACTTAAGGAAAGCAAACAGACACATATTGATTTACACCACTTTCGCTATAAACCGCGGAGTGTACAGTGTACCGCGTACGTAGATACATACGAAGCAAAGGAACACGAATAAAAGAATTTTAATTGTAATGGATTACACAGCTTGCTAATTACTCAAGTAGAATTCTCGGGGTTCCGGCCTCCGGAAAACGAAGGCGGAATTAAGCAATCCTCGTTACGGCGCGTTTCCACGGGACGGAAACCACGGGAAAAATATTCCCGTCCGCGAACAACGCGGAATTAATATCGCCTTGAGTTTCGAGCACGACACCGGCCCTTAGGAAAGGATTTCCTCGATAGTCGGGTTGGCCCGACAATTGCGATTGAGAGAGGAATCTCGAAGGGGGTTCCAGCCCTCGGAGGGTGCACTCGAGAGTTCGGGGATATGGTGTTTGCTTCTGCGGGCAGACTTATGAAAATACAGATCCACGGGACAGATTGACGGGCAGGGCCGAGCTGTTGGAGCCCGAAAGTCGTGGATTATTACGGTCGACGTCTGACAGGCCTGACGTCCTTTCAGCGCGTCAGCCTCGACGACTGGTCCGATTGCAACCCTAACCGCTCTCGATACCAACGGCGGGTTAAGTCGATTGCACTTGAGGTGATCTAGCCGGGGATCGTTGAAGGCGAGAAGACATCGGGCAGCTCGCAAGTCCGCGTGTAAACTGTCGCTTCTGGCACGTGATCAAGCACGGCGAGAGATCGTAGCCGTGGAACGGGGTAAGAAACAGATGTCGGGACACTCGCTTGGGAATGTTTACGCGGCGAGGATTTTATATCCGAGAGACATACGACGCACACGTGTACCGGAGCGCGGCCCCCTTTGTCGTTGCCAGCGCGATTCGACGTTTAAACAAACTCCGCGAAAGTAGCGTTGCAGTGTTAATGACGCCCGCGGGATGCACAAAGGGATGACGGATCGCGACGATCACCGTGACGTGTGATTCCCGTCCGCGAGCTGTCGCGAAGCCTTAGAAACCCGCGGAGTTTATTACGCGGCTCTGCGAACATCGTTCCAGCGATTATTTCATGCTGCGAGTGAGAAACAGTTCGCTTATAACTGGAACGCGGGTTCTTTTACGATCGGCGGGACGTCTGCAGATTTTATGGGGTCCGCCAGGATTTTTGATGCGAGTAATAAGTGCTAGATAGATCCTACGCATTTACAGGATTCCTGAGATGTGCACGATATTTTCGTGAACATACGTGAGACAGTATTGAACCAATGGCGAAACTGTTTGTGTACTTAATTATTATTTCATATCAACTTTATGGACATATTTGTGACATTTTTCGGACTAAAACAAAACCGAACACGTATACCGAAATATTCTTGAGGGATGATTCCTTCAATTGTTATACGTAAAAACTACCCTTCGAAGTAGTATAACTTCTCGTTCAATATTCTATATATTTTTATTATCTATTTTAGTTACACCCAGTGTAAAAATGGGAGCGGGGATTGAGGTGGCCTAGGGGCTACGAAATTCGATAGAGTTTCAAAGCGCAGCCAGTAATTGTTGGAACCTGCATTAAAATGAGAGTTGAAGTAAACGGTGCTACGAAAATAAATACAGGCTAAGTGTCAGCCAGAAATGCTTTCGAACCTGGCTGAAAATGTGACGTGAGATTGACGTTGCCTGGGAACTACGGAATTAGACACAGAGTTAATTCCATCAGAACTCTTCTGCGACCGCGACTTCTGTCGTTCCGGGCTGCAGCCGCAGAAGTATCGTGCACGAAATCGGCGGGCAAACTTCGCCGCGAGTATTTTCAATTATCGTGGTACTCGCTCACGGAATCACGGTCCCGGTTTCCCGCATGACGGTGCGCGTACAGCACGACATCAAAGTCGTACGATGTCGCGATTAACAAGCTCCGCGAGGCGAACTCGGTGCGATATTCCATGCGGCCGAGGTCAGAAACATAACTCTCGCCCCGGAGCGACGTGGCGAGGTTCGCTTTTGATAAATCCAGGCCACGAAGGCGACCGTAACACATGCTCGCCACGAGCCCCGCATACCTACAAAAGGGGTTGGAGCCTCGACCCCTGAGGAGCGAGCGAGCAACTCGCTGCACGCAACTCGAGACGGTGATTCGAAGACTGCGGGGATGGGTCACGGCTAAGGGGTGGCTAGGGAAGGGTCCGTTATACCGTGCAGAGAGGGGTGCAAAAAGACTGTGACGTGGCGAGGCAAGGCGAGGCAGGGCGAAAGGGAGGCGAAAGGGCCATGTAAAAGTAGTACTTCCGTTTCTCCAGCCGTCCCGGCGCCAGGGAGACGAGCATGCGCGAGACACGCGTTATCTTCCGCCTGCAACCGCTGTTTGTTTTTCCTAAAAGAGACGAAAATGGCTCCCCGGCTCCGACAATACCCGGGGAAAACGGTGTTTCGCTGCTCGTAGCTCTTTCGAAAGGGTGAATGCGCCGTGCCCTGGAGACGGAAAGAGGGAAAAGCGGACCTTCGTCTTCGGTGTCCTCCGACAAACATTCATTCTAATTTCGCCGGGGCCTACATGAGGGATGGGGAAAGAGGGAAAACACCGGCAGGTGTCCACCTGCTAATTCCGTTGAGTAAATAAAACGCGGCGGTCGTTGTCATAATACGGCAATTACCGAAGAGCGCGCAAGCTCCTCCTTTGTTTTGTTTGCCCCAGCGGCGCGGGTAACGCTTAGCTGAGTAATTCCGAGTAATACTCCGCGGGAAAGCAAACGTCTTCTCCGGTCCCGGGAACGCGCGTTATTCCTGGCTGAATCCGCGGTGAAATTTTGGGATTCCGATATTAGCCGCGCCGCCGCTCCCGGTGAAAAATAGCGATTCGTAAGTGAGGCTTGATTTATGCTGTAATACCGTGCCGTAATAAGGTGGGGCGCTTAATATGTTTTTCACGAAAGACCCGGCGAGTAATTAATTTACATTCACGCCCGCGGAGGAGGAAAACAAGGCGAGAGAGAAACGGGCAGCGGTGGCATGGCGGCGCGGCGGCGGCGGCGGCTGCCTGGCCAGAACCGCCGACCCTCGTACATCGTCATTAATAATAATTGTAGAGTTAACAAAGGCGGGCCAGGGCGGAATTATTAAATCCGGCGAGATAGAAAATCTCGTTGCCGGGCTTTAAGCTGATCCCCGCCAGCCAGCCACGCCAGTCTTTCTATTTCTTTCGCGTGGCACTGCATTCCTGTCCTTTCGCTTTTAATTCGCTTAATGTCTTCTCGCCACGGCCGCTGACTAATTTTTTAACGAGCCCGGATTCGCGATAACTCTCGCCCCCGAAATCCCTGATATTTTCGTTTGCTGCTATTCATTATTTAAGTCACCGAAATCAACTTATCCCCCGGACGGATAATGCCTGGTTCGAAGTTTTTGGTTGTCGGCGCATTCCGCGGCTTCGCCGGAAGCGCGGAGCGGAGAAGTCGTCCTCCCCGGAGAAAGGAGCGGTTATCAATTTGACAGTGACACGGTTAAGAGAGGAAGAAGGAGGACCAGGTGACGGAGGGTAAAGGGAAGACGACCGGCAAAGGAGGGGTTGCGAAGGCATTCAATTTCCCTCTTCTCGCGGAAGGAGGGCGGCACACACCCTTCCGTTCGGAGCTGCCACTCTGCGAGAGTTATGGTCGCCGAATGAGTGGCTGGGGCGGGACAAACGTCGCATAACTTACTTCTTCTTCTTCTTCTTCTTCTTCTCTCGTTCTTCTGCTCTTTTCCAGGATGTCTATAAATACGAGAGGATCGAACCTGCCTGCCCTGCCACCGGCCGACACGAGTTCCTTCGTTGTCCTTCCAGTTGGGGTGCACCCACTAACGATTATCGTTTAGATGATAATTTAACGGGGGACCTTCGGTCAATGACGCGTGCCGATCTTTTCGGAACCTTGCAGAATTGTATCGGACAGCCACGAATTTTCCCCTGGCTGATGGAACTAATTTTGTATTTTAAGGGAGAAGGACTATCAGGATTACTCTAGTTGTACCCTTACCGAGATCTTCACGTCACTATGTTTGACGAGCACCTCAAGGGGTAGTTCTTGGAGTCAATGTGAGACGAAAATGAAGAATGATGTTATCATGAAATTGTCATTTTTAATTTTCCTTAAAAATTAATGTTGAACTATCACCAGAAATTTTAATATTTTCACTTGGGAAAAAACCCGTCCTCTTCGATTCACCCTCATATAATAGAATAGTTATTATTAGACTGCGGATCTTTATGCAAAATAAAGATGATTTGGATGAATTGCAGGAAGCAAAAGATAAATTAAAATTTCGTTTGTTTCTTAATGATCTTAATACATTGAAAATAACATACATATCGACGTGCTTAAACTGTTCTAATCTCTTTACTGTATTTGTCTAGTTACTAGCAAGTCTTCACTCTATCTATAAGTAATAAGTATCTACCCTTGTAAGTCTGGTTATTATTATTAATTTTGTTTTAATCTTTTTAAATAAGTATCATATATATGAAACCTTTCGCTTTTGAACATCATTTGCAGAGAATTTCTTTTTCTCGCGGTATTAGCAATATTAATGTATTCGTTTTACATACCACCGTAAAGGCCTTTATTAGCGTTGGAGAGATTCCATTGAAAAGAAATAATTTATGGGTTCTCGTGAGACGTCGCAGCCGCAACGTGTTACTGCAATGGACAAGTTCTTGTTCCGTGGAAACTTCCTATTGTTGGGTTTCAGTCCTCATCTTGAAGCATTTGCTCCACTTGGAGGAAACTTCTCGTATTCAAGTTCGTTTGGTGTTCGAGAGAGTAGTCTTTCCTCTGTCGGGGAATAGTAGAGAGTGTGTTATGGCTGCGCCTCGAGTCCCCAGCCACAAGTGGTGTGTCCAATCTCTGGCTTTATTTTTCTTAACTACACTTGAATTACTAAAGCCGAGGTGTTTGTTCGAACGCGTCTCGTAATCTCGTGACCGTGTTTTCTTTCCTCCCGCTGTTTCTTCTCGCAACGAGGCTACCCTCTCTAATCAGTCTCTCGAAAACCTTTTCTCTCCGTTAACGCAGCTTTTCTTCCTTTCCTCCGTGGTTCGCTCCCTAAACAAACCCGCAGTCTCCAACGTGACATTCAACTTAAGATCTGCTCCATTTACGTAATGCTTATTCGAAACCGTTCGGCACTTCGTTTATTTTCAGTGTCACTGGTTGACTTCGCCGTCTGGAAACCTGACACAGATGTGTCCATTGGAATTTAGAATTTCTGAATCACCCAGTCATTGTGTGCGCTTCGGATAATCTTGTTATTGCTGATACGCTAAACATACATCGTTCAATATCTAGATTTTTGTTAGCGTTTCTTCAAAAAATGAACACAGTGATATCGTAATTTTTACTGATTAGAGAAACGCTCTAAATGGTAGGTCGCAGGCTAAAACTGAATGTTTCTCTTTTTTAAAGAAAATGCACAATTCATTAGAATATATTTATTCTACTACATTTCTGTGTATTTGATAAATTGCTAAAATTTTAAGTGTGAATCAAATGAGCTCGTCTTACTTAATGTCATTTCTAAAATGTTGTTTGGGACAAAATCGTGATTTAAATGCAGAAAAATTTTTGTGTAACATCTGCCTTGCAGTTCACGCAGCAAGATACGATTTAACTTGGAGAATCCCGGAAAAAATGTAATTAAAAGCCGATTGATTCCCGACAGGCTCGGAACCTACGGTCACAAGCGATCCCGAACGCAAGCAATAAAAATCGCATTTCTCGTTGAAAGGATTACGTTGTAGTCGTACAGTGTTAGCGTTCACTGGTCGTTCGCAAGGAGGGGGTGGACGAGGAGGAACGAAAAACCAACGGGGCGAAATTTCATGCGGCAAAAACGGTGTTGTACGCGCGTCGCTTCAACTCCCGGGAACAAGTGCCTCCATGTAGAGAAGTTAATTACCAGAAATAAGCGGCCGTCGAGTCGTAAAACTTGCGTGAAGCCGCGACTTGCCGGGAACCCGCGTGTGTATCTCGTTAAAAATTTATTTACGAGGAAAGTTCACCGCCCGTATTAGAACCTTAATTTCGCGAAAAGTACTAGCGCGGTATGTCCTCCAATCATCAATTTTGTAAATAGAATGCTATGTATTTCTTTATATCACATGAAAGGGTGTGCAAAAACGAATTCATTCTCTTGGAAATTCTCTTTCGAATCAGTAAATTGATTAAAATGTATTCTGAATTGCGAATTTTCAGTCGCAAATGACTGTGTACTCATTTTCAAAATTAAGATAACGTTGACCCTTGTATATCACTTCCTTCAAACAGGTTTCATGCACGTTTGAGCGAATTTTTCGCAAACGATCATCAAGGGTGAATTTTATTCCGCAATGATCGCGAGTTCTCGCGATTCCTCCTGGTTATTTCGAACGAAACACGGCCGGCAGTTCATCGGGCTTTCATTACACGTCTCGAACGCGGCTTCCTCGGAAACACGCAGCCCAAGCAGCTCACGATTATGGCCGACGCGATCGGACCCCGGATACGTCGTACGATTCTTCGTCGGCGATAATTGCGATACCGTACCTCGCGATACCGAGAACCGCTTTTCAATAACCGAGTCCGAGGCGCGAGAAACATTTTCGATCATTCGAAATTACACGTCTGATTCGGCCGCCGCACTGCACACGAGCGTGTATCACGCGACCGGGACCGAGCAGGCTACGTGAATAAAAATGAAGAACGACAGTCCCCGAGAAGCACCATCAAAGAGGATCAGATTTGTTTACCGAGCGCGATCACACTTCCCGGGAATCGGGAAATAATATACGCTCGTTTAGCGGGAAACCGTGTTACGAAAGAAGGGGTTCGCAGTTCGGGAAACTCGATAAATCCGGCGCGGCGGAATGGCGATGAACGACAGCTGCTTCCTGAGTACGCTACGAAAATTGTCGATGATCGTCGACTGGCTCGTTAAAGTGCGCACACCTTCTGCATTCGTAAAGCCTGGCAATTACTTTTATAGCTTATACAATTTTATGTACTATTTTACCGTCTGAGGTTAATGTACCGCATTTTTATTCTTACTTCACCGCTGTACATGGAAATCGCATTTACCTTCGGATCGTTTCTATCTGCTTCTAAAAATGCTAACTTAGACGCTCGATAAAATGTGAGCCTGTATGCATGCAAATATGTTTTAATTTGCTGTTTCTAAACGACGAGAATCTTTTATGTGGCATTATTAATCAGCATTCGTTGATCGAATATTTCCCCAGGGAAAGGAACGATTTAATTTTTCTTTATGAAATTTAATTAAATAGCATACAAAGAAACTTGTATTTGTATATTAATTTTGCTGCTGTTGATGTTCGACTTGAAATTTTGATATAATGCAGATTGTATGTGAACGGATTCAATCCCTAACGAAACGCGAAATCTTTTGAACGATAATTACTGGTCACAGTTGGAAAAATTTAGGTTGCCGCGATATGTTCCCCGAGAGGCATTCGCAAAGATATTCCCATGATATGATTAGCGGCGCGCGATCATATCGAACAATTGAAACGTACGAATGATAATTACGCTGCTAGCGAACGAAAGAGCACGGCGGAACGAATATGGACGTATATATAATCAAAGCAATTTCCTTTGTTTGCAGCACAATGCATCGCTCCCCTGGGGATGGAATCTGGTGTGATTCCCGATGCAGACATCACAGCGAGCTCGAGTTTCGATAGCGGAAACGTCGGGCCACATCGCGGACGGTGAGTGAATTACCGTGTATTACCGTCTCGTTTATGGAGCGCATTATGCAGATGCGATGCAATACGCATTCGGAAATATGATAAAATTAACCCCTTTGTGAGCAACGTGGAACAGAGATGCAATTTCCCGAAATCAGCGCGCTTCGTTAAGTGACCTATTTGGGGATAAATGGAAGCCCGTTCGCTGGGAAAAGACACTACCCTGCAAATTCCCTCGCCGAAAGAACAAACGAATCGTTCCGCGGATTACTGAGAGCATTACAGTACGTCACAATCGTTTCAATTAGCTTTCCAAGTTTTTATTAGCTCGCCACCGTACGTAGCCGGCCGCCCGCTGAATACCTCAATTTAGAATCTCGAAACTTTCAAGCCACGAAACGGCGAAACGAAACTTTTTTACGGAATTCTCAAACGCGAATTTTATATTACGCATGCCACTGTACAAGTCATTGTCCTTTTTTTTTCTCGTCGCGCGAACTCCCTTTTCCCGAACACTGCGAAATTGTTGGCGAGCTGAAGCGGAAAGGCACGAGCGGAGACTAAATATTTTATGGTCGTGGAACTTGAATGGAGTTTATTATTTTTCAATGGACGGATTGTTCTTATTAAATCGTACGGTCAGATAATACATGTATATCTGCGATTTCATATTGACATCTCCTGATTTACCTTCCGTTTCAATGATTGTGCTGTATCCAAAAGAAGTTTAAAAATCTTCTTTTATACAATACTACCAAATGAAACGATTAAATTAAATTACTGGGGGTGATTGTTGGTTTTAAAGTCCTCATATGCGTTAAGAAAGAAAGTAAAATTCTCTCACTGCATCGATAGGTGAGAAACATCAAATATCCACGGAAATACGAAGTTGTATAGTCCTGTGTGTTTCGGTAATGATGTTATAAATTGCTCGTAGGTAGATCTATTTTACCCATGGAAAATTGTCAGTCATCCATCAATTTGTCAAGGGCGAGATTCAAAATAAATTTGTTATCGGTGCGGATAATGCATGCAGCGCTCTTCTTCCCAAATAGAAGAGACGATTTGTCAGGATACCGACGGCCGGACGTTTTAAAACGGGCTGCAGATTGATGTCGGGGCAATTGTGCGATGGTGATCGACGACAGCCGAGAGAAAGAGGAGAGAAAAAAAAACACGGAGAAAGAACAAAAAAAAAAAAAGACAAAACCGTCGGCCGCGGCGCACGATTACGTTTCTGACTCTGAATGCTTTCTACGGCTTAAACGGATGATCCTCTTCCTGTCCGTCATCCTGTCCGCGGCCGAGATAGCTCACGATCGGGACCCGACCGGTCACCGTATTAATCACCGACTACTAAACTGCACGTCTAATTCGGCCTTCGAGCTGCAATGAGGATTAACGACGCGACCGTGTCCTGCATGCGGAGCCATTTGTATCGAGCGCTCCGGACGTCTTGGGCGTCGTTAACGTACAGTCAACGAAATTTCTGTAACGAAAATTTAAGCAGAAGTTTTATCAAAATTGCCAGAATTCGTTAAACTCGTGGTAGGTCCAAGAGATCTTATAAGCTCGGGGCTTTGCGAATCTCAAATATTAGCTTTAGAGGATGTCAAAAATTAGTAACTACGAAATAGTGACTATTGTTTAACCGTCAGGTGATGGTTAGCTAAAGAACACGTTCTCACTCTACCCAGACTCCTCGACTTACCAGACCAATCGTCATCGTCCTCGGCCAATAGCAACAGTGCGTGCGATGGTGGGGGAATCAGGATACAGCGAGAACGTAAACACTTCGCCTAGCCATCATCTGACGGACAGTACAGTACATTTTAACTTCTTCTTCTGATGTTAATATTTTCCCTCGTGACATTTTCGTGGAACAGAAAATCTTTAATTACTATATATATGTATAAATAATTTCTGAATAACCTGTTACGTGTGAGTAGCATTAAAGTGAGGTACATTGGTTGCTTTGTTTGTTCTCGATACCTTAAATAATTGTGTCTCTTGTAGTGACGAAGAGAGAAGATAATTTCAGACGATATGGATTCGCATCACGGCAATAACTATAGCGTTATGCAGAGGTCAGCTATTAGGTCGAGTAACAGAAAATATTCCGACATCGAAGGCGCCTTCCATGGTGTCCCCGGGATGAGGAAGGCGAACACGTAATACGAGTTAGATACGCGTATTTTAGGGTAAACGGAGTCGCATGGGGTAAATAGGGTATTCACCGGGAAGCCCGCAGTCTCAGGAAGCCATGGGAGTGCCGTTGAAGAAGGTCTAGACAGTCTACTAGCGAAGAGTGCTCGCAAGCGACGATATCGGCATTGCATCGAAAAGGCTTTCCTTGCTTTTATATCGCGGTAAAAAGGAAAATATCCCGACAGCTTCTTACACGTCACAAATGATCATTCCTGGATTAACAGTATTTGTCAACGCGAGCCTCCTCCACCGAGACCGTAAACACCTTCGTATCTTTCATTCAATTTAAAAGTCCGAGGCCGTCGATCGCTATCAAACAGTTTAATCATCATTAAACCGTGCTACTCGTCCATTTCTCGAAGATAAAGCCGATTACAACATAATAAAATGAAACTCGAAAGAGTGGTTTAACGTCGACTTCATTTTCATCATCGCCCAGTAAAACCATTCGTGGAAACGCTTGCAAATGTCCGGCCTGTTTTTATATATTAATCTACGGATACGCTCATTTGCATGAAAACGCGGGAACGTGGGGAATGGGCGTAATTGCGTATTACTCATGCATTATCCTAAAACATTAGCCGTCCTCTATACACCGAATGCAGGCGTTTATAAAATTTTTATTCCGGCTGACTCAATTTGCAGTAAAACTCGACGAAATCTCATCACCTGCCTGTGGGAACGTGGTAGTAACGCCTATACACGGCGAATAAAATATTTCCAGGATTAAAACGCGGGCGTAAATTATTCAGGATTCGTTTAACATTCCGCCGCGGGGCATAAAAACGTCGGATGACACGGCCGTTCTCGCATTCTAATGCATCTGGACCCGGTGACTCTTTCGAAAAACGATCAAACGTTATCGCGGAATTTCAAGGGTCGTTCGACGATATGTTTTTCGAGTCGAACGATTCGCGAGCACCGGTTCATTAACGCCGCGGGTGGTCTCGTTCGTATCTCGTGTTCGGATGGTGTCTCTAGTGTCGTCTTTCTTTCTTCGATCTTGTTCTCGCTCGGTGAAATGGTAATTAGCCGGCACGAATAATCGGAGGATACGCGGCGACTGCAGTGGATAAGGACACTACGCTTTCTAACATTATAAACTTCACGTATTATACAATGTTTTCATTGTGGAACGATTTGTGTAATCATACAATTAGTACTCGTGGATCAGAACAGTGAACTCAGCAATATTCGGAGACTTTTAAAAGTATGTTAGCTTCTTTAATATTAAATCGTACGACGTGGATGTTTTTTGACAAGTTAGAGCAATTAGTTTACTATGAAGATACGAAACAATTTTTTGATAAATTGCAATTGATCGGAATTACAGAGAAAATATCTCTATCGTGAATAATTTCATGGAAAAATTGTTGAGGACAAAGTTGTAACATTTTAGAGGGCACATACAGGGGCACTGTCGTTATTCCAGATATTTCAAGGTCATCAGAATTGTTTCAAACGGAATGACACTTCGACATATTCTTCTTAAATCTTAAATATTGAGTCACGCTCGATTGCGATCAGAAATTCGCTTGTGAGGCTATTTTCGCTAGTGATCCTGTCCCACGGATAGCAAAAGTCGGCCGAGCACGACAACGTCTTCTCGACCGAACGAAATAAATTCCAGAGCCGCCGTAAGCAATGGAACGCCCTTCTCGGCGTCGTCGTTCGTCTTCGCATCTCGCGTGCCGGTGGATGCACGTCGCTCCCGGTCCAGAGTCGACACATTCACGGAAGAAGAACGTTTTCATCAAACGGCTCGGGGTGTCGCGAGGTCAGAAAGGGAGGAAGACGAGGGGGGCTGGGGCCACTCTCCCCGGTCGCCGTGGGCAACAAATCATCTCCGTCCGGGGGACTCGTAAGTCTAAAGACCCGGGAATAGCTCGAGTGACTGGCTTCGTTCGCGTTCGACAAACCATTCCTCTCGATAATCGGCCTCTTGGTCTTCACTTGGGCCTGGCTTTCGGCGATTCCGCCGACGTGGCATCTCGCTGGCTGAAGTCGGCGTAATCGTCCGTTCCGAGATTTATCGCGGAGCAGGGTGGCGTGTGCTCACCCACTCTCTCTCGTTCTCGTTCTCTCGCGATCTCCCTCTCTCTCTCTCTCGGCGCTCGGAATGTCTTTGATGCCTTAGACTGTATCAAAGTGGCAGCCAAGGCAGTTCGAGCTCTCTTAATGGGCTATGAGTTATGGTCCGGGCTGGATACTCCTCCCTCTCTCTCTGTCGTGTTCCTATTTACCTTTCTCACTGATCCTCTTTACTTCGCCGTTCGCCTTTTCCGCTCGCCTTTTATCTCCGGTCTCGTTCTTTCCCGATCGGCCCCGGCTTCCTTAACCGAAAGCTCGCACCGAGACACCGTCGCCGAGCTTTTACTGCCTCATCCGCCATCAAAACAACACTTAAAATTCTGACACTTCAGAGAGCGCGGTAGCTCATCGCTTTATTGCGAACACTTCGCTCGGTGCTCGCGGATTCCCGCAAATGCCCCGCGATGCTTCGGAAAGATCCGCCAGCTAAAGCAAGGCTGTCGTGTGCGAGCTGCTCGCCTGGGGAGCTAATTTTTATGGCGGATTTTATGGCATGACAGTTGCGGCGCGTCCTGTTCCGTCTGACCGAGCTGGTTCCAAAGAAATCAGAACTGCATTAGCAATCGCGGCAGCTCGCTGCTTACACCGTAGGGAAATATTTCAACTACGTTTCTTCTCCCTCTGTTCTCTCTTGATCTCCAATTACCAGATCTCGAATTGATATGTCTGCTTCTACGTACTTTAAATTCACGTTACAACATTCTAAGACGGTAAATCTAACTAGCATATCGAGGCCTGAGAGAGAGGTACAAGATTAAAGGATCCGCTGAAAGCGGCCATTCGTATTTTAATATTCCCTGTAACATCTTCTATGGTTAATTTTCATTACCGCGCGGCGGAAGCTGCTCAAAGAGGTCGGTACGCGAGCAACGGAATGTCATTATAAGAAATTACTTTAAACATGAGGAGTACTGTGTATTTAGAAGTCATCCTATACAACCTTGCTCCTCGAATTCGTTCAGCACAGCCTACCAGCTTTTCCGTTTGCACGGTTCCGTTTCGCGTTCAAAGGTGTTGTGCCCCAGATGTCGGTCTCTTTGCGATCTTGAGCGGCGGCGCTGCTCGAAAAGTAATCTTTGCCGGAGCGATTTGGTCGTCGTCTGTTTTTTCTCTTCCGCAAACTTCAAATTGAGTTTGGAACACGGCGTGGAGCGAGATCGCGATCCGAATCCTGCGGTGGGGCACATTTTTAATCACAATACTGATAGACTGTTCGATCTGCTGCAGAGACTATCATCCGTTTTTTATTTGTATTAATCCACTGGTGAAACATTGTAGAAGCTTCCAATTTTATAGATAGATAAATGTTCTTGTCGTTCATTCTTCATTTGTATTAATTCGCTGGTTAAGGACTGTAGTAGTTCCCAATTCTATGTACGTACATAAAATTTATTTAGATACGTTGAGATGAATATTAATTGCTACAGAATCGTTGCAGTTTAGTGTGCATACATGCCCAGGGTTCAGTTGAAAATGTGGAATGTAGAAAGGAAATTAAAAATTGCGTAACTTCAATCTCTATTTATGTACAAAATTAATGAAATAAGATGTACAATATCCAAGATCGATAAAAATTGATATTACGTCCTGGTGAATTAGTGATAATTCCTGGTGAAGCACACCTCGCGGAGAAAATCAGCTTAGAACCGTCTCGTATAGTAACTACAGCAAAATCAAACTGGGCAGGCACATCGGAAATGACGTGCAGCATGTATCTGCCGGCTAAGCGGTCCGTTAATAATTCATTGTGAAGGAAGAGGTGCCAGGAAGTCTCCGGGAATCGCATCCTCGAGCGCGCGTGTTTATCCAGCTCGCTGGTAAAACATTTATAGGACGAGATGCCGGTTAATGAGAAACTAAAATGATAATTAAGCACGGCGAGTGAGACGTCAAACGGAGAAACGGACCGATTATGCACGCACCGGCTTGTCCCCGGTGTTCCTCGATGGATCGGCATGAAATCTCAGCGGAATTCCTTTCTCTCACTATCTCGCGAGACGCGTTTTTCGCGGTAATCACGGGAGCTTTTTAATGCTGTAGACGAGCCCGCGAAAGGTATGTGCGAATACAATTATTAGCCAGCTCGAAGTGGCTTCCCCGCGTTTCTCGCGGCGCGGAACGGAGCGGAGTGGAGCGGCGGTGTGCCGGCTCATCTTTAATTCATGCCATCCGGTGGCTCGACTCGATCGATAAATTATAATTTCACCCCGTATCGCCCCGGCGCGAGGTGACGGTTATCCGTCAGCCGCGCGGAGGATCACGTATTTATACGATTTCCTTTCTACAACGATGTAACATTTCCGATTATACCTCCCCGGCCTTTTTCGCTCGCGACTTGTCGAGAGATTTTTATCGGCACGTCGATTGCGACGTCTCGCTCGGCGACGAGTCAATGGGATTTCAGGACAAAAATCGTGTTACAACATCGCTGCAGGGGTGACGTAACTCGAAAGCACAGTGATTCACGGTAATATTCGGCCACTCTCGAGGGCAGTCTCGTGCGAACGCTACAGAATTTAATTTAATTCATGAATTCTTTTCAAAATGATGCTACAAGACATGATTTTTTCCCAGATTTCCTTTTGTTTGCCCGTGGCCTTTGTCTTTTTGAAAAACTCTGAATTCGCATTGAATGCATTACAATGGGACAATCTAATCATTGAATTTTTTAAGTATGTATTTGGTTGTTTAACTAAAAAATTATGTAATTCTTGGACAAAACATCCAAGGACAAACAGGATGTCTCGGAACGGGTGGTACAAGCGAACGTTCATATGTGTCAATAAACAAATAAAAATCTGTGAACTATTGAGTACAGAAATTCATTCTTAAAGCGTCTGAAAAATCGCGCGGTAATTTCGATCCGGCTTGTACGGCTTCGGACGCAAATGCAAACAGGAGATTTCTTTCAGGCGGTTGACAGTATCATAAGCCCTCGAAAAAAAGAGGAACTCCAATCTTCTAGGGTTCGCCGCGTGTCAGTTCCCAAGAAACGATTCGGCGTTCCACTTTTCCGGGGACTCGCCGTTAAAAAAAGGTTTCTCTTGCTAAGGGAAAGAATGGTGAAGCTGAGGAGGAAGGGGAAAAAATAAACGCCGGTAATCCCAGAGTAAATATTTACCCTTACAGGCTGAGGCAAGAGAGCCACGGAGGCGCCTGGTGCCCGAAGCAGCAGATCACGAGGGAACCACGCGAGTGGCTAGAAATCGATCTTCACACGGTCCACATGATCACCGCCACCGGCACTCAAGGACGCTTCGGCAACGGCGAAGGTGTCGAATACTCGGAAGCTTACATGCTCGAATATTGGAGGCCGAAGCTCGGGAAATGGGTTCGATACAGGGACGTACGGGGCGAGGAGGTGAGTTCTTGTTTCATTCATGCGATAATTGAAGAGATTATTACCTAACAGGTATCAATTACACCTTGTTTGTCACAGTGAGCATTTTCTTTTTAAACACCCATTCTCTTTTTTTTTAGCCTACTCCAAAACGTTTGATTTCTTTCTGTTTTTTAACCCTTAGGCCCAATAAAAATTGCTATATCATTATTCAAAATATTTTTCACATTATTAAATTTATTTATATTGAATAAATTTCTAGAAATATAGATAACTTCTTAACGCTCGATTAAAAATCATTTGGACAATTCAATTTATATATGGAATTACAATATATGGTGATACATACGACAGTTGAACTTTTGGAAATTTCTTAAACACAAACAAACATAGCAATGTAAAAATTATTTTAGGTAACTAGATGGAAATTTTTGGCTACAGTATGGCTCTTTATTGATTCATAGTAAAAATTATATGGCAAAGGATTATTATAGCCAGAGAGAAACGTTGTTCTCTTTGGAGAACGCGTTAATGAATTCCCGCGTGTCAGAAGTTGCGAATTATACTCTCGGCTAGTGAGGCTCGCGATCGATCTTCTAAACGAATACATCGATGTTAAGTTAAACGGAGTTTACGGCGGAGTAGTTATTTCTCGAACGCAAACAGAGGAGCAGACGTACGACAGGAAGTTGTAAATCACTCTGCTCGTATTTGTTGCCTCAGAAAGCATAGTGATCTTGTTGAGACAATGTATGGCTCGAAGGAGTTAATGTGATCATGTAAATATCCTGAGGAATTTTATGCTCTCGCGAGATGAAACGGGGTTAGATTCTGTATGCGTTTAAATAAACTTTCACAGTGTTCTGAGAATTGTGGTTATATCTGATGCAATCTAAAAAAGGCAAAAATCTATGAGTATACTAAAAAATGTGAACGTATAGAACTATCGAGCATCTCAGAGACGCATACTTTTTTAAAATTTATAAAAGCGGAACTAAATTCAAATTTAATTTTATCAAAAATAAAGCACGAATTAAAATTAAACCTGCTATAATAGATGTTATTACTTGTAACTCGAATTCGGAACAGTAAAAATACGAAAACTACCAGAGAATGGTTAAAACGTGGTAAAAGCGCTAAGGTAATTTAAAATGATATGAAAGTTTGATTTCAATACTGAGAGCTTGGATCGAATCGTTCGCCTCTACAATTTGGCTCGAATTTTCGGAAACCAGGGCGCAAAAATACAGGCGGAATGATCGGTAATCCACTTACCGTGCCACTAGTATAGTAAGAGAAACAATGGAAGGATCATTCGACAGTTGATAGGCAGATCGGCTATTAGCGTTTAGGGGCGTGCGGTGGTGTTGCTCGTCGGATCCCCGTTTAGAAGCTGAAACCGCACAGCGAGGAGGCGCATAATTCAATTCAATTAACCGGTCACAACAATTCACCGGCGCGAAAGATCAACGAGGTTACGTGTAAGCGGAATCTCGCGGTTAAATTTAGTCACGGGGCGATACGCGTGTGGAGCTCGTCGGCAGCTTGCTATGGCAGTGAGAAAGAGAGAGCGAGTGAGACGGAGCGAGCGCGCGCGGATTATTGAGAATGATTTGTAGTTGTGTCCGCAAGTCCGCGGGCCAGTAACTAAACCGTGACGTTAACAAGACGTAAATCTCGGCGGTAATATGCTGTGGCCGGTCAAAGTGGTTCGCGGCCGATGCAATTTACCGGAATAGATCGGTAACCGTGAACCTACGACTTTAATTAGCAACACCCAACAATAGGGGCGGAGACCCCGCTCATTTATTCCCCGTGCGGGGAATATATACGTCTCCTACCCGTGTTACTCTCTCGCTAGAGAATCCGGTGAATCCACCGGTTCGGGTCTGACATCGATGAATGAACTGTCCTCCGAGAGCGTACTACGGCCACGCGTCGCCAAACTGCTTCTGTCGCCCGGCGATACGCTATTATCGCGCCCCGGATGCTTGCCGCGGGCTCTAAATCATTTTGATTTAACGACTTCAGCAAAACTGTTTTGTTTTTGCCGACCGTAAATACTGGCCGATGTGTTTCGCTCAAAGCGATTCTCGAAGGAAAGAGCTCGGCTCGGTGCGTTTGAGAGATTCCTGCTGGCAGAACTATAGTCTGGCCGGCCGAGATTGGAATCGTAACCTCCTCCGAGTCGAAAGACCGGGCGGGAATGAGATCAAAGGCATTACTTAGCCCGGGAGACTCTGATTTTTGACGGGAGCTTCTGGTGGAACAGGTTCGAAAAATCAATTTCGCTTCGTCCCGATCGAAAGTATATTCGAAAAATGCGAACCTCAATTTTCGCAGACGAGTTGATGTTATTCAGCGCATTCGATGATGAGTACCTTTGAAGTCCTTTGTGTAATCCCAGCGTGTGACTGTTTAGAAGAAAATCATTCGTTTTTTGCATTCGCTTGGCTATGACAGGTGCTACACGTCACGCCAACGAGGGCTTGAACGCCGAACAGGTTGACATGACCGTACGCTGTGCGATAAATAAATAAATGCAACTAAAAAAATGTTTTTGCATCGTTTGACGATGCATCTCGCAAGAAAATTCATTCCCATTGTAACGATAGTTCTCTGAAGAAATAAATTCGTACGAGTTACTTTAGAACTGTTAGAGGCAACCTCTTTTCTAAGTGAGAATATCTGATTGATGGTAATAACAGATATTTACTTCACTCTAACCACTTCAGGTCCACATAACAAGCTGATAATAAATATTAGCAGACTCTTGCTTCAGAAGACAGACCGCAGAATTGCTAGTTCGTGTCTGATTAATAGTAAGCTAGATTTTAACCCTCTGCACTCGACTAGCATCTGCAAAACGCCGCGAACGTCGAACGATGATTTACAGTCTTATAATTATAACTTACAATACATGTGTATTTAATAGATTGTGAACATTTACACACACTGTTCAATTATTAGACTGCGGATGTTACGCATTTACTACCGTATCATTTTCAACTCAATAGAATGATTAAGAAAAGAAATAAATATCTACGTAGCTTCTACATCTTGCAATGAATACAAACAATTTTTATTTAAAAAAATGATTAAGAACTTACTTATCCTCAGCATAATAGAATGTACAATTATTAATATATAAATAGTCTTTTTACAAACATTTCTGAAGATTTCTGTGAAAATCAATGTTGCACGCGATAAGTGAAAATTGAAATCCTATAACTTCGTCCGTGCATTTTCGCCAGGCAAAGTCGGATAGAGAGCGAAGATCGTGGACGCGTCTCGAAAGAAGTCTAAATTATACCCTCGAGCGGAAATCGCTGTCAGACATGGCCGACAATTTTCATTGAATTCCGACGCTCGGCATCCTCGTCCCGAAACAGAAACAAATATAAATCATCTCGACTTAGCGACATTGTTTTCAGTTTCCCTCGGCTTTATGATTTCCCGTGGAAAAGCGGGTAGCGAACGGAAAGGAGCACGTATCTAGGTGGAGTTCTAAGGAACTTCCACTATTTCGTGATATTTGTTCTGAAGAGCGACGCCGGAGCCAATATAAGTCATTTCGCTCTGCCGACAATAACATTATTTTCGAGTATTTTTATTTTATTTCCGGCGGACGCGACGCGAACGTTTATTCCAGGGGAACGATCGTGATTCCCGAGAACAGAAAGGATAGAAGATCGAAGAAAGAGGGAGAGCGAGAGAGAGAGAGAGAGAGAGAGAGAGAGAGAGAGAGAGAACGAGAAAAAAGGAGGGAGGGTGGTAGAAGGTGGAAGGAGGTGAACGTCCAGTCGACGAGGTGGATTTCCTTGGAAGTTAGTACGTGGAGAGAGAGGGTGCTTCGAGCTTATTTGTATAGGAGGGTGGATCAATAAAACGAGAGAAGGGAAAGTCGTCGCGTGCACGCGGGTCAGACGATTTCGACTCACCTACATAGGCGTATACCTGGCTGAATAGCCGAGGTCCTTCGAACCTACAACGCCGCGCATCCCACGAAGGTCGGATTCGACGAAATTTAACCTCCCTTCTTTGACCGCGCTTCCATTTGCATACCGTCGCGATATAACCTTCACCTCGCGGATGCTTCCTTCGCCGAGGCAACCCGACTTCTCCTCTGGATATTCTCAACAATAGTCGGCGGGAATGTTTCTCTAGAGAATGGTCCGTTTCAATTTTCGATATTCGAAACCTTATTCCGTTCCTAAAAGTCGCCTTACTTCAACGTAAAGGGACAAAAGCGGGAGGAAAACTTCAGAATTTATTAATTACGATGTATAGTCTTTGCTCCCGAACAGTGTGTATTGTATCGCTATTTAGTTAGGTAGCATCATCTGTTTTTTAAAATGACAGTTTACCATTTAATTGTGGTACAAGAATAATATTTATTTATTTTTAGCAGCAACCACACACACAGTTTCATAAAATGACAGTCCACCATTAAATTGAGGTGCAAACATAAGATTTCGAGAATGATATTCAAAGAATAATACATACCCTGTTTATAGTTTCTCATACATTTAAATACAGATAATGAATAAGATATTCCTATTGTCGTATCACGGGAACGTATTTCCACGACTCAGACACTCCGTTCATTAAACACATCGAAGCTTGTATAAGGCTGCGACTCTCCAGAGGACCTCGAGATCCGAAGATTTTAATTAAAACGTCTAATTAAATTCCCAGGCTTACATCTCAATCCAGGAATTAATATACGTCCGGCGATCGTGCGCTGAAGTATGCATAATCCATAACATTTAATTTCAACGTCACATGTTTTACGAGTGACAAATCAATGGTCCATGGCGCCGAATACCGACGCGACGTCCAGACGATCTAATTTGGTACGATAACCTCAGTTTTAATTACCTACATCGTTCGCAGAGACGCACGGTCCGAGGATGAGAAATTAAAAGAATGACATTTATGAATTCGTAATAAATTACGGTCCCGAAACCGCGCAGCCTCCCGCGGTTCGTTTTAATCTCGCCCACAAAGCGGTCTAATTGAGTAAACGAGTGGATACGACGCCGGACCGAAAAAGAGCGAAAGGAAATCGAGAGATTCTCGTTAATCGATGGCGGTCATTATTCGTGGAAGCGTGTGCTAGGCGAAAAGAAGTCGTTCGTCCAGCGTTCATTACCGTCTGGACGTTCACCGGAAACAGGTACCGGGTTCGTATGAACCGGGCCACCCAAAAAACTTGGTCGACGGGATAAACCGGCAGAAATTCGTGTCTCTTTCCACCCGCTGCGAGGTCCACGCTGTCCCCCGCTTAATTACACAACGACACTCGGCTTATCCGACGAATAATCTCTCCTAACAGCTCGGCTTCGGCCGGACAACGTCGGTGGTACCAGCGCCGGTTGTCAACGGGTCGGCGTTTACAGTCCTCTCGCCAGTGAAACCGACGGAAAAAGGAGAAGGGCAAAAAAAAAAACACTCATCGTGAATCGTCTAATATTTTCAAGCTGAACCGTATTTGGTATGACGGAGACACAGGCGCGCGAGAATAAATTGCTGATCCCCGGTGCTGACCTCATGGTCTAGCCGAGTTAATCGTTTCCATAAAATATATCCGCTCGTTCAATATTTCGCTAAAATTCCGAGAGTGTAATTTGCTCGTAGGAGCCGAGAGAGAGGGTGGTATTTTACGTTTCCTCCGGAGAGGAAAGACGTATTTTTATTGCAAACGCTCCCCGCGACGACGCGCGGTTTAGTCCGGAAAAGTATTAGCAGTGGCGCGGCGCTGCGGCGGCTGTCTGTATAATCCTCTTCCGATCGCGTTTATGGTAGTTTTTCATTGACGTCCGATGGGAAAAATATTGTTGTATCCGATGAAGCAATATGCTTTTGTCCTACACTAAACAAACCCTCCGCGTCTATTTGCAGAAGTCAATTGACTGGCCAGCTCTTGTCAATAAACGTTATCGATTGAACGAGGGCTGGTTTGCTGAGTGGCGAGGCAAAATATTTGGACCTCTCCGTGCGCTGCGCGTCATGGGCTAATCGAACACTCTGGGTTTTTGTGAATGAAGCATGCCGGAAATACTGGATCCACTTTCGTCCTCGATATCTTGTAATTGGGGATCCGTATGCAGAGTAAAAAATTTTTGGCTAATCTATTCCCATTGTCTTAATAATTTTAACACTTGTGGGGTCGTAACAAGCCAGCGATTCTGAAACAAAAAAATCCAGACCTATACCGTGCGTACAAGACCGACGTGATTACCGTTTCACCTCGGTGCGTGACGGATCAGACTCATTCACTGCTCAGCAATTGTATAAACGGCGCGTCTAAAAAAGTTTTCACTTCAAAAACTATAAACGCCAATAAATCTCCCACCATATTACATCTGAACGGGGCAACACTTTATGTTGGGAACATTCACGCGAAACCAATATAATTAATTGATTGCTGACCAAGCTGCGGACAATTATAGCGTGCACTTCAACTTTAAATTGACCCGGTTATTATGAAATGGAGTAATCCGTGTAGAGCTGGAGAAGCCATTAAAATTAGACCAGTGTCAAGAGCTCTCTTGTTCGACGCGCATAGAATGACATATCCGTTTCTGTCAGGCGAGTCCGTTTTTACAAGAGGGTGGTCCTTATTTGGGTCCTTATTTGGAGGTGCTCCTCCTAAACTGTTACAGTCATATGCACCTGCTCCAGAATGATGTGTTTCAAATGTGGAAGGAAATTCAAAAAACTAACACTTTCAAAATAACAGAACACGATTATGTTGCAAAATATAAAGCACTAAACAATTATTAAAATTACACTGCTACTTCCATGGAAAATGTTTTGATACATTTCTTTATTCCAGCACATACTATGATGAAAATTGTACACAGTCCAAATAAATACAGTCTTGTCATTTTTGTAAGGTAAAACATTTTAATCAGATTTATTGTTTTAGTGTGTTATTTTAATGTGTACAGGGGGGTAATTGGACCCCATAAAAAATTCTTCTGCATAAGTATTTGTGAAATTTTATTGACTGTTAAAAGATAAGTATACACACAATATTTAAAAAATTTGAAACATATAGAGATAGCATTCCTAGAAAATTTTTGGAAATTTTCTATTCCTCAACTTTTTATTTCCATTCGCACTCCACGCACAGAAAGCAGGTGGAACACCTCGAATCCCACGTCATTCTCCGATCGAATTAGACAGGTAAGATAAGAAAAGATCGAAAGTCGAAGGATAAGGGCCACCCTATTTGACAAGCACCGCGTTCGTTTCTTTTTCGATTGGAAGTCAGAAATACGATTGCGTCGGAAGGAAACACGATTAAAAGATGATCGTCGTCGAGCGAACCGGGCACGTTCCCGGTAATTGGGACCGGTAGCTGACACCGTTTTATTTGCGCTCGTTATTCCGACCGCGACGCTGCTACCTGATGTTTAGCACATCGAAAAGCGAACGCGCGGAGAGAGAGAGCGTTAGTGTCGGGCCACGGCGCGCGACGCGGCGCGGCGGCGGGCTGAGCCGGCCGGGCCGGGCTCTAGCGAACGGTGAAATACAATGAGCCGACACGTATGAAATTTCGCTGCGCGCCGCGGAACCATCGTAGACAACTACCTCCCATTCTCTACTTCGTTACAAGTGTTTAATGAGCGCGCCGCGGTGATCCGTACTGACCCGGCCAGCTACGCTCGTTAAGAGACTGAAATATGCCCGCGAATGGAACACGGTTCTGAAAGAAGCCCGCTCCAATGAGAAAATAAAATATCGCCGAGGCGGTCGGCGTCGGGAAAAATTTCGATGACGTCGCTGCCGAGTCCGTGCATCCGTGTATACGTGTGCGCGGAAACAAGCTGTGACGTAAATTACGATCGTGTACACTCGCGCGACGCAGAAGTAATAGAGTAAGCACAATATACGCGGGGGTGTACCTGTTTTAATAGAGACGAATAAAATCGGGGCAACGAGACTGGTTTCTTTCGTACCTGTGCTGTAAATGCAATACAGTTTATAACAAAATGGATACTACAATAAATTAATTCCTCATCCTCTTATAAAAGATGAAACACTAATTTTTGAAACATCTATAGAAGGGTTCAATTATTAATTCAGTTACTTAACACTTTACCTACTGGAAAGCATAGAAATTTTCTTTCTAAGCAATCTTAAATTAAACTATTATATGACGTTATTGAGGGTGACTAGTTAGTTCGCAATGAAAATTGCTGTTGCTATTGAAGGTTCCATTAAAAAGTGTTTAGTCATGTACCATAGAGTTTCCAAAATAATAGTAGGGAGAGAAAATCGCGTTGAAGATTATAGTACAAAACATAAGAGCAAGATATTCAAGTAAAAGTCATGATTACTCAAAGCACAATTGCTTGAGTCTATGGAGTATTAATATTGAATTTTATGCTAGCTATACATAGATACTACATACGAGGCTGTTAAATATTAAAATAGGAGGATCTACGGTGTGCGTAAATTGCAGTGGGATCTTAAATCAGCGAGCGTTATTCCCATTGGAAACGGCTAAAGGAAGCTGGAACTTTAGCGAGGTCTTTGATGATTTCCGAAAGGATTCTGCAAATTTTTCGCTTATTCCGAGAAAAGCCGAAGGCGGTGGCCCGGCAAAGCGGGGCGAGCGAAAGGGCGAAAATACGACAGCATTTACGAGCCGTCGACTCGTCCACCAAGAAAAATAAGTAATCTCGATATTTATCTCCGCGCCCACGCGTTCCGCCGCGAAATGACTCGCGATCCCCGGGACTTTTCCAACGTTATGCGTCGGGCCGAACGATCGTGTTTCTTAAAAATCTTCCTGACTTCCCCCTATCTCCGCCTTTCTGCCGCGACTCGTTCTCGCTGTAGCGGTGTCCCTTGTCACATTTCGTCGTAGACAAATGCCAAGCCTCCGGTCGAAGAAGTCGTAGCAGGGCGTGGCCCACCACCAACGCCCATTTTATGTTAATGTTTCCGTGCGTTTCTTGATCCCGAATGGCCCCGGCCCGCGGACGGCTACCGAACAGAAGCCGCCGTTGATGATGAGTCCCGTGTCGTCGAGGAAGATCGTGACGGATAAGCCGTCTGACGGTTTAATTAGACGGATATTTACGCAACGGGTGGTCCCCGAGGTGTAGCCCCACGAATTTCCTCCGGTGCGTCACGTGCTCGCGAAACTCGTTCGTTCGTTGACCTTTTCGAATTTCACCGGCGTTCATCGATTTCGGGGCGAACCGTTCCATCCCGGGACAACCGGAGTTACAAACGCTACACCTGAATTCGAATTTTTTAAATTGGCACTCAAAAGTGCTTTCAGATGAATGAAAAATACGTAAAGAATTTTAAATATTTGCTTTAAGCCTACGACAGCATAACGAGATGTTGAGGTCCAGACGAATTATTCTCATTCTACTTCTATTGTATATTTAATACCAGATTTATGTAGCGCTGAAAGTGACTATTGAACAATACATACATAAAAATAACGGGAATAGGTTTATGAGTCGTGTAGACCTAGTGTTCAGCATCCAGCTAAAGTAACAATAGCATATTTAATTAGAAACTGTAAGAAGTACCTCGGAATATTTTCGAAGTCCAAGACAATAAGAGATCAGTAAGAGCCATATTGCCAGCGGACTGTTAAACCAGCCAAGATCATATCAGCCAGGATCGTAGATCAGAGTCATAGTAAATATCCAGTTGACTCGAACGTCAGAAAAGAGACTGGAGAGTCTAAGCTTGCATAAATACCGGCAGCCTAATTACCAGGCTAGAATGGCTGCTTGTAGCTCTGGATGTTATCCGGGCTGAATTATTGTCTCCGTCCCGTCGGTTTCGCGTCCCCAGGGCGGAGGAGGAGCCGGGAATATTTTTAGGAACATTATTACGAGTCGTTAAGGCATACCACGGCGCGCCGCGATTTCTCGTTTCACGCGTTCTCAGATAGAACAACGGCTGTTCTATTCAGTCCCGAAGGCCGAAACGCGTGTATCAAGGAGGAGGATCGGGAATTTCTCGGACGGCGCGGCGTCTCGGAGGGTCGTCCCTTTCGAAACAAAGGACCTCTTATTTTCCACTTACCAGCTTGACAGCGCTTCTCGACCCTGCCACACGAGATTCTCACGTATGCTCGCTTACGTGACCGTGGTTTATCGCGCTCGTGATCCCGACAGGTGTACACGCGTGCACTGTACCCGAATCTTTATTATTGATACCCGGCATCTCGATGGTTTATGGCATTTTAATGATACCTCTCGGGAACCATACTTATCCCCTCCGGTGACGCTGCAGAGGAGGAAATTGCTGTAGAGATAAATATTCGAACGATTCACCGATTCGACCACTTTAGCGAATGTTTGCACGCTGGACGACGAATTTAATACTTTCCTTAAGTACTGTAATCTCTGGCTGGAGAACAACTCTTCGGCACTTTAGTTATTTACTATGTGCTAACTTGTGTAATCGAAAATTTGCATGTGGTTTTGTACTTTTGTTTGATGATATCGTAATGTAATGGATAATATTAACGTAATAGAAACCTTGTCCGTTCTTTGTATCAATCCGACACATTTTTCACTGATTCTGGATAAATAATGTGTCCCACCCGTCAGTGTAAATTCAGTATTACATCTAATAAGCTGATCAGGTGTAATTCATTTAGAAACATGTTTTAATCCTCCAGTGCACGGATTGCTTTAATTTTCTTTAAATTATCTTGTAATTCGTCAATGAATTTTTGTTTTACTAGGAGTAACATGTCATGCAATACAGCAAGAATAGCATACATTTAATATGTTTTTCGATCGTAATTTTGGAATAATATGTGATCAGTTCTGAATTGAAGTATCACTGCACAGGCGTTGTTCTCGGAGGGTTAAAGGTTCGAAGTGTAGAACAAACTCTCTTCAATCATGTCAATCTTGTAAGACAGTTTGTTGTGTAGAGTATGTAACGAGTGGCTGGATATTGTCTGTCGCAGGTGATCAAAGGGAACACGAACACCTACTTGGAGTCGAAGCACGAGCTGGAGCCGCCGATGTGGGCAAGCAAAGTTCGGTTCTTGCCGTACAGTTATCATCAGCGCACGGTTTGCATGCGCGTGGAATTGTACGGTTGTCAGTCGAAGGATGGTGTCGTGTCGTACTCAATGCCACAGGGTGACAAACGCGGTAACTGGGAGTTCTTCGACGCGACTTACGACGGCTACTGGGACGGCCAGCTACTGCGCGGCCTCGGCCAGCTGACCGACGGCAAGATCGGCCCGGATAACTTCAAGATGAGCTATTACGATTACGATCGAGGCCAGGGATGGGTCGGATGGAGGAACGACACCAGATCCGGCCATCCGCTCGAGATCAAGTTCGAGTTCGACCACGTCCGGGAGTTCTCCGCCGTTCACATTTATTGCAACAATCAGATCACCAAGGATGTACAGGTCAGTCTCAAAAGTTTTGTGTATAATCACTAGACGGCGGATCTTTGTGCAAAATAAAAATTCACTGCGTCGATTGCAAGAAATAAAAACTGCTATTTCCTCCCTTAATAATTTTAATAGATGAGAAATCATGTATTGACATCTTCAATTTTTTAAATTTTCCTACAATTTTGGATTTCATCTACTCCATTTTCCTATAAATGCATGAAGATCCGCAGTCTAATAATCACAGTATAACCTCGTTTATCCGAACACGGGGTACGAACCGAGTGAAGCAATTATTTCTAAAATTATTTAGAAGATTATCCCAATAGTTTTGTTGCGAATACCTAAATAAAGTAAGGCGGTAACATGTGTAGGGAGAAGTTGTTCAGAATTTGACCTCGACAACATATCTGATATACATACACTTCTATAAATAACTATCCGTGATTCTACTATAATTGTGCACAAACCTTTTAAATCGTTCTTCATGTTTAAATTTTTCTGGAGGACTTTTATCATCTTATGACAAACACAATTTTTATCATCTTCCTCGCGATTCCAGTCAAACGAAATTTTTTCATAAATTTCATTGCACGTCATCTAATAAACTGATTTGTTAACTGGTTGTGGTTGCCTATATAAAATATAGGCGATCACACATACCTATACGACGATCCTGCAGGCAATCGATGAATAAAACTAGTAACAATTTATCTCCATTACATTAAGAACGGAAGCAGCAAAATTATAATAATAACCGATCGTAATGTAATACTCTCTAGCCTTCAATAGACTTGAAGCTGCGGGGATGTTCACAAGAGCAGCTATTTATCTGATAGTACTGAATGATTTACGCGACTTGCTGAACTAGCTCTTACATAGCAGAATATATTTGAATAGAATTTCCATGAAACATATTCAAGAAAACACTTTATACAGGATCAAAGGATTTATGTCACAAGTGAAATGTGGCTTACTATATCAATTCGACACGCTGTTATATAGAATCCGTAATATGCTTCGTCGAGGTATTCTCAATTTTCCCATAAAAAATATTCCACCACTTTTTCCACTCAATTTGGAAGAGTTTGTTTTGGCGCGAATCTCGCGTTTCATTCAATGATTATTGACAGTAACGAAGTTTGGCGTGTAACCTGTAGCAGGGTCGATTTCGGCCCGTGATTTGGCAGGCAGAGCAGAACGAACAGCAACCAGAGCCTTCCCCAACGTTTGCGGGTCGTGATCTTCGTATCCCCACGAATAAACCCTCGGGCAGATTTTTGGCCCCTAGGACTGTCACGTACATAGGCTCTACAACAGACTAATTTAAACTCTGTGTGTTGACACTTCCTACTAATACCGTCACTCCGCAATTATTCAATTCCTTAAAATGTCTGCAAACAAAAGAAAACAGATATTTTTCTAAAATTAGGCATTAACCCTTTGCGGAAACTCTACAGAAATTATTATGCTCGAGTAATATCACAAACGAACTATCATTAACACTTCGAGAACGAGGATTTTTCAAAATATTGGAAATATGTTCCTCGAGAAGCTGAATCCTACACCATCGTTTTTTGGGAAGAAATATATCGTCACTAAAATAATTAAACTATTTGTTTGCTTTAACTTTAAAAAATAAATATGCTGTATTTATTAGATTTCATTAGATGTAAATAAAGAATGATGTATAAATTGTACATTAAATGATAAACTACAATCATCATACACCTCTCTAAAAAGAGACTAACAGAAATTAGTATTAACTTCACGTAGCAGCGAAGAACCAGTCTTTTTAAATGTGTTTTCCTTGTTCCGAGATAGAAAAGAAAATTATGCAAGAATGTGTTTAACGCAGTACGTTTTCCGTCATTTAACTTTCATACGCTGCTTTGCAGTTTATAATCTGGTTCTGTAGAAAAAGAACCCTCGGGGAACAACCGAGAAAAGTTCTCCATCCGCAAAGGGTTAAGCGTCGTCTTTCGCCCGTCGATTTTTCTAATTTCGAGATCGATCGGACCCGACTTCCCTTTGTTACGGATATCCATTAGAGGATAGAATTTCCCCCGTAATCTTCTTATCGGCGACTCGCTTTGAACGCGAGCCCGGCACCGCGTTATTTTCAAATTTCCTGCGTGATCGTTCACCGAATATCCGCGAGGATGTGCGAAAAAATGTGGATAGACGCTCACGCGCGACAGGGAGGAAATTGGAAGAGCCTGCGGCGGTGAGTCGCCAGAGCTGACGGTACAAAGAAAAAAAGAAGATGAGAACGAGAGAGAGAGAGAGAGAGAGAGAGAGAGAGAGAGAGAAAGAGTGAGAGAGAGAGCAAAATAGTGGTACAGATAAAGAGAAAAATGCGAAGCGCGAAGTCGTGGCGAAATGTGCGCGAAGATCTCGCGCCAGTCTTTAATCCATGGCCTTGGGAGGATGAGGCTAGAGGAAAGGAAGGGGGTTGAGGGGGTTGAAACGATGGTGCACGCCATGAAATCCAGTTTCCACGACCCGGAGTCAAGGTCGGGCGTAGAGGATGGGTAACGAGGCGCAACAACGCCGGGCCCCTGGCTTTCGAACGGATGAAAAGAGAAAGAGGAAACGAGCCGGAGGGTTGCGGGGGTGAGTCTTCTGCGATGCGATTTTACAGGGTGGCAACAACGGCCGCCCTAGGGGTCGCCGCGGTGGCGCTTGGGTGTTGCCCGTTTTCTCGGTGAAAATTTTCCGGCCCCGCGAGCTTCCGGCCACGAATTTCTATATAATGGCCTCGCCGCGGTATCAAGATTTATTTCAATGGAACCCCTCATTACCCTGGCCAGACCTCGCTCTCTCTCTCTTCCTCGCTCTCCTCGCTCTCTCTCTATGTTCCATAATCGGCCGGCGAAAAAGGGGCTCGCAACAACAAACAATCCTTGCAGAAAGGAGCAGCCTTTAAGACGCGGAATTTCCTGACGCTGTTCCCGCCGAATACCCGCAACCTCGGTTTCGTTTTATTTCTTTGAGGTCGGATGAAAAATCGTGGACAGGGTCAGAGAATGGACGACGAGCACGGCGCGGTTGGCCTCCCCGGTTGCTTCAAATGAACGAACCGTTTTACTTTTATCTTACTTTTATATGAGATCGTGAGATAGTCGCGGGAAATCTCGGGCTGGATGCTTTTAAACGGAGAACATTGTTCCATTTCCTTCTTTGTGCGTTTTGGAAATTCTCGCTGGGTGTCCCGCGTGTTCTCTTCTTCTACGTTTGGCATATTAATCGTGACTCGGTCTTTGCGTGCACATCGTGTTTCTTTGAAATTTTTTACCGTTTACGAGTTGTCCAAAAAGAGGGAGTTCATACATTCTTGTTTTACATTATACTTTTTCTAAAATATTTCATTAAATATTGGTCGTGATAGTGTATTCCTCGACCTCTTGTCACTGACAACAGCTGCCAGTCACTGTTAAGCGTACAGAAGGATAACAAGTAATGATAAACCCTTCCTGTCTAATAACTTTTCACATTCGCGACACATCTTCTTTCAAAACAACCCCAAACACGGTTAATCCACGATTAGAGGCCGTCTTATCCGAACTATTCAGTAAAGCACGAGTCTTCGGCACAGATGAAGGCATTTAAAAATCCGGGGTTCGTTGATCGAGGTATACCGATCCTGAAGACGGACTTCAGCGCGCAGAAAACGTAAGTTTCCCGGAACGATGTGGCATGATGCGCGAATCTCTATGTAATGGGCCTCGAAACACTCTGCTCGCCGGTATCAAGATTTATTTGAATGGAGCGCCTCATTACCCAGCTCGGGGCTCGATTGTGTGCCGGAGACCAGGCAAGATGGAGGGCCGTGGAGAGGCAGAAAACGAGAGGTGGCGAAGGCGAGGGCAGCAGAAGCGGCTGCATCGGTTTTCGAGTGGGGAGTTCGCGAAAGAGGAAGGAAGGAAGGAAGGACGGAAGGAAGGAAGGAAGGAAGGCAGGAAGGAAGGAAGGAAGGAAGGAAGGTTCGTGGAAGACGGGAAGGTTCTTAGGAGAGCGAGAGAGAAGTTGGCCTGGGTTAGATGAGCTGACTCTCTCCGTCACGTACAATGGTGGCAAGCAACGAGCCGAAGGAGCAGATACGCCACGTATTCAAATACAATACCGACAGTCTGGCAAGTCGGCAGTCTATGACTGAGGTATGAGAATCCCGAGGAAAGGGGTGAGGGATCGGGCGAGGTGGTAGCAGCCACCCCTAAACGCCCCCTCCTATTAACAAGCGCTCGTTCGCGCGGATAGGACACGTCTTCTGAAAGACAGCACTTCAAAGCATCGCCGGTCTCGCTCCTCGTCTGTCCCATATGCCCTCGCCGTTTCGTGGCCGCCGCGCCGGTTCGTCTTCCTCGGCTTCCTCATACTCCCGCAGACCGTCGAGCTTCCGCGGGCTTCGATGCCGTGCTCCCTTGAAAATCCATACGCGTCGTCGTTGCGTTCGTCTTCGGGGCTAAGAGAGTTAGATAATCTCAGCTTTGTAATCTCCGTTTCCAAGCCCTCACGCTCTCGCGCTCACCCCCACAGGCCACCCCGAGAACCCCCATAGACCCGCTACTGTTCCACCCGTTCTCTCAGCTTTTGCTCTTGCTCGCCGCACCGGTGCGTCAGCCTCTAGACCAAGCTTTCCTACTCTTCGTTTCCGGGCTGGTATTCCCAGCGCGTAACTATCTTGCGCTTTCCCGGAGTGGAATTAGCATTCCGCGCGACTACGACTGCGACTGGAAGCGCGACTAGCAATTATCGGAATCGTCGATGTCAACCCACTGTTGCCTCTATAAAGTTGCTCGTTACATCCCGTAATAAATAGTCGAGTGTTCGGGGAATCTCGCACGATGTATTAATATCCGACGGGTTCCCTGGCACGCGCGATCCCATGGGCTCCAGGTCCCGCGCCACCAGATGCTGATTTATGCATATAATTAATATTGAATATTAGTCGGTATATCATGTTTAGGAAGCACAGTGAGCAGCTTATAGTTTCGCTGGCTGCTTTACGAAGTGTTGGGAAAGACGCGGGAAGAAACGTGTAAATACGTAATTGTTAAGAGACGATGTTAGCGCAAATAAACCTAGAGGTACTATTAAATATAAGGGTATCACATATTTTAACTGTTTGTTCGATTAGTGTACTAGGGTAACTGCACCAGTGAATAAACGGGCACCAGTAAATGAACGCTTTTGTATATTTCAACAAGTTTTCATTGACTGGTATTTTTTATATTTTTTATTTTTAACGTTTAATAAAGAAAGATAATAATAATTTCATTTTATTTGTGTGTGTTCATTTATTTTTGACAAATGCAGTATAGGTAGCCATTTGGCATATATGAGATTCCTTTAATTCACTTTTTTTTTTTTTTAAATAAAATACCTTCCTGAGCAATTTCTTAAATGTTCATTCACTGGTGCAGTTACCCTATATATTCCACACGGTCGAATGATCAAATTGTTAAACACACACCCTTTCTGCTCACAGGTATTTGCCGAAGCAAGCATAATGTTTAGCGTTGGTGGCCGGTATTTTACCGGCGATCCAACCGTGTACTCATATGTGGAGGACCGGATCTTCGAGCACTCGAGGAACATCTCGATCAAGCTCCACAATCGAATTGGCAAGTTCGTCAAGTTGAGGTTAAGCTTCGCCTCCCGGTGGATCATGATCAGTGAGATCACCTTCGATTCCGGTGAGTATATTTTACAAACATATTTTATTTCGAAAACACATCAATGAATAGATCGCTGCAGTTCGCGAATATATGAATTTTAATATAAATATTTGCCAAGTGTTTCTATGCACTGCGCGTTTAGTCTCGCCATAACTTTGAGGTCAATTTATATTTATCCAAGAAAATAGTAACGTATGACAACTTTACTGCTTTTCAACGGGAACGTAAAGCGAATTTTGAAAATAAATTGAAAGCGTTTGCCCGGCGATTGCCGTAAGGGTTAAAACGAGCGATTTACGTAGAAATGCTTGAAAAACGACGGAGCTCGGAGCACAATGCCGTACAGGCTCAGCAGAAATTGCGTGTACGTTACGAGATCAGTGAGGAGTGGTCGATTTGCTATTTCCAGACGTCGCTCACGGCAACTTCACCCCTGAAGCACCGCCCACGACCGAGGCGCCCAGATTGCGGGATCGGATCTCAGCGCGTGACAATCCTCTTCAAGCCGAAGTGCCAGTCGTAAAGCAGGACGATCCTACTTACATGGCGGTGATCATCGGCGTTTTAACCGCGGTGATCCTCCTGCTGGCTGTCGCGATCTTCTTGATCGTCTCGCGGCACAGGCAACGAAAGAACTTCGCCAGTCCGCTCGGCGCGAAGAGCGCGATACCCTCGGGCAATCATCAACACCTGTCTCCGGAGTCCGCGTACGGCACCACGGAGAAGGACCCCTCGTTGATGACCTACAGAGTCGAGGAACTCGATGACCGATACACCGGAACCAAACTGACGACCTTACCCCGCGATCTGAACGATCGTCTGCTGGGAGACGTCAGGCTCGACGAGTACCAGGAACCTTTCCACGAGAACAAGTACAGGGAACCGCCGCACGCAGCTTACTATGGATACAGTACTGTTGTTCTAGACAACAAGGACCTCCATGATAGCGTTGAACAGTCTGGTGAGTACCAATCATTCTACCGAACTTTCATCTCCCCTGGGTCTTGCGATTTGGACCTTTCATTATGAACGCTCGATAAAGACAGATAAAATTTTGCCATCCCTAGTTGAAAGGCTAACAAACCTTTTTGATTGTTTAACTGGCTCGAAGGTATAGTTAAAGAAGATACGATCTGGTTTTGTTTACAGATGCCACTTACGATTACGCAGTACCAATGCCCGTGCCTAGTGTAAGCAGTGACCAGGATAGCGTATTCTCGAAGTCTTCATCAAGGGGCAGCGCGAAGGTGAGTGTTTATTAATCTAATCTGATCGCGTTTTAAACATTTTTTTCAATAATTTCAATGTATCGAATGTTTCTTCCGTGTCGTGCAATTGACACGGCGAATTTTTATTCTGCATAAAAATCCGCGGTCCATTAATCGTACTTCGTTCTTTCTCATAAAAATTGTAAAACCGGTTTAATCAGATTTTATCGAAGCCGTAGCGTTAGCAGGGTGTCCTGAAAAGTACAACACGCAATTCCAGGGACAGGAAGTAACACGTTTCATTTCCTCTTCTGTTGTTCCGGCAGGCGTGCTTGCAGAGCTTTTTCCCTCCGCCGCCGCCGCCGATGAGCGCGCCGCCCCCTCGAGGTTCCAGCAATCTGACGTACTCGAACCCGCCGAGCCCGGAGCCAATTTCCGAGCGCGAGCGCAGGGGAAGCAAGCGCCGCGAACACTCGTTGCACAGATATGCGTAAGAAGCCCTGCACCCTGCGGAATGCACGCGGCGCGCCGCTGGATCAAAGGTACGACGCAGTTTCGTACACTCGAAGTAGAGAGGTCACGCGGTAGATCCCCAACCCTTCAGCGTCCACGGGCCCTTCGCGAATCATCGTCGCGTTCCAATCGACTCTGTGTCGCGTCACAATCTCTCGCTAACCGAAACGCGATCTGTAAATAATGCAATCTAAATTATCCACGCAACGACCTCACCTTCGGTCGCTTTTCGACCAGCGGTCGTCTCTGCGTTGCTATGACGGAGAAGGCATCAACGTGGACGCTGAAGGACCAGTGAGAGAAGGAGAAAACAAGAGAATGAAAAAGACAGGTATATCTCGAATCGACTGCACCAATCCGGAATAAATAGAGACAAGTACGCTCCGCGATCGGTACGCGTCGTTCTCTGCGTTCAAACTTTGAAGCACCCAATTAGATCGTACAGCGAATCGGTACATTCGATGCAGTCGATCCCATCGACATCTTTCTCGACGAACACTGCCATCGGCGCACTTTCCGAAGCGTAGCATATAATACTAGCGGGTGTACCTCGAGCAACGTGCTCTGGAGGACTTAACCTACTTCCAACGGGTAGGAGGACGCGTAAACCGGAGTTGTAACTACAATTGGCATATCAGTTTAACGGCGGCGCGCGATAGCGCTGTCTCGACTCTTCTGGAAACTCCGATACGTTCGGAACACAACCGCGATCCTCGAGCATCGATGCCCCGACCGACCATCTTGTCTCCGCGATTTCTATTTTCTGCCAGTTTTACCGAGTACAGGGTGTGCATGACCACGAACCAAAAATATTTGCCGCGAATCGCCCGTAGCGAAACAAGCCATCGGTTTTTTACACGTAAGAGTCGGCGGAGCCTCGACTCGATGGGTCGAGCGTGTGCGATATTGATCGACAAACGCGTTTTCACTCGTTCAGTTGTAGAATTCGTTGTATCAGGTTTGCGTCATTGCTTTTCCACTCGATTCCGTGTCGCTCTTTCGTTAAGGAATCGAGAGGCGCTGGGTGGTGTCGCGAATGAACATTAATTCAGTGGATCTATCTGGTGATTCAAGGTTTCGCTTGTACTACAGCAGGCCTGTCCGATTCGCGCAGTGTTCCGATATCGTCGAGCATTTATCGTGCGATGGATGGCCGCTGGTGGCGCTTTCAGCCTCAGTAAAGCAAGATTCTCGATAAAATGGGGTACCTCGAGCACCCCACAGAATTTTAAAAGATTTATATGATTTGATTCTGAAAAATGAATGTATAACAAGTGTATTTGTGTATATTTTCTAACTCGTTGGACACGTCCTGGAGTCTTTTTGTCCGGTAAGATTATTTCGGTAGATTCCCGCCAATATAACTGCCTCAGGGCTCTGGCCGCAGCGCCACCAGCGGACATCCATCGCACGAAAAATGCTCGGCGATTTCGGAACACTGGATTCGCGGCCTGCAAGGCACGCTTGGCCCGTTCTCCCACTTCTTCATTCCGCTAATGTGGGAGCTGACGTTCCCTCTCTATTTATCACGGTCGACGGTCGTACTGCCAGAAGTGGGGGAACGCGACGAAAATGAATTTGGACTGTCCTACAGTATACTTTCTTGGTTCCCTTCCAAATTGTCAATGATTTTATTAAGGAACAGTGATTTCTATACCTTGCGTATGCTTCTCAATGAGGTAAAATACAAAATGAAGTGAAGCTTCGTTGAATCGTGTTCCAACAATTCACCGGTCCTCGTCGATTTTGACCGATCTTAGGTACACGAAGGAGATCTAATTGTTCATGGGAGGCTGTAGCTTTTTTACATTATAGAAATCGAACAACGTAGAGAGATTCGGCTCGACCTAGAAACCTTCTGCAGCCTTTCACGAAGACAGAACTTGCCATGGCAAAATCTCCTTCCTGTTTCCAAATTGTTGTTAACAATTGCTCTCGAGAATTGTCCTATTATCGCGCGAAAAAAGTGTATATCGAAGCTTTCTCTACGTTTGACCAGTTTACCTCGTCGGGACTACCGAATGCTAATAAAGCGAGCACCCTGTACATCTTCCGCAGACTGCTCCCCCCGAGACACGCGGAAAAAAAAAGTTATTTCAACTCTCTCTTAAATTCCAAGCGACGGGTGAGTTACAGGCTTCTGCGGCCCCACCCAGCCTAAAAAAAGAGTCATATTTTTCGTTGATATCGTACACGCACACAGGGCTCGCGTGCTCCGAACGTTTTTCCGCTCACTGCCACAATTCTTTCCACGGCGCGTAACCACGCGCGCGCGCCACCGCGTTCTCCTATCGCGATTCCGCGCGCGGAACAAATCCGCGATAACGGAGCCGCGCGAACCGAACGGATTTCCAGAAGACGTCCGCGGATTTAATCGTTTCGTCTGTTCGGCGCGTATGTGCTACCGGATCGAGCTCGCTAACGATCCGTGTTCCAAAGCGGAATGCTTCAAATCGTTTCCCTTTTCTATCGCATATGGAGAACTACGTACACACCAGGTATGCTTCGAACTGTATGGGAAATTTTACTGATTTTGTTACACACAAGTGTAGATTATTTTAAAGGGATATATAATAAAACGATGCAAAATTAATTTGACATTACTATCTTATCATTCGTAGTGTTCTACACAATTAATGTGCCATAATAATTTTCATTATGTATTACACTCGCGAATATATATCACTTTGTTATGACACGATCCAAATGGAAGATTAAATTTGTTCGTTCATGCAAATCTGATTTTTATTCAACGTTTTCCATACTAAAACTTTCGAAATTTAGCACCTGGTTATAAATATCCCTACTCTTTTCGATTTATTATTATGAGGTGTATGTCTATTCGACTGTATCGTTGATTAAAATCAATAGCGCAGATCGGTGTCGATCTGCAGCACGAACGTGATCGACGAAGATCAGAGAACGCTCCGATTTGGAAAGTCGCGAGGAAGAGGGAAAACGCAATGAAAATTGGCTGGAAATATAGGGAACGTTAGCGAGCTGCGATGCAGCCTCACACAAGACTGATGTCAAGTTAATAATTGAGTGTCCGGAGTAGCACGACTGTGCACACGCGCACATATACTCGACGTATTATTTATTACTGCAGCATATAGCGCCCCGTAACGAATCTTTAATTTATATACGTATACATATACACGCGTATATATGCGATATACATATTATACATATACGACGGCGGAGGAGGATGAGGAGAGCGGGAGAAAGAGAGCGGTAGAGAGAAGGTGAATGTGGGAGGAGAAACAAAATATATATATACATATAAATAGATATATATACAAGAGAAACAGCGGTTGGTAATTATGTATTATCGGCGGAATTTTAAGCGTATGATATAACGATATATTGTAATAAGCCCGACTTTATTTCTCTATCACTTACCGACATCGCCTTCATGCAACGAGGAAAATCGAGATATTAACCGACGTAAGGAATCGACAATACAGGGATGAGACAACAATAATTAATACATGTGTACGTAAAGAACGAGCGAGCAGAAGGAATAACGGGGGAGTGAGGTGAATCGCGGGAGAAGGGAAAAATCGACCACATTGTGATATATTAAGCAAATTAATAGTAATAAAGCGGAGAGCGGGAGGAACGAATCGGCTCGACGGTGGTTTATAAAGAGGACACGCGTCGGATTTCACGCGTGCTTCGATGGGAAGACTTTTCGTTGAACCTCCTTCGAACCAGCAGTCTATCGATTTCTTTTTTTTTCACCCGAACCACTGAAGGATACTTCGATCCGGTTTAATTTCACCGTTCGAGCGCCGTAAGGTCTTAGCAATTGATCGACCACGATTCATTTTTTGTCGGAAAGTACTAAGCTTTTGCCGCTTTTCAGTAGAGCGCGACGATGGCGCTCGATCGGTCGAAATCTGTCTTCAGGTATTCCAGCCTGTCCCTCTGTCGAGTATGATTTCACGTTCGCCCATTCGCAGCTCGAAGATGTTCGACGAAGATGTTCCCGGTTTCCGGCGCGGAAAGCACGCGTCGCATCTACAACGATCGGAACTTAACTATGTATATTTAGTGTTTAATAGTCGATATCGTCGCCACGTAGAATGTTAAAGTAAACCGTAAGAGTGACTGCTTCGAGTGCTTCGAGTGTAAATATAACCGTTAGGGACCTCGTGACACGTACACGAACACTCTATCTCACACGAACACGTACACTACACGAACAAATACAATACGCAACACACACACACATCTGTACACTCCTTTCAAGCGCCTTAAGTTGGGGGGCAAGTAATAACTTCGTCGCAATAATAATCGTCGTTTCCTTTTTCTATTCTACTTTCGTTTCTCGATACTATTTTCACGAACGCGAGGAGAGAGAGAGAGAGTGCGAGAAAGGGAAAGAGAGAATGGAAGAGAGAGAGAGAGAACATATATCACACGCAAGCGACTATCTTTACGTTAAGGATTCGGCGGCGGACTGATAAGAGAACGGCTGCTTCGAGGCTCTTCGATATCCTTCGATAGGGTAACGATTTTAATGTGTCTCGACCTCGGACAATGGATTGGACGCTCGAGCTCATTGATTTTCCACGATGCTGCTCCGTTCATGCTGTCGGGAATGTCAGCGCTGCCCGGCTGAAACTCTTTCAAATCAGATTTGAGACAGCAAAGTCCCTACGGAGAATGTAAATACTGCCAAAAGTTCAAAGGATAATGGCATTCTTAAAACATCTATTCAGACTTCATACAATTTTTATTGTAATATGTGCTCCAACAGAGAAGTTCCGTAATTTTAAAATTAGTTCCTGTTCCTTGCAGAATATTTTCACTTTGATAGATGAATAATTACTTGACAATTATCCTACAAAAATTGAAATGATAAAATAATGTGTTCAGATTTCAGAATGAATTTTGAAAACTTGTCAGCCAGACTCCGTCTGGATATTCTTCATAAGGTTTTCGACGGTTATAATGCAGTTTGGCATAGTTTTGGGGGCGCATGAGCTAGACCGGCGGTCTGCGAGTCGGAGAATTTCCGTGTGCGACAGCGCTGACGTAAATCTACGAGCGGGCTGTCATTCCGTGGAACAATGGGGGAGTTGACAAGGTGTAAAAGTAGGAATCGTGTCTGGCCGTGATTCACTGCCTCCTCAGAATGGTCTCGAGCGGCCAATTGACTTCGATCCGGCTACAGTCGGAGCCGTTCAGGTTTCGCGCTTCCGATGACAGGCTTTACGCGGTCGTGAACAGAGAAAGCATAGGAGATCCTTATCGCGCGCCGCAATTTTTCACCGAACTTCTGCAATAACCCCGGCACCGAGCATTAAGTACCTTGAACTTCCTGCACTTCCAGTACCTAGGAAGTTCCCCCCCCTGGCAATAATCGTCAATTTATCTTAAGCGTGCAGAGGCGGTAGGGAGTGACGTTCACGCGCGGACTATACGTTAAGGAAGAATTAAATCAATAACTGGGCCCGCGGTAGAGAGAATCAAGGGGGGGTTAGATTGTAACGAAGAAAAGAAACGGGAGAAGAGAGAGAAAAAAAGATAGACAGGAACCGGGCGAAAGAGAATAAGAGGAGAGAGAGAGAGAGAGGATCGTTAAAGCGGTGCTGCTCTCCGACACGGAGAGGTAGATAAAGATGACGGAGGAAGGTACTCTCGTGCCTGCTCACAGCGTACTTCTTAGCGATACTTTATGGTTCCTTTGTGCACCGAAGCTGCATGCTGCCGACATGTCAATGACAACGCCAAGTGTGCACCGAGATCGTGGCGATATCGCACGGCCGTTCTAAATCGTCGGTGCAACGCCGCTTATTCCGCGAGCTCCGTTAAAGCTACCTCGCCTAGCGCCGTGAACCCGCCTCCTCTATACCCACCGAACAAGAAATATCCTCTCCGGTTTTTCTGCCTACTGGCCGTGCCAAATCGCTGGTAACTGACTGATTAAACCGTTCGATCAACGGGAAATCATTCCTCGGGGAAGTCGGTCCCAGAAGTTCCGAACTTTATCCTTTATTCTTAAATTACATCGTTCCCGTGTTAAGAGAGTCTTCGTGTGCATCAAACGATCGTAACTTTTCATCAGCTGTCCGAACTCTGCCGAGCGATTTCACGTCTCCGCGATAAATCAGAGGCAGCATTATAGCGCGCGGAACATCTGTACTTAGGAACTTTCCTACGAATTTTTCTCCCGACGGGACGCTTTACTGGAGTTTCGAGCGGATTCGATATGTTTGTTGAACATATAATTCGTTGCATTAACATTTTACCTGAACACCAAAGAGACGATTAATATTTCTTTTCCCTTTCCTTGGGAGTGATTAGAATTCTATAGAAATTCCATAAGGGCTCCTTGATCGAGGTGTCCTCGATTGATATCTAATTGGAAAATTTAAGTATAAAAATGCTCTTTGAGGTTTCATTGGGGGTCAAATCAGCCGAGCGGGCTCGCTACATGTTCGATGCAACGACCTGTTAACGCTTGGGGGCGACCAAGGGAGTCAATATCCAATTGGCAAATTTTGGGGGGACTTTTGACAAAGCCGAGACGCCCCGCTCAATAAAAATGTCTGCTCGAGGTTTTATTGGGAGTCGAGACCAGCCGAGCGAAATTCCTCGCGGACGTCTTCCGAGCCGCGTGCTACAGGCTCTCGCTGCATATTCGATGAAACGATTACCATTCCCGGCGACTTCTGTTTCCTGGCGCGCCCTTTATGAGCCCCGTAATTTTTTCTTGGTGCCGTCGACGTCGGATACGAGGAGATACGGGAACACGGTCCACCGATATCGGCGAGATACGACGCGATCGGTTCTGCATCGGTACGCACGATACAGAAAACACGGAGCTAGACCGAGGCAGCCGGAGGAACTCCCGGGTATAAATCAGCCGTTACAACCCTTTTTCAATCCGACATGAGAAATGCGGGAAGAAGCTCGCCCCGTCACTGCTGGGGAACGGGGGGACGACTGGCCCATCTTTTATTCGACGACGACGACGACGACGACGACGTACAAGTGCGTGCGCGTACACGCGAGAGACTTGCGAGGGGAGGACCGAGCAGAGAAAAGAGGAAAGAGGAGAAAAAAAAGAAAGAGGGACGAAGTGCCGTTTGATCGACCGGCCCTCCGGGCTGCATTATGCACAAGTGTGTGCCGCGCACACGGTCCTACGCGTATCGGTGCGCCGGATCGCTGAGAAAACTTCGGTCTAGCTCTTTCACTTGATTACCAGCACGGTCGAACTTGCGAACCAACTGGATTTATCGATCCTACGGTTTCGGGGGAAATCTTTTACCGAACGCTCGAACCGGGGAACGTTATTCTGTTTCGTTAATTCCCGTTTTCCGGGACCATTTACCATTCAGTTTACCGGAAAAATGTGTTTCAGCTGCACAGGAGCTCACTTGATCACGAAGGTAATGAACGTTAAATGATCGAATCAAGGTTTGCAATTTTTCGAACCAATTTCTGATACGTCGAAACGAAGGGTTCAAAGTTCCTTGGATTATCGAAATTATAGAGCTGCATTCTTGGAGAATTATCCAATAAACATGTTTCTGTGATAAAAATTGTTGTAAAATTGAATAAATACACTACAGCAATTTTTATTGAGTAATATGAAGTGGTCACTTTTAGTGATCTACAGAGCTTGTGTTAGTATTCCAAGAATTATAGAAAATTGAAGCAACATTATTTAAATTAATTATTCAACATAATCACAGCGTTTAGAATACTCTCTTACCGTAGCAGGTTGCATTTCGTTCAAGGATAAGGAAGAATCCAAAAATTCTGCATCCACCGAAAAAATGAAAATCGACGTATTGGAATAACATTGATCATTGATTTTGAACGAGTAATTGATATAATCAGAGGAAAGCAAGGTAGCGGCACGTTCTGCCACGGTGCCAGACATTCCTCCGTGTGACTGTCAACGCGTGTCCCGTTACTCGTTGACAGTGGCGGTGTCGGTGCACACATTCGGTGTAAAGTGAATCGGATCGATGTTTCGTCGGGATTGGTACGTGGCGCGGTAGCCGCGTAAAGAATTCAGTAACCGAGCGAGAGGTTGTTAAGTTGACCCGCGTTGCACCGGCATTGATCGTATAAATATGAACGAGCAGAGAGAGAGAGAGAGAGAGAGAGAGAGAGAGAGAGAGAGAGAGAGAGTCGGTTCGGTATACGTGGGGTTTTGCTTTGGTGCACGCGAGTGTAGCGCAGGAGATGGCGGTGAGCAGGTACGGGGTTGGAAACAACGACAACGGGTTTATATCATAGGTTTAATAGGGTCGACAAGTTAGAAACGTTCTCGCCACCCACCCCCGATACTATTAACGCGCCGCATTATCTCTCAGTGTATATAGCGATTGTAATTTATACATGTATGTGTAATACGTATTATAAATACGCCCGTTGAAACGCGGGACAGCGACCATTTTGTATATAATTGTATCATATAGCGTAACGAAAGAATCGTACGAGAGAGAATGGGGGTGATTATATAAAGTGCGAGAGAGAATGGGAGAGAGAGAGAGTGTGTGTGTGTGTGCGTATGCGTGTGTGGTTGATGGGGAATGTAAAAGGGGACGAGATGACGCCGCTGTGAGTGTAATTATAATTGATCAATAGCATAACGAGTACCGGATGCATATTTGATATTTGTGTGCCTGTATCCTTTTGTATGCTAACGAGATAGACGAAAATAAAAACTATACATATTATATTGTACTAATTGCGAGCGTAGGGGAAATCTACGAGTCAACGAGGTGTAACGTGCACACACACGACTTACACGCAAGAGAAATAACGCGTACAGAACACTCTTCCATTGCATACACGAACACAGACCAGGCTATCTGTCCTGGGTGGACGAAATAAAACTTTTAGCAAAGCGACAACCGTGTTGTCATTCGTCATTCCTGATTCCTGCCTGTCTTATCACTCACAGCGACAGCATCGCTGGAGAACTTCGACTGAATTAACCAAGAGGACCATTTTTCGAAGCGAAAAACTTTTGCTGGTAAGAACAACAAAAGACAGGAATAGATCATAAGTTCTTTTATTAAATTGCACCCTGTGCTGTACGAATTCATTCAATGTTTCAATTCGTTACTGACTGCTTAGATTTACTCAATTTCATTCGATTATGCAATTTTGGCGATGAATCAACAAGCCATTCGTATCTTCAGCCAATCATCTTTATACTTTAAAAGAAGAGTTTCGATAGGATAGTCTCAAGGACCAGCAAGTTTGCGATTTACAGAGATTCTTGAAAGAAATACAGACAACGAGCTAATGCATTCAGAGTAATTTTGAAGCAATTGCTAATACCTTGATGTGGAAGCTACACGAAACCCAGTTACTCGAAAAGCCCTGGTTTCCATTTCCAATGAAAAAGCTCAACAGCCTCCGCACCGCTCGCGAATATTGTATTTCGATACACATGTCCCTATTGGGAGAATCTTTATAATCGATGGAATTAACGATAGCGTAACACAGCGGCGCGTTCCGCGAAACTTTCCGAATCACCGTTCCCAGCGCAAACATTAATCCTAACAGAATCGCTTGATCACGGATGGGATTAATCACAGGCGTCGAGAGCGCTCTCGCTCGCGTCGCCCGGAATTGATTCGATCGAGTACGATAATATCAACACAAATGGAGCAAGAAATCGCGGAGCGCAATTGGAGCAGCGGCGGGGTCCATCGCGGTCTAATTACCACGTAATACTACGATAATCCCGCCGGCTGTTTAATACGGGGCCGATAGAGCTTCCGTAAACGCTACTTAACCTTAATGAATGGATCCGCGTACGAGCGCGCACCTTTGATTATTTCCCCGTGAATTCGCGGAGCGTTAATTGTCCAAAGGAAAAGAAGGGGGGAGTTAATTGCGAGTACTTCCGTCTGGAAATTAGAGTGCCGGCAGGACGACAGTAATAAAGGTGAAACGATGAACGCGGGCGGACCGCCGATATTTTATTCGCCGCCGCGGAGAACCGCTGAACAGGCCGCGTCTTTTGGCAGAGATTTTACAAGCGGACTGATGCCGCCGCGTACAGTTCCCGTCAAGACAGCCTCTCCGGTAGCTGTTGTCCTTTCATCGCACTAATTTGGCATCGTCAACGACGTCATTTGTCATTCTAATAGCCGGAACGACGGGCCCCGCGTTTTTAATGACCGCGGACCGAGCCTCCTCGATCCACGCTCCACGCTTTCCCTCCGTTCTCGCGGGTTCCTCTTTAATTTGCCCTCGACACGCTGCTTCGCGATAGCGATGGCATCAAACGTGCATCACAAAAATATTCCGACGTCAGCTTATTACAAAATTCAATCTAGGCAGCATGAAAAAATTGATTCTTCGATGTACTGGCCTCGTTGAGCTTTCTCTCAAAAATCATATTGCCAGGTTCGTCAAAAATGTCACAGATTTATCCATAAATTTTATTTGAAAATTTACACACATGTCTTCTTGCATAAATGTTTTTTACATTGTAAAATTGCGAAGAACGAATTTAACAGAAAATTTCTATTCTCCATAAAGATGCCTTCTCTAGCTATTATAATACGAACCTGTCAATACGAATATCTATAAGTAATTGAACCGATTTACCGAGGAACGAATAATTTATAAATGCATTCATAATGCACGAGTAGTACCAGAATAAACTTGATGCGGGGATATAAACGCGAGTAGAGTTGAGGTTGGTCCCATCGCTAGCACACACTGCATCGTCTGTTTCTCTCGAATTTTTTCCGCGCTCCTTTTCTTGCCTTTGCCCCATTCAAATACTTTCTTCCACAGAAACGAGATGCAAAGACGAGTCAGAGACCGGCGGTGTCTACTTTTTCGTTTTCCCATCTTTTATTCCTTTAGAAGGCTCCCTTTCAGCGGTTTCGTATTTAGAAAACTAGCTATGCACCGCGCGCGCGGGTTCTTCTTAAATCCTAGACGCACAGGACGCGTCGAGTGGTGTGTTTAAAATGTATTCTTCCACGTTGAATATACTCGGGCCCGGGATTGTGCTCCTTTGCCTCCGCCGCTGTTAATTAATTCCAGTGGTTATTAGTGCTCGTTACGTTTCTTTAGAGTACCCTTCGCTCTTTGTTCAAACCAACCTCCCCTCTATCCTCTCGCTCCCCGCACGGCTGACCGAGCCTTTTTTATTTTTTAATTCGTTACACGGATAATTATCGCGTTTTCGAGTTCCAGAAGCGAAAACCGTAGAGAACCGTGATTCTGGCTTAACGGTTTAGTTTAATACGGCGGAAACGCGACATTTTCACGACCGAATATGGTACTTGCTGTTACTCGAACCGCGTGACATGTTTTATGTTACGTCGGGCCATTTTTCGACGAAATCACCGGTTCGAGATGTGGTGAGCATAATTTCTTCATAAACTCAAATTCTGTGTTCAACAGAATATCATTAATAATTATTTAACAGAAAATTATTCTTCTGCCGTACGATTTTCTTCGCGGGTACAATCATTAGAACTTTCTTTTTATCGATTACCTGAAAGAAAAACGAAATTCACATTTAGTCTATCCTTATATCCACTTTAATAATCTTTATCGCCTTCACCATTTTCATAAAGTACTATACATATACACTTCGCAGATCTAAAATTCGAATAGCAAGGGAAACACGAAATCGTGGAACTTGAGAGATTTATTTCCGACACACTTTGCTATTACTTAAACACTGTAGATGTTTCTTTCGTAACTTCCTTTAAGGAAAACACAGATCTGGGATTTTTGTTTCCATTCTGTGACAATATTGACAAGAATTAACGTTCTCTGTCATGTTCTCGTGGTCGTTTTCTTAATCACTTATTAAAGATAATACGGGGAGGGTATAAATAATAAATGAGCATGGCAAAGGGAAAAAATATTCATTAGGGCACAGAGCTCGGGGAAGAAAAACCGAGCCATTTTCACCCTCGCGGGAAAGTAAAACCGACGTTGTAACAGCGCTCGCGTTAATGCGGTCGCATTTACTCGAAACACCCTCGTAGACTGCTTCTTGGGTGGTTCGATGGAGGTTCACGAATAGCCGGTAGCCACAATCGGCTCCTTCACCTGGGAATGACGAAAAGGTGGGCCCCGTTAATGTGCTTCCTGCGCAACCCTCTAACGGGTGCCATTATTGTTTTCCATCCATCACTCAGCGAGCAGTGGAGCAAGTGTTGCGATGCCATATATATATATATATATATATATATACATATGTGTGTATATATGTATACAGATCTCACCCCGAAAATGTTGCTGCATCACGTCCGAAATTACAGTCGAATTCTATGGAGGCGACGAGCGCCTTTGTGCCGTGCTTTGAGTTCCGCTTTGACGGCGCCGTTATCGCGCGTCCTAATTTGCTTCCCGATTAGAAGTTCGTCTCTACCGCTTACCACGTTCCCGGATTGCGTGGATCCACCCTCGGAAAAGTCGAGTCATGCCTCCTGTAATTCCGAACCAACGAAATTTCGGCTCGAATTTAAGTGAAAAAGATCTCCGTTGCCGACTCCCTCCAGCGAACCCGGCTATAGAATTGAAATTAGTTTGCGCGGACTGTATTTGGTGGATATGGTAACGATTGCTTGATAATAATCTCTGCCAATCATTCTGCTAGTCTTCTCAGTAATTGTCTTACTCCCATGAAAGAAATAAGTTGAAATACAACTTGAATGAAACCATTTTCAATTCCGCTGCAATGCACTCTGCTATTGATTTTTATATAATTTGTACAGCTGTTGGCCAGACCGTAAATGAACAGTTTATTTGAGGAATTATTATTGTCCTATTAATTTAATACTACCTTATTTATTTTACATTTCTCTTTAGTCACTTCTCATTTTCATCCTCTATGTTTACCAATGAAGCTAATATTAACTATGTATGAATATTAGAGACAATTAATGTAGATATATCAGGTGAGGATTTTACGATTCATTTTGAATTAGAAACGAAAATAAAGAGGTAAATGTATTTCGTTATATGCAAATAAGATTAATACATAAATGTATGTATTTTTTAAAAAATTTTTGATAATCTTTCACTATCTTCTTTAAGCCAAAAAATTTTATCATCCATGATTTAAGCCGTCCGATAACTGTTCAAGAATTGCAGTAATTTTGCTGCGGAATTTTCAACCACCCACGCTACAGTCCTGACCTCGCGCACAGTGATTACCACATTTCTCTGCATTTCAAACAACAGCTTATCTTACACAGCTTTTAGGATCACGAAGAATGGCAAAAGGGCGTTATCAGATGATTTATACCACAGGTGGAAGAGTTTCTTGAAACTTGACTTAATATGTTATGCGGAAACGTAGTGCATCTGTATATGCTGATTCATTTTAATTTTAAATCAAAGTTCGCTTAATAATATGTGTATGCTGATTTTATCTATCTACAATACACTTTTTACCTTATCTAGTTATTGTAGCTATATTTTATAAAAATATGTGTATGTTGATTTTATTGCAGAATAAACTTTTTGATTTTCTGCAGTTTCATTTCTATTGTAAATTAAGGGATGCTTCAAAATCAAGTCCGGAATATTACTTACGTATTAGAGGCTGTCTAATGGGGAATCTGTGACAAGTACGGGCGCGGAGCAAACAACGGATCCACGAGTGTTGAAGCGTGAGAATATATTCAAAAGATTTCTATACGATAAGCCTAATACGTACGTTATGGTAACCTCGGGCTAATAGCTGACTGTGCTAGCCGCAAGCAACTTCAACCCTCGCGCTGCCCATGGCGGAACTTTACGAACCGGATGACAGGCGTGAGGTTTAACAATCGCCTGCCCCTGAAATTCTGCGCGCGCGCGAACACACGAATACGAGATAACCACGAAATCACGGGATTCGACGCATGACTTGCCATGCGATTACAATTTTCCCGTGGTAGTCTCGAAAATTTGCGAAAACCCCCGTGATCCTACAGCGCACCCCATTACACGAATTTTAAAGGTACAGCTATCTGTCTATTTTATCACAATCACGCCCAACAATAGTCACACCCGGAACTATGAATTTATAAACACAGAAGAAAAATTTAAAAGCATTGTTAGATTATTTTTGTCTTACTAAAATGATTTATAAAAGTAATACATTTTTATTTACCGTAAAAGATTGACTTCCTCGATTTCAACGAACAGAACTAAAATAATCGAAAACAGTATCACAATATTTTTAAATTCTTACATGTTTTTACAATTTTGTGTTTCCTCATTTTTATTATTGTTTGCGCAGTCATCACTGCTATCAGTGTTATTAAGAATATTTTAGCTGCATAATTTACGAATGCTCGTAAATTTATAGCATTAATAATTCTATTTCTACCAGGGTTTTCTGTGTGTCCATTATTTCGTGTTAGTGCGCTCAGCCCCTTTGTCCGGGATACGCGGGATTTTGTTTCTAATGCCGTGTACTAAAACGCCACTTAATGAAAAGGGGATTAAGGGATCGAGCGGCTCAGTTGGAGATTAATCTCTTGAAAGCTTGCACGATGTAATCCAACGCGTTCTCATTATTCACATTCTATGCAGAAGCCAAATGGGTGATACTTTGATCTGTCAAATTATGCTTTTCGTGTCACCAAATCCCCGTACCCTCACGTTAAAAAATATTTAACACATGGAACGTGAAAAACGTTTTTAATCTGTTTTTCTGCAATCAACATTTCAGTTACACACTCCTTATTCAATTATATATCTCTGCATTAATTTCAAGGTACAGAAACTACATAGACATTCACCTATTTCCTTTCTCAACAGTTATAAAGAATCTAAACAAACTATTTCATTATTTCCTGCTTATTAAAACAATTAGTTTTCTAATAATTTCAACCACGTAAACAGTCAGGCTTTTAAAAAACATGTTTCGAAACGCCATAAATTAAATAAAAGTCCGGATTTTTGTCACATTACAAAACGCGTGAGCAATGTATGAATAGTGTTTGCTTCTAAAACGGTGTAGCAGGCTGGTCGTTCTCACGGTAAAAGCATTTTGTCCTCCATTAGGCGACAAAACTGTCTTGTTTTCTTGACATCCTTATTCCCAGCCGGAAGATCCCCTCTCGGTTCGACTTTTCCTTGTCGGAGGACATCGAGGAGAGTACACAAAGAATCTCATCGAGCGTCCGGCCACCAGCGTGCTATAATATTTCACGCAATTAGCAAGTTCGCGGAGTAACACGTTCTACGGGATCCGCAACGGGAGAAATCGAGAACGTTTCGAAGACGGCGTTGAAGGAGACCCGTGACGATTCTTCAACGCGCCCGGACGCCCCGGAGGAGTATCGGATGTCAAATGGCCTTGGTCGAAGACAAATATCCTCGGGAACGGAGGAAGATACCGGCGCGATGTCCGTCGTTGTCCCTCTCAACGGCTCGTTAGAACATCAACCATGGCCCGCGCGACGTTTCGCGGCATTATTTTTGCCCCTGTTTCCCTCCTAATTGCTAGCAGGAAGCCACTACTCAACGCAACGCCGACACTTCGAAGCGGCAACGCCTGCGAATCGCGAATACGTCCTTTCGAAGCCGACGAAAATTGCTCAGCAAATTCGTAACAGCTTTTATAATTGGGCCGACGCCGCTACGGGTCGCCTTTATTTTTGGACCCGCTCGAAAACGGAGCGGAGGCGTCCTCCGCGGCGTCGATATCGCGGATTATTAACCCCTAATTTTTCATCTGGGCGAAACCTAAGACGCGTCAACAATTTTTAGTTTCTTCAGAATTCAACAAATGATTATAGCAAATTTTTTTATTACAATTTTATTCTTTCGTTATACGTCTCCCTAAATATTCATGATTGTCTGTGATTCATGAGGGGAAATAGACAGGCCATTAATGGCTATGATCATGTTCGTAGTATTTTATTTATGAAATCAAGCCCACTGTAAGCATAAAAATATTTTGTTGGGGAAAAAGTTGCTTCGTATCCACATACTTGATTAGTCAACTTCATTTAAAATATGGAAAAAGCTTCATCCATTTCTGCATTAAAATACGAAGAAAGTTTGTCCCCAACACAATATTTAACCTCTTCTTCGATGAACAATGAACGTACACATTGTACTGAAGGGTGCAGTGAACTTGGGCTACAAAAATTGTTCGCAGTCTAATTATTATTTATTGGTGAATGTGGAAGATTCAGGATTTTACCCTACGAGGGTAAATGCCTCGAGGTCGAATTTTCTAAAAATATTCGGCGTTTATTTCCATGTGCAGGGCGGAATTCCAAGGAGCCGAGGAACCCTCTCAAGCATTATGAGTTTATATGGTGAGTGTCGTGACGAGGGGGCTGGTCGCCCCGAGTACCCTGCCACTGACATCTAGAGCAATGGAACAAGTGGGTTCGATGAAATTGATCCGATCTGCCAGTCCTCTCGAGGCCACTTCGCCGTGCTCGAGGCTGTACGCAGCGAAATGCTCGAAAAGGACGCGGCCCGATGTCGAATTGGCCAACTAAATTATATCCGCAGCCTGAAGAAGCGGGAACACGATCTTTTTAATCATCCGATCGTGTACGCTGTCGCACGCTTCATTGTCCGGCATTGCTCCGGATGGGGGCCTCAGGAAAGGCTGGCACATTCAAATGTGCAACCAAGTTTCGCATTCGCAACCGCTGCTGGTGGAACGCTTTGTGGCTGCACGGCCGATTATCTAATTGATCAATTGTCTCCCTGCCGTGATAATAACCACTCATTTGATTAAGGCCACTCGTCGGTGTCGAGCCTTTCCTTCTATTGCTCGGTTCCTGTTTTGAGTTCCTAGCCGAATCACTGTGGCAGTTAGCGTCCCCTTGTAAACAGTTGCCACAAGTGAGGTTCTTGATGTTTTCATTCGCCATGCCAATTTACAAATGAAGCTTCTTCGGGTTTCCGGATGTCAGCTGCGTGGAAATGGCCGGCCATGAGGCCGCAGCCCTCTGTGGTCGTCGAGGACGTCGCATTATGATGATTGCTGAGAAAGTGTCCTGAAGGTGCAGCATTTTTTGATACTTTATTCATTATAATTAGTAATCGTTGAGAATAGTAGACGATAGAAGAAGTAAACGGAATTGGTCGTGCTTTTAATTGGTTGGCTGCGGATTTTTAGCTCCGTAGATCTGTTCTTTTTTAATAATTCTAGTCAGTCACAAATATAATCGAATTTTTAAAATGGTTCGATGTTTCATGCGGATGCATAAAATCCGCAGTCTAATCGTATCGAAAATACACTTTGACACACCTTGGCGTACGATTTTCTTTACAGCTACAATGATTCTTCTTTATCCTCAATAATTTCACAGAGGAGGAAAGATAATTTATATTTATTGTAAACCTACATGCTTAATCATGGGTCGCAAAAGAGTGGAAGATCGTTTGAAGTTTTCACAGCGAGTCAGACTTAACATAAAACTACAGGAACGGAAAACCAGTTTGTTGATTAAGCCTGAGTTAAAGGATTCTCGCAGTGAATGCAGAATGGGTAGTTGGTTGCAGCCGGTCCCTGTCGGAGAAATAATACTTCCTAATCGCAGAACGGTCGATCAGCGAGTCAATTAATCGGAGGGTCCCGCGGCAATCGAAATGGCAAACGCATGGGCCGTGCTTGAAATTGAGATTTCACGAGGGGGAACGGTTCCGAAGCGGGATCTCTGAAAGAAACGAGATAAAGAATTGCTGTTTGATTGTACGGTTAATTCTTGCCGGGGCTTTTGCGCCGCAACCGCAAAGCGACCAACCGCTGTGCGCCCAGCTGCGGGGACATCGAAACCGACTGGTCATACTCTCAGTGGCTAACTGGTAATCATGTCCCTAGCAGCGCTGCGATAATGGTGCCCCGGGCTCGATTAAAAGTACTCGTCGATATTAAGGCTTTCCTGTCCCTTGCTCTTCCACCGGCGCGGAGCGGCGTTTACAAGCGCCGCACACGTTACGCCGAGCATCATCGTTCGAACGATCCTGTCCCTCCCCCACGGTAATTCCCGGCGAAATATCAACGCTGCACGCTGCGACAGCACATAACAGCGAATACTTTCCGACATTGCTGTTTGAAATTGACAGACGCTCCGGTGAAAAATTCCCCCATTATTGGAACGGCCTCTTCGCACATGTATTCGTACATGCATTTTCACGGGAATAAGAGATTGATAATACTGTGTTAGAGACATCAAGAGTACGTCACTAACCCTTCAATAAATTTTCAAAATGATATTCGAAAACGCAGTTTTAATTCCGTTACTGCAGATGGAGAATTTGTTGATCATAACATTGCATAAATATATGAACACATTTAAAGACAATTTTAGTAGTTTGGCGGAGGATATCACGAATCAGCGTCTTTCATCATCAACCCGTGGAAAAAAGTTGATTAGTGTCTTCTGTCTACAAAATAAATTCCAATTGACTGTATAAAAGAAATACAAGCGATTATAAGGGAAATTTCGTTTCTCAATATTTGATTGGATGGGCTCCATCTCTTCTCTTACTCTTATATAGAGTTTTCCATTTTATTTTTGTACACAGTAGCTAGTAAACCAATCTTTCCAGTATCTCGATATAAAACTCGTTTGAAAAATCAGCCACTCTGCTCTAAAGGGTGCGCGGTACTTTTTTGACGGACTGTACGCGTATGAAGCAAATTTAAAAGGGACCGGGAAAATTTCGCAGACCGCAGGTTTGAAGCGGTATGTCGCAGCAATGTGGGCGACGGAAGTTCTGCCGAACAACTGTATGCCAAGTATTTTCCGGAACATTTCGAAAACATTTTTAACTTCGCTAAAGGAGCGGCGCGACGCGAAACAGATTGCAATCCTAGAATATTCGCTTAGTCAAAAATGAAGCGGAACGAGTGCTCGGGGTTTTACGATTGTTTACCGCGGAAAGGGATGCCTCTCTCTGTGGATCTTATGAATTCTTTAGACGCCAATGGGAAACGCGGAAGGGTGAGAGCAATCCTGGGGTGGGGCGGTAGAATAGGAAGGCGACGCGAACTTTATTCGGGTTTATGTGAGGCCCCCCGTTGTAAAATTCACCGTTCCTCCACGTATCGAATTTAATCCTGTGTTTTCGGCTTGAGCTCGAGAAGTCGCGTCACGTACAAGCCGGTGTAAACTAACAAAGATATACGGAGACACGAATCACGTGTGAAGCAACGCGCGTAGCATTGTAGTCGCTCGCTAAATTGATTAAGAATTACCGATTACCGACGGAATTTTTATTTCGTTACTTTATCTTGTGTATTTATGTGCGCTTATCCAGGATGTTAATGCCGTAGTACAAGTATAGTAGGTGAATAAAATTTTCAAATTGTCCCCGTAAGCTCTTGGCACCCGTTATACGTCATTCTACTTGTTCCGATATGCTGAATATGTATAAGACTTTTATTTTTGCTGGAAATTAAAATTTACTACCACATTGAATTCTGCCAATAAGAATATTTGATAATATTTGATCAAATTTTTTGCGAGATAGACCCGCCGAGTGGGTGCTCTAACGAACCGCCACAGTGCGGAGAGTAAGATTAGGTTAATAAAAAGATAGGTTAATTAGGCATATAGAGGGTTTCTGTTTTTTAAAAGAAATTTTCTATGTAAAACGTGAGAGAAATAAATAAAGAGAGAGAAGCAATTATCCTGGGTATTTCCACTAAGGAACTGTACACTCAAAATCACGATTGAAATGCCTGAGAAAAATTACTTTTAGTTAGATTGGACATTTTTCCCACGGTGTGTCTCCTTGCAGTTCCCATAACAATATCAGAAAGAAACCGACTGTTTTCCCGGCGGATTTTTCGACGGGACAATAGTTATTCCGAAATCTGAGGGGATATTTTGGGGTAGCAGCGAACGTTACGAATCAGCCGCTGTCACATTTGGCCGCCGTGTTCGCAGCTCGAGGTGACAACTTATTTCCTCCGTTGCGTTACCCGATGTCACAGCTTGGCCTTTGTTCGATGAATAATATATGGCGACGGCCGTCTGCATTGTTTTGCGTACTCGCGCACACGCAGGCACGCATGCACGACAGGCAACGACGATGATGCACCCACGCATACACCCTGGACACCGGATGCTGGGTCTCGCTACCTCCGCAGTCTACGCGATTTCCCGGTACGTGTCCGCGTGTACGGCGACGTATCCGCCACGACGCGTGCGAAACCAACTTTGTCGAATCGACGTCTACGGAACATCAAAAGCGCCGCGCGGCTCTCCGACTTCGCAGAAAATTCGACAAGATTTCGTGGGGAGGCGAGCCGCGCGTGACCCAACACTTCCGCCCACCTACCATTTCCGCCCACGCAGCTTTCTGGTGGTATTTTTGGGACGAGTTCGTTTTCCTTCGTCGCGGTTCGCCGATTTTGAATTACGCGTACCTTTCCCATCGAAATCCGAGGAATTCGTACGATCTTCGTACAATGGATCGAGACTACTGGTCATTACTAGACTGTGGATTCTATACATTTATACGTAACAATACATTTCTGAAAATTCAATAAATCGAGTGGAATAAATTCCACTTGGCTCCTGTGGCTTGTAATTAATAGAGCATCACTTATCCATACCACTGTTGCACCATTTCCGTATCCAGTCGGTTACGGTAATATTGGGACACTTTTAAAAACGTATTTCTAAAATTTTCAATACAGACCCACGTAAAAAATGGTAAAAAACAAGTTTTTGTATTTTCTCTGCAATGTTTTCAAAATTCCTCCTTCACGGAATGTAGTAAACGGGATTTTAATTATATCATGAAAGATTTAACATATTCCATTTGCCTTTCCATTCTGAGAAATATACATTCAAGAAAATGTTCTTCAATTCTTTTTCGAATTAACATAGCTTTGAGTAGAATTATTCTTCATGCATATAATAATTCCTGTATATCCCTCAAAGTTCGAGTTGTAAAGCTACAAAGTTTAAATCTAATATGTTTATTAGTTCCGCTTCAAAAAATTGTAGTGAAGATTGTATCTTCGCTAACGAAAATTCTGTTTTCCAAGGCGATGAGCGTGACACATAAATCAACTAATCCGTGAGAACAAATTCCGGGCATATCTCCTTGTACAGACCGTAGTGTTACACCTCCTCCGTGGCATCGAAGATAAAAAGTAAAGATAGAGGGCGGTAAGAGGTTCGGCAGGTTTCACGGACCATCGAATTTTATGGGAAGACGAGAATGAATCGTGGGAATACGTAAATGCGGCGGATTTAGCGGCCTTGTCTGCGAGAAGGGTGGAAGAGGTTCCTATAAATGAGACGATTTTGCTCCGGGACGATGATTTCTATCCGCAAACAGACAGGGACGGAGAGAGAAAGAAAGGGAGGAAGGTGAAGAGTAGAATTTGTTTGCGTCACTTTCCAAGATTCATCTTGGATTTCCGAAGCCTAGAACTTGTTGAATCGGAACTCGCCGCGGACGATCTCGCGTACTTTCCTGAAAGGAGTTCCGGGGTTTTGAAGAATTCTAATTGTTGTTTGCCAGGGATGTAATTTCACAAAGGTATCGGGGGGCTTCCCTTGACTGCTCGTACGGTCCGCGGAGTGAAAAGCACCGTGAAGGTGCCACTCTCGCAGGATGCACGAGACGGTGCTTGAATTATGAATTCATGAATTGTAAAATCGACGCGAGCATTATCGATCCCGGCACGCTACCCACGGCGTCTCTCCACGGTGACATTTACTTAAGAGCTCGTCTCGGTTTCATGCAAAGTAGAATTACCGGCTAAGTGATGCCGGCTTCAGCTTCGATTCCGAGTGTCACATTATTTTCTCGTAAAATCAAGCTTATGACGTTATTCAGCCCTGTCCTCGGGGCATAGAAATTCGAAGTCATTGTCTGCTGACTGGAGTCCCATAAATATCACTGTTTCTGCATTTTCTTGCAGATTTCGAACAAGAGTTCTTAAACAATTTCCTCACATTCCGAACATTCATGTGTTGAAACCATCAAGGCAAAACAATTTCTATTTATAATCTTGCAGCTCTTGCAAATTTAAAAAGAATCGAACAGTCCGTAATATATACAGCTATTCTCTTTGAATTTTCTTTGCCTGATAAAATTTATAATTTATTTTAAATATCTTGATAAAATAGAACCTTTTAATTGTTTGAGATTATAACTCGTGTAAAATACATCCATATAAAACCGTCAAGAATCATAACGAAATCATTCATCTAAGAAACAATGTTCGATGCCCGCAAGGTAGATTAAAACATAATGAGTAGGAAAGAGCACGTGATAATCGACTCGGAGCAACAATGTCTCTGCATGAATCAATACCAGGCGGGGTTTCAGAAGAACGTAAATTACCAGTTTCGCCTTTATACGCGCGCACAATTACCGTCGGTAAGCCAAATTAACCGGTTATATTTTAATCGAGCGTCGAGCACGGTCTCTTTGTTTATGCTAATCGGAAACATAGCTTTGTATAAATCACCGTTCCACCGTTCCGTAAATAATCAGTATTACGGAACGAAACATCGGTTGACGAATGCGGTCAATAAATACTGTCGATGTGTATACGGTCCAAACAAATCGGTCCGTAGCCGGATTAATATTCATAATAGCACAAAACGTCGCCGCATAAATTATAATACCCGGCAACCGGGAAAACTGGTGGGCCCGCAGTATGACGAATGATCGATACCGAGCTGGCGACGAATTTCGAAAACTTAATTTATACGCGGATGCGGGACGGTTACGGAGGAGCAGCGCGCGTGTCCTAAGTATCGTTTTCAACCGTCTACCCCGGCTGTAATTCAATTTAAATGACAAATGATACATCACGGCATCCATCAGAATGATTAGTAATTGCTTACGGCTGATGCGGACTAATGGCATCGTGGCAATATCGCCGGGGGTCGACCGGGGACAGACGATTCCACCAGACGCGACGAAAATTGTACATGACGTGTATAATGCGGTTAGCATTTATTTGAACATAGGACTGGGGATGCCACCCCTTCGGATCGGCCGTGTCGGATGTTGCTTGAAGAAACATAAACAGCGACCGCAGGGGACCTTCCTCGTCGCATTTGCCAGCGACAGCATGATCTCGTGTCCTTATTTACTTTGCTGCTCCATCAAAGCAAGCTTTATCAAAAAAGAGAGCGCAAGCTATCTTGGGTTACGCTCGACGGCCCTGCAAGCGCCTTTGTTTTCTTCCCACCTGCGATTTTCTGAACCCGCTTAAGCTTCCTGATTTTTATGCAAGTGACCTGCTCTCTTCCTATATATATGTATATAGGGTGGTTCACGCAACTTGGGATACATTATGTAGTGTATTTTTCCTTTTACAGGTGGAAGCGTTTGGGAGATTTGAAGGTCGACTTTGTTTTTTTTAATGGGATACTATATTTTTTATACCAAAATATTGAAGAATGTTGAATAATTAACGAGTAATTTCACTTTATTTCCTGTAAATTCTACTCGTTAATTATTAGTTTTAGGGCTAATGAAGGTCAATACCTTTTTTCTCAGAATCCGACATTCTCTCTTCCATATTTTGGTATAAAAAATATAGTATTCCATTTAAAAAAAAACAAAGTCGACCTTCAAATCTCCGAAACGCCTCCACCTGTAAAAAAAAATAAACACACTACATAATTTACCCCTTCCGACACTTCAGACCATGCAACTTCTGTATACAAAACTTTTGCGTGCAACGCATACTTTGAAAGTTATGTAGGTCTGTAGCTAAAGACGTTTTAGATCGATTGTGTCTCAAGCAATGTTAAATTACATTCTTTGATGATTTTTGTGCAGTGATTCAGAATTCTTTTAAATTTATTTTTTGTGAAGCACTTCCTGCACATCAAATATAGTTCATGTTCTCATAGCATGGCCTACGAACTTTCATACTGTTCCTGTATAGTCATGGTCAGACTAAATGTCTCTGGGTTAATAGCTTGCCTATTGTAGAAGATAGGCCGGCCCGATGATGTAATAAGCTATTGTAATATTGCTCTAAGAATATACTGGCCGATGTAGTCTAATAATGACACAAGACTGTCTGAACAACACTGTTCCATTTAACAATAAACTTCGTTCATCGATTGAAAACCGAAAAATTGTGACGTTCACTGTTCAATGAAGTCGTAACCGTGGTTCGACTTTTAAATAAAACAGGATTTAAACGCGACGTTCAATAATTGAGGGCAGAACAGTCCAGAGACCGAAGAACGAAGATATCGTGAAATACCATCGTAAGACTGATATTAATACGTAATAGGATTTCGTGCCTTGGAAGACAACCTTCCCTAAGACGATCCCACCCAGCTCTGCTCCTTTAACCGTATCCATCCTAAAGTCAACTTCCACGGCTGTAACTACCGTGCTATGGACCAACTCCGCGGCAACTCGGCTACCTCCTCGTTAATGAGATCGAATTTCAGGTACGAAGTTTGTTAGAAACTTCGAAAGATGGGCCCGCACGGCAAGAAGCCACGCGATAGCCTCTTAGCGAACCTCTTTTTCGGACGGAATAACGATCAAACGGAACCAACCGCAGCTGAAATCTTATTGGTACCCTCCAAAAGGATGCACTACAGACTCCTGATCAATATACATGCATTTTCATACATCAATTCTACCGTGTCTGTTTTATTCAGAATCTCGATTAGATTACAACACCAGGGTGGAGATGTAAAAAATTTTGTAGGTTTAATTGTAATTCCACTGTGTTTTCTTTAGAATCTCAAATTTTAAACGAATATATCAAATTATAACACAGTATTAGAGAAATTAAAGATTTTACACGATCTGATACATACACCGGTTGAATTTTTGCCTACATCTTATTCACTTATATCTTGTTCTCTACTTATTACATTAAGTAGTTTTAGTATATCTACTTCTTTACTAACGAATGTATTACCATCAAGAATAAGTTCAATCTTGTTCTTATTATGAAGAAATATGTATAAGTCGCGTTTGGGGCTCGACAGTTCTACATATCCTCGAACAGTGAACCTATTTCACCACGGAAATAAAAATACAGCACAATGGAAAGGCTCGACCGCTTAAAACTATTCTCCCGAACCTGTTCCAGCCATCCGTTTCCCGTGCAACCAGCAGTATCCAGCAACACTTCCGCGCGTATTAGCATCAGCATTGAGACAATGATCTTCCTCTGGAACCCATAGAATTCGCTCGATAAGCGGGAACGCGTGTCCGGGGCCCCTTTACGAGGCGTCTGGGTAAACATCGAAGCCGTAACAAATCATTCGATCCCCCACCCTGGCAATTTCCATAATCCAATTTGAAAAAAATTCCATTTTCCTAGCCACCTTTAAGTAAATATTGAAATATTTTCTCCTGCGGGATCGCCGGGACTACCGCGCCGAGTGGTTCCCGTGGAAAGGGACTCGAGAGACCAGAGCCAGAAGGGTCTTCGTGGCTGGTGGCGTCGTAAAAGGGACAACCGCACGAGCAGCGGCGTCAGAAACGAGACAGGGCTGTAACTTTTCTACGAACAAACGGGACGGTGCACCCCCGCAGCGGCACGGCGCATAATCTAATTTGTACTTCGACAACTAAGCGCCTCCTAGGTCCCTCTCTCCAGTTCCTGTCTCACTCAGCTCGGCCGACGTCTTTCTTGGTCTCTTTGACTTCGAGACCCCTGTTTTGCTCTTTCTCTGCCTCTCTGACTGGCTCCTTCTCTCTTCATCCTTCAGCTTTTCGCTTTATATTCCATCTACGTTCCTGTCTCTTTCTCCGGCGTTCTCCCTCATCGGACGCCCGACACATCTCTCTCTCTCTCTCTCTCTCTCTCTCTCTCTCTCTCTCTCTTGCTTTGCTTCTCCTCTTTCGATTCCCGTCTCGCTCCAGCCAGAGACTGAAACCGACGAGATCCTTCCGCGACTGACAAACGAACAAATTGGCTCTGGTTGACGAAACAAAGCGCCCCGTCGACTACCGCGGGCGAGGGACATGGAAATGATTGTTTTAAACCCTCCCGCCACGCTGCCGGACCAGCATCATACTCATTCATCCGTGTCGGTGTGCTTTAACGACGTCGTTAGAATACCGGCGTCTAAACATTAAGTAGGATAAAGGCAACTGTGACACGGCACCGATGCTGAACAGAGAATGAATATGCATAATGCGTGGATACAAGATCGTCGGCCCGATATGTTTACATTATGATCTACCAGCAATTGTTTATGGCTGTTCGATCTCCTCGCGTAGGACTGCCCGGTTCACTGTACACACCGTGGTTTACTAACGAATTTACTGGTAATGCGTTTTACCTAATTTTAGAAACGAATCGAAAGATTCGAGCATCGTGCTGAGAAGTTACTGAACGTTCTTTGGTTGTATTGGAAGTGTGTAGAATGCTTTCTTAGTGGAATTGGTATTTGCATGATTAAGGGTTCCGAGGCTGAAGAACGTAGATCTAGATGAGTGAAGATGCATGAAATTAGCCTGACTCGTACTGTGTTCAGAAAAGGAAGTCTGTATTTAGAGGCCAAGGAATTTACACGCCATATTTCACCCTCGGGTTAATTTAAGGGTTCTTTTCTACATTCGGATATGTGTGTGTGTGCACGCACAATATACCTGCAGGTTGCTATGGCTGTTTCTTTCTTGAATATATTATCAGTAGACTGCAAATCCTTATAGAAAACCAAATTTCGTTTATAATAATACAGTTTCTTCGAAAGGTGTTTTGCTGTCTTTAATAATTTCAGCGAGTTAGAAACACACACAAAAATTGTAAATATTAAAGGGACGTGCACTAAATTAATTTCATTTTATTCGTATAATATACAATATTGTGACAGTCACACATGTTAGCGTGGAGTTAAAAATACATACACAAAAATGAAAAATATTAAAGAGACATACACACTAAATTAATTTGATATTCTTCATATGATATGTATATACACATAATTAAGTAACTTGTACTTTAAGTCAGAATATTGAAAGCAACCAAGCAAAGTTGGCATCACATACTAATAAAGTTATGAATAGACTGCGGTTCTTTATGTAAAAATAAAAATTGTCTGTACCGATTGCAAGGGATAAAAACTAAATTGAATGTGATTTCTTCCTTTAATGATTTAAATACAGGGGAAATCATATATTGACATCTTTAATTTTAAAAATTTTCCAACAATTTTCAATTTTTCATCTACTCAATTTTGCAGTCTAGTTATGAATAATTGTATTCTCGTGTCTCTCATTGTGAAATCACGGTCTATAATTCCGTTGAATAGTTACTCGTGTGAAAAGACAATGCGGTTATACGCAGGCGAAACGCGGGATCGATTCGCGTTTTGAGAAAAAGTCACATTGGCGGACATCGAACGCAGGTGCAATAACAATCAGGCTGATCGTGTGACGATCCGTATGCACATCGATATACCGGGGCCCTGTGAAACTGCAAGCAAGCGACTATACGTTATACGGGAATTTAACGGTTCAATTCCTATGGCGTCCCGTGGGCAGCCCGTAACGTTTTGATTAACGAGAATGGAAGTCAGTGCGTACGATGGTAACAGCTGGATTAAGGGCTAATAACTATCTCGAGTGACGGAGTCGTTTAAATGATTTTACTTCACGCTTCTGCGGTTTATGGTCCAACCTTCGATCGATTACGAGCTCTGCCTCGGGTCGGAAATATTATCCGAGGAATATTAAAACCTTAAAGTAGCCCAGAGCATTATGGCATACTTAAATTTTTAACTACTCCATCGTCACCCATCCCAATAATAATAATTACAGATTTCTAGAAGGAGGTTGCAAATAAGGCTCTCGGAGATACTTAGTCACTTTAATTTTTTCAGCAAGTTTCTTGTAAATAGTAATTTCAGAACAGGTTGGTACATTTTATTCATTCTAACAGTCTGTCGAATTATGAATGAAATTCTTGTCGATTGTGAACAATCTATTGAGAGATTCTCAACTGATGTAAACAAAATGAATGCATTGAATGAAATTCTAAACTACAATTTTATTAGCAGGTAACATAGTAAGCCCCCTTCGAAAATAGAACATACACTATCTTCTGAGCGTATCAAATATTAAATTTGCTAGAGATTCGTCACACTAGTAAAGCCTAGTTAGCCGCGGTAAACCAGAAAAACAATAACAGAACAAGCGAGAAAGGGTAACAAATGTTTCGGAAACCGCCGGATTTATTTTCGACCGGGAGTTCCTGAAAAGTTAAGAAATCCGTTCCCGGGGCGATAGATCTTTCGGTAGCAAACAATTCGGTGTAATATATTTTATACGCGGTGCCATAATTCCCGTCGTGTGTCATATTTTATCCGGATATCCGGCCCGAAGAGCCTGTAGGAAACGTAAACGTTATTTTCCACGTGTCTAAGCAGCAACTTTATAAACGACACGCGAGCACGCTCAGCTGGTTACACGAGAGATTGACGTTTCCCCGATAGTTGAAATCAATCGCACGGTACGTATTATTCTCCATGTGCATCCTGCCGCGAACAGAGTCGATAAACAGAGAGAAAACGGGAACGGCAAAGTTCGGGGCTGTACGCGGACCCCGAGGCTGGACGGATTTGACCGTGCGCGGACCGGGAACCGTGGACGAAGTGTAATTAACCGCCTTTCATTCGATTCTCCCGATATCTTACCGACAATTTCCGGCGCGCGATCCGGAAACCGCAGCCAGCAGTTCGCCGATCGTACGGTGATTGTCTCGTCCGTGAAACGGAGCGACAAATTATTTCGATAAAGGGGCTGCACAAGCAAACCCGTAGTAATTAAGCCGGCGGTGGGGGTTCGAGGGGCGGGCGAAGGGGTGGTGGTCGAATGGTAATCGGGCAACTTTACGAAATTGAATCACAAACTCGGATTAAAGTAGTCGTCTCTGGGACCCTGAATGTTTGAAAAGATTCCATCGCGGCAGGGAAAGGCGTTGCCGCGCCGTGGAAATGATTATCGTTCGTCGCCGAGTGTTTGCCGCACAATAACGAGCGAAACAACCGAGCGCGTCGGCGTAACAATAAAAAGTCGAAGATCGTCGAGATCCACGGTGACCGAAAATTTTCCCGTGGATTTCGAGTGCACGCCTCGAGTGTGCCGCCATTAAAAGTTTCACAACGGTGCGTTTTATCGCGTCTCACCGACGAGATTTCGCCTCGGTCAATTATGGCGGCTCGGCACACCGCGAAACCTCGTGGCGAGCCCTTCACCTTCTCTCTCTCTTTCTCTCTCTCTCTCTCTCTCACTCTTGCTGTAATAAAGATATTTAAAAAATTATGCACTCTAAAGCGCTTTATGGCCGTTGCACCGCTCGACGTATGCATCGAGGGAGATCCTCCCTCCTTCGTGTCACCTTCCGCCGACCGCGACTCCGTCTCGCTTTTTCTCGAAAGGGAAAAGCCGCCACGCCGTGCAACGAAAGCCGACTGGCCGTCCCAACCCGTTCCCAGCATCCCCCTCGTTTTATAACCCGACGAGTTTAATACTCGCATCAAACTTTTAATTACCCGACTCGTCTTACAAATTACTAACAGATGGGCCGACGTTTATACGCCGGCCCATTCGCCCCTTAAAAAAATAACGCGTGGCAAAACAATACGATCGCATGCGGATGTCTCCGGTGCCGCCTTCGATTTTCTCTTTCGCATTAACGTCCTCATTGTCGCTTACTTTTTCGACATTGTCACTGACAAAGAACCATCAACCATGAAGTAACACAAAATTCAAGCTATTTATTTAATACTTTGATGTGTTTGATTTTTTATTACTTTACTAACTTTGAATAGAAGGATACTGCCCTATGATGTATCACAAATTGGATACTGTACTAAAAATCTGGTAAATTAAGTTTTAGGGGATTGTTGTAGATTCAGTCACGAAAAAATGTTCGAATAATTTTGGGAACGTTTCAATTTGTAGTAATTCCGAGGAGAAAAGTGTCTTAATTTTCCAGAGCTGCTATAAAATAAATGTTAGTGTTAGGGGTTAATATTATTAAATTGTAATATTTTTAGTTGCATTAAAAGAAAAACCTTGTGAAAAATAGAAATTTTTTCTTGTTTTGAGTTTTCCTTCGATCCTTTTTGAATCCTGCAATCTTAATTTTGAAGTAACATGGAAGAGCGTTTATAAAATATTAGTGGAATACAGAACGATTAAATCGAACTCGAATGAAACCCTGTCACAAATTAGACTCCGAATGAAACGAGATTGAAAGTTTTGAAGTATGCATATAACTAAAATTGCGAACGGTACCGGCTCCATTAAAGGGTCGAGCTATAAAAATGTATCCGAGGTGGTTACACGGCCCCGCGTGTAAAAACTGGAAAGATTGCCGTCGTTACAGCAGCATGAACCAACCGTTCGCGGAAGTTTCATTTTCGGCGGCGAACATTAAGCCGACTGCACTGCATACAAAAGTATATTGCGGGATACAACTTTTATACGCGGCCCAGACGATTCTCCTGCGGCGTTTCTGAAAATGTAACAGGTTGGACGGAACGGCAACCGGCGGCCTTCATTCCCGTGAATAAAATCGCAATCGGCACGAAAATTGCCGCATCAAAAATACATGGCTCGCGATAAACATGCTCTTGCATAATTGTTCTTGCATAAAAGAAAGGATAATAACCAGAACCTCCGTCTCGATTTCATGAAACGAAGTCTCTTAACTTTTGACTTAATATTTCCATTCTAACTGTGCTTGCGTCTCAATCCAAACCAAATGGTAACGATCTAGTATTTGCAAAAATTAAGTGAATCAGTGACAAATGAATTAAGCATTTTAAATAATTTTTATCCGTAACGTCGAAGGAGATAGCCTGTTATCTAATACATTTAATTAGAACGATCTAATAGTAAGTTACCACCTTTCTGCAGAAGTCCGTTATTTAATAAATTTAATTAGAACGATCTAATAATAAGTTACCCCCTTTCTGCAAGCACCGAGTTACTCGCGTGACATTGTAACACATGCACGACAGAGAAGCGTGTGGGGGATAGCGTCGTTTTTTTTTCCTTGATTTTATGACGGTCCACTTCTATGTACAAAACTGACCTTCTCCATCTCTCTTTCTTTCACGCCCAAATTTGGATACAAGCGGGATGCGTCCGCCTACCTGCGGCTAGTAGTTGTTGACGACCTTATCGGTCGTTCTCATAGCAAGGTCGGTAAATATGCGAAATTCTTCGTATCCGAGTCTCACTCTCGGTGTGTCATTCAACTAGTACATTCCTTGTGCGAATCAGAACATAGTGAAGTGAGATAAGTAAAATATTTGTGAATTGAGTTAGGACAGCTGTGTGTCTGAAGGATGCAGGAGTCTTATCGATCACCATCAACATCCATCAATGGATTACGGAAAAGAACAACAGTGGCGTCACATCCATCCCGATCACCGCAGGAAATTAGATGAAGGTACCCAAGATTCTTTCTAAAAAATTGAAATACTTGATCCCACTAGAGTTTCTATAATGATTTTGAACGAATTTTGGTTAGGTCTAGTCAGAATAGCAGAGCGAGCCTTGCAGTCGTAAAATCAACGTCTCCTGGTTCCTCCGGGTTCGCAAAAACCTCGTTACTATCGGAGCTCGTTAAATAAGGCCAGGTAAAGCTTAAAGGCTTTCCATAACATCTCGAGTACACGGGGGCCGGTTATGTCGTGGCACAGGGCGCGAATCAGGCGAGTTTCGAGTAGAATTTGTGTAGTTCAGCGTTTCCGCGTCTCGGGGACACGTAGATCGGCGCTCGGCCGTCGAATTAACACCGGGGAACATTAATTGTTATCGTAAACGTGTTCGTTCACGGGCAAGTTTCGTAGCATCGAATAATTGCCGACGATGCATAAATCCTCTGATGCAATCGTCGCCGTGCCCGACGCGTCCCTGCGTGGCCTCGGTCTTGTTTTAGCTTCATTGCCTCTACCCTCTATCTGCATCGGAATTCCCTGTGGCGTTTCTAATTTATGACAAGTCCGCAGCGTCCGTGGGGGGGGTCCTACAGGAGAGTCGTCTGCGTCGAAGCTGTCCTGACTATCCGATCGTTGGCTATTCGACGACCAGTAATAGTTTGCGGCATGATTCCTACCCGAGCCTGGCGGGAATTGGCTTCTGTAGATCGTAGATCTATCGAGATCAGACCCGTTATTAGTTCTATCGTATCAAGCGGAACTGTCAGCTTTGTTCATCCGTTTAAGATCCTCATCTTACGCGCCCGACTGTTTGCCAAAGTGTACTTTGGCAAAGTCCATTGGACTCTACTGTTGAAGAAATTAATTCTGGTAGTAGCAAAATTGTTGAGAATTATCTTTGATTCATCGGATATTATTCTTTAAAGACCTGCGTTCTTAGGGTCCCTTTAACAGTTTTATTTAATAAATATTTTATACATTTTTTTTTTATTAATTTGTACAATATTATGTGTATCTGGAGCATTTCGGGATACTAAAGACTTCAGGTACAATCGAGATCCTACTGTATATTACACAGGTTAATATACTCTATATGCATTATACACGGTGAATATACAGGTTTAATTATTTTTATCTTTGTAAAAGAAGAGCAATCTCGCAGAATATGTGGCAAATTTTTATAGAATACTGTTAGACACTATATTATTTTAGTTTAATATTTACCGTGTTAGCTTTATTAATGGAGCATGTGTAAATGCAGCGAATCAACCAATTAGGGATTTTATTGCTATTCGCAACATCCCCGAGAGGTTGCGCGGCTCAATTTAATTCTATGGAAATACGTACATTCCATAGTATACAGCTGTCTAATGCATGTGCATCTAACGTCGGAACCATTAATTCGTTTCCGTGGCACGTACACTAAACTCCAGTTTCACGACTATCGCCAGTATTCTACCGATATCTTTCCCTGGGATGGTTATCGATGACCAGTACGTGATGACACGCGGCTACTCGGAGCACGATATATTGCTGTCGAACGTTCCTTACGAAATTTGAGACCCAGAGGTACTGTTGCCATTTATTGGAACAGGGAAAATAAAGTTTTATCAGTAGACTCGCATTTTATTACTTCCAAATTAAACGCTTTTATTGTTTCGTTCAGAAATATTTCTTCTTCAGTGAATCGTATAATCATAGGTTTACAATTTGTGTGACGTTGGCACAGTTGTTATTTACCAGCTCAAATTCTTGATGTATTAAATGATTTCTAAATTTGTATTCGCTAATCACAGAGCCCTGCAAAATTGCAGATCATCTTTATCGTAGTTCAGTCAACAGCACATTTTACGTTTACAGAATTTCTAAAAAATTGTTAACCACCGATTTAGAAAATATGTAAAAATATAGATCCGCGATACATCAGCTGTCACGAAATTATTAAAGCTTCGCGTTAAATATTTCTTAACAGGTAAAGGAGGCACCAATAATAGCGCATAACCTTCTTATTTCGCTCTCACGGCGGCTGCAGCTTCCGGTGGCACACTATTTTCTATAACCTGTTGCTGAAGTGGCGGCCAATAAAATTGGGGACATCATCCTCGCCATCATGAGCGAGCCGGGACAAGCCCCCATGAACCGTTCCGTTTTAGAAACCGTGAACTTGATCTCGCGCGGCTCGCGAATCTTTCTCGGCAGAGTGGTTTTAAGGGAGGAGGCGTGCGTGGCGAGGGCAAGACCTTTGCCTATCCTCTCCCTTATTTAGAGCACGTTGGCTCCGTCGGAGGCCCGTGAGGTAAATTGCATCCTCAATTTTTAATAAAGCCCTGAAGGGGCTAGGAGGCTTTGTTGAACGTCGGTATAAAGTGAACTTCGACGTCGGGCAAGTCAAGCAGCGCGAGGAGGCACAACCCCCGAGCTCCGTGAGGGGGTTCGTGGGGGTGGAAGGATAGAAAGGACCCGGGGGTTGGGTTCGAAGACGAAGAGTACAACGCCGGAGAAGGACGGAAGGTCCTTTCTTCGTTTCATTGTAAATGCCAAGCTCATGACTTTCGCCACTGTGCCGACCCTGCCCGCGTCGTCCACCTTTCCTGAAATATTGATTGCGGACGCCGTGGTATAACGATAGACTCGTCTAGAATATTCCTCCGAGCCTCGGCCTGCACTTTCTTATTTATTCCTTGTCTTTACCTGCGCGAAACGTTTCCACCAATTCCTTCGCGCCGTCCAGGAAAAAGTGAAAATTCCATCGTAGAGAGCGAGGCTACTGTTTCCCTCTGGTTTGTGGATTTTAAAATAGCGTTGTTCGTGTGGGAACGGTGACGGGGAACTGCTGATTTGCTTGGAAGCACGCGTACAGAAGTTGATGACAGCTGCTTGGAGAGCAGCTTTCCCCTATATATTAAAAGTTTAATACTTAATAGGATGTAACAGTTTAAGAAAATAGGATTCATGGAAAGGTATGAAATAGTTCATTGCGTTCCTTAGAGCTGGAATGAGATTTTAACCCCTGCGTTATACTTTTCTCCGCGGCTACAATTATTGGTAGTAGATTGCGAATTTTATGCATTTACTAAAACGGTAAAATCATTAAAACAATTTAAGACCGTCCATATGTTATGTTCGATTTCTTAAAATTGTTGGAAATAGGAAGAACGTGTTATATGGTTTCTATGCCATGTAATCTAGTAAGAAAATTTTTTTTTAACATCCATGTTAACATCCATTGCGTGAATATTGATAACTAGACTGCGGCTAGAATATAAAATTTGATAGAATTTTTTACAATTTTTATTTGTTCTGGATCTACATAGGCTCTGTTCCCATTAAAAATAAGATTTTATTTAATTCCACTTTCGTAAAATTTGACTATAAACATCCCCAGTGTATTTATAACAAATGGATAGAATTTTACATCGATTTAAAATAAAATCGTAATATTGTTAGCTTTTTGTGTTATTTGAAATGAGTCGAAATTAGCAGTCCATTCATAGTCACAGGCTGCAAGCGAGATTTGTTGTTTACGAAGGCACCGTTCGCACAATTAAAATGCGGGACGATAATTGTCCTGGCGACCAACAATTCGTCGCGGAAGGCAGATGCTATCGAAAATTAATTCACCCTCGGCGTTGCGCGCGCCATAAAAGTTATAAGCAATTAAAAGATCGGGCCGTCCGGTTCCCATCGCGGGTATTCACCGTTAGCCCCGCTTATAATTATCGCGGCGTGAACGGTCGATAACGATTCTTGAGTTGAACCTCGCGGTCTCATTAACAATTATCTTCGATTGATACGCTTCTAACGAGCCCCGGCGATCGTGTTGCTCGTTAACACCGCGTATCGCTAACACATTTAACGCGCACGCGGTGGAGAGGATAGACCATATCGGATATCATTTTGCTCTATCATTCATTATATATTTCAGTGTATTAATATCCGAGTCGGAAGATGATATCTTCGCGGCGTGGAGACAAAACGGGCCCGTCTGGCCCGTGGGCCACGATCGATCGATCTTCCTGACGAATGAGCGGGATACAAGATCTGGAAACAGTGTCGTATGAATAAAAGAAAACGTCCGAAACTTTCGGAACGGACGGTGGTCCCTGCTCCTTGAAAACATTCTTTCGTTCCTCCCGAACTTCTCTTCTTCCGTGAAGTATGCGAATAAAATTCAGATAATGCCCGGTCGAAACTACTACAATTATGAATTCTTCCGACGTTATTTATACGGGAATATTTATTGCACAGCTTGTATCAAACTACTTTTTAAAGCAGAATGGACGTCTTGTTAAGATTTGTTACTGTTCTCCAATAGGCCATTTTTCTGGAGTAGACAGAAAAGTATATTAAATTTTAAACAGTTTAGTTATACCACCTTATTATGCAAAAAGTAGATTTATATAACAAAAAATTTTTAATCGATCATCATTCGACGAAGGACCTTTACCAAACATAAAAATTGTTTGTATTAGTTGCATGATATTGACCGAAATAGGAATTTATTTCTCTCTTTAGCGATTTTATTAACCTGCACTAGATGCGTTCATATTCTTAAATTTTTTTTAATCATTTCACTGCTTGAAGCTACACCGATCTAGTAACTTTTTATTATTGGCATTGCGCGTTTATAAAACAGACTATTCTCCTTTTTCTTACATGAATAAAAAGAATAATTATATGTAAGTATACATAAAGTAAAGGGTGACAGGAGTGACAGTGTAGAAAAAATATACAATCTATAATTTAATGAGGTTTCATTCTAGGCTGTAACTTTCCTTGAAACTCCCTTAAAATAATGAGAAAGCTTCTTGCCGATCCAATACATATTAATAGCCTTGCTTCCGTATAGAAATTTGCATGTCTCACTAGATTAAAAACAGTAATTATGAAGCCTTTGAAGCACAGAACCCTTTTCCAATAAACGTACATCAGTTATTCCAACCCTAAACCTACCAACTTTGAAAAATAACTGGCACAAAAAATGACATACAAGATGTGGAGATTACAAATATTCATAAAGAAATTTATTTAATCATTTCTCAGTAAATGATATTTGTAATTGCAACAATTATTAACCAAAAAACCTGGAATCGGTGATTTCACCGTTGGTGGTAAGCTCGCCGCTAAACCACTAATTTCAATCACAAATTGTGCAAAAAGTGGCGCCCTCAGACCCACTACACGTCGGTCCATTGGCCAAAGAAACTCGCAGAACGTCCAGAAAAGCAGCCGCCTACTGCGCCAGCGGATCAGCTAACTGAAACATCTCTTGAATCGCTCCGAGCAGAAAACTGAAGGTCGGTTTCAAGCAGCGAGCACTCGGGACACGGTCTTCTTAATTATACAGCTCTTACTTTCAATCAAACCGCCTCTGGGGCTTCCCAAGGAAAGCCATCCTACACTTGTCATTTCATCGCGAGGATCCCCGTCCCCAGGAGGGACGGTTTAGTTCTTCGCGATCTTCTTATCGATCGTCGCGGCGCGGCGGGAAGCTCAGCCACACGACACCGGAAGCATGCCCGCGTCGTTTTGACTGCGGCCGCGAAACTACCAAGAAAGTCTCGGGAACGGATGATAATTAGGTACGAATATAAAACAGCGGAACACGTAAAGCTCTTTCGGGGAGATGGTCGCTGCGGGGGTAGACCCGGGGGGTTGATCCTTGTTTACGGGTCGCGCGTCATTGCGCGCGGATACACCCACGAATACGCTTCCAATAAAACTGCCATTACGTCGATGGTTATTCGAGAAGTTCCCGTGGCAAAGTACACAGAGAACTTGTCCGTGGACGCCCTTATTGTTTCGTCGCCGGCTGTAAAATATCTGCCTCGAACGGTTTCAAGTTCGTTCGCCTTTTCGACTTCTCTTCCGTTCGCGAAGAAGCGATGCTTCTTCCATTCTTATTACGAGTCACCAAATGATGCTGTAAAAGCGACAAGGTGGAGCAGACTTTATCAATCTGAATCGTTCTCGTTGCAAACTCATTTATTGCACGGAATCTGGATCCAAATAAGGGCTAAATTTTTTATGATAGGTTCGTACTACTTGGGCTTAAGTGAGGAAGATGAAAAAGTGTGTAAAAGCGCTTCCATAAAAGTCCTGATAGAATATTTTCGCGAAAAATTAAGATAAATATTAAAGATTAAATGTTATTCATGTATTATTTAGTCCACAATTCATACTATTTCCACGATTTTTTAAAATGATAAAACAACTATTTCATTTAGAGTGGTCAGTTTTATATTTTTCTACAGTTAAAGTGATATCGTAAAAAATAAAATTGAAGTGTAATGTGTTGTTGGATAAACCTTTACCTTATCAGTATAAATGTACTAATAGTTATTTTAATATACATATTGGATGGTAGGACAAAACGGTTGAGAAACGCTGCCGCAGACGTCGTTACGAGTAGATTGCGGATCTTTATGCATTTGTAGCTCGTAAAAATTTTCGTAGACGGTAGAATTCGAAGTTCGATAGGATTTAATATACAGGGTTTAGTGATTTTCATCCTCGAAGTATTACTGAGAGGATAAGAGTCAACAAGAATTTATCTTCGAGAAATTGACTGTAAAGATGGGTATTCGAGCAAACGACGCAGTTTAGTTGTGGATTATCCATTAATATGGGTGTAGATTTATTATCGTATGGAGTTACCTTATAAGATCGTTCTGATTTTCATACCGATACTAATCTTGCCAGGACACGGAAACTTCATTGCTATGAAGTTCTTCATTATAAAGTTACTGCAGATCCATGTTAGTGACTTAATGAAAATATTCTTGGTTGGTGTTCTCAACAGTGTTCCTGCCTTGAAATTTATTAGTAAAGTGGTGCTCTTTATGCATACTTAGATTTTGGGTAATACCTAAAAGAACAAAACCAGGATTTACCTTATTTTTTTAATAATTTCAACTATTAATGCAGAATGCAATATTTCAAGTATACAGAAAGGGAGCAAAATATTTTTGAATCCTGTGGGAACCGGGAAAATCGTGTTTCAATTGGTGGTTTCATGTTTATCGTTTGGTTAATTCAGATAGCTAATAATTGAGGGGAACAACAAATGTATAATTTAGTATTGGTCATACCAATTTTATAAAAGCAGATAAGAATTTCTTCTTACCTTTCATCATCTTACCTTTTATTTTTGTTAAGTTTACTCGAGGATTACGTCACGCAATCGTGGCTGTATGTAGGTAATAAACTTGGGAGCAGAATATGCTGAGGATTTGGATGAGATGGTCACTAAAACGGGGGAATCAAGGGTTATTAAAGCACGGGAAATGTACATTCCCCTTGAAGGCCGAGATGCTAGCTGCCTTAGTGGTATGTGATGAAGTAGAGCTGAGAAAGTTTGTTTAAACTACTTCATCTTGATGACACTTCCGCTTGATATACGGTAAAATGCGAGCGTATTTGCGAGGACTCGTGATCCACAAATCTAGATGTTCAAAAGTGGTTGGCCACAACTTCATCCGTTTTATCAATAGCATTATTTACGGAAATAAATGTTACAAAAAAAAAAAAACAAGATGGAGATAATTGAAAAGTACACTCTAAGTTAAATAGAACAAAAAGACAACAGAAGAGTAAGAATCAAAATTGAGTAAGAAGTACACCTCCCAAAAGTTAGGACAACAAAATTAGCACTCGGTGAAACAAGTTATTTAATATGCGAAAATATAGTTCATTAAACGGCAGTTTCGAAATAATGAGCGCGCCAGTATCGCGCAGCCGCGTTTTACGCGCGCAATTAACGGCGAGCCTTATATGCACTTGAAAAGAACTCGAAGGGGATTACGTGACGTCATTGTTGCAGCGCGGAATTTACGCCCATCGTTCATCCCCACTCGATAACGCAGTTGTAATGTACTGCCAGGACGAGAGAATCGCTGGAAGAGTTTCACCGTGTAATCGAAGCTGAAGTTTAGTGGCACTAACTCGCTGCCGTCGAGCTGTAAGGAGCCAATTAATTTAACGAAGTGCGCCATTACCTTCCTCTTGGTGTCGGATAAGCAAAATCAAAGGCCCGAACTGCTCGAGAACTCGAGTTCTTTTTTCTCTTTTCTCCCTTGGCCAGCGCGAAGCCCAGCATCACGCAACTCTTCGAGTCGGAGACAGAACCGACCCAGGTATTTTTCAGATCGACGAGTGCCTATCGCACGTTCCCCAAGCAGATCCCTCCATTCTTTCGTTCGTTTTATCGGACACACGGGTCGGAATCCCTTCGTCCTTTTATCGTCACAAGATGTCTGCTGTCTGGCTGCCTAATTAGACGCGATATACAATGCAACAGGCTCTACAGTATCAGCGTCCCTTATTCTTCTGATTACAGTGTTGCAGCACTCCGCGAACTATACCTTCGCAGGGAAGCTGCTCCCCCATTTATCAGATATTTCCGATCGATATTTTAGTGGATAAGTATTTTTATCTATTGCCATCTGTCTTTGTGTAATTTATTTTCCGAACAGAAAGGTACTATTAAAATGTAGAATCCAACGCTCGTTGAAAAAGTCAATATTTGCTACACAGACACTTTCAAAGCACGCGAAGGAAACTGCGGATTAAACGTTTAATGTAAACGTAACATCTGGTTCTGTATATACTGTTACGCTCGTCGTAAAATGATCCGGAGGATTTTATTAGAAGACAGGTCGTCTATGTTGGCTATAATAACAGCAATTGCGCGAAGCAGACGCGGGAACGAAAATGTAAAAATGGATTCAACGTTGCTTGAATTAAAAATTTTCTAAAATTTTATCACACACACATTTACGAAAATCTTACTATTAAATTATATCATTTCTTTATGAAAGTACATGTTGCAACAAAAACTGTACAAAATCTAGATATGTACAACCTTTCCACTTTTATGTAGACGTGGTGTTTCAAATTATTGATTCCATTATTAACGACAGAAGTTTCCACGAATTTCATTACAGAGTAGCACAACTTTCCCGAACCTAGCATTCGCTCACCTCATCCCTTTTATTCCCTTTCTTATTTACTCGTTTTACACCCTCTCCAACTGATTTCCATCGACTTTTCCACAAGCAGCCCTTACGCCAGGCTTCATAATTGCGGGCCACGATATTTTCTCATTGTATCCCACTTTATTTGAGCCAACAAAAGACCGATCATTATGAGTTTTTCCATAGCGTGGAGAGTGCGTGGCCGGGGCATTGAGACGTAGCCAGAGCATCGATACCGTAGCGATAGACGTCAATACGGATTATGGAAATTTATAATGAAAGAGACTCGTAATAATAAGTCTCGTTAGCTGCCGTGCCGTTTCCATGGGGCCACTAATGTTCCGTAATACTGCACGTTGCACCGGGCAAGAAACCATTCGGAAACGAAAAGTTTAAGGGGACCCCCGAATCTGAGGGATCCGGGGAGAACGTATATTTTACTTAATTCGAGGATCACGGGTAACCGTGGCGCAGTTTTTCTGGCCGAGAGGGGCCGGAACACTACGAGGGTCCTCGTTAAGAATTTCATTCTTAAAATCGGCGGCAGCGGCCACTTAGCGGCAGGTGGTCGACCGGCATCAAATCAGACGTGTTACGTTAACTGAATTTAAATTGTCGGGGGGGCCCCTGGGCGCACCGTGGGATTATCATAATTTATGCGCCCTTGCGCCTTCGAATCAGCCGCGCGCCACTATACGACCGGGCTCTTTATTATAAATCCAAATCGGCCGCATAATTCCACGAGATATAAACATCTCGCGGGAGCTACGGAGGGAAAATTAGATTACGTGCGATGAAAGATATCGCGGCTCACCGAAAACCCCGCCCATTCGACGCGGGTCTGCATTATAAAAGAATCTTCAATGCACTGTAAAAATAATGTCTCTCGGAGATGAGCACCGGTGAGAGGAAACCGGAAACGGGTTAAGAGCTTTGGACGTTATCGTGCCACCTCGGGAGAGCGTATTCGACTCCTATTCTTATACGGTCAGTCGCGTCATTGCACACACTTTAACTCTCAAAAAATCTCAAAAGGTACCTCATAACTGGATAGAGGATTTTATGCATGTGTGAGAGAAATGAGAAACATTACAGAGTTCGAAAATACTGGTGCATTATTTTGAGCTTATTGAAATTATTAAGGAAAGAAATAAAGTCTACGTAGCATACGTACAATTTTATATTAATATAAATAATAATTTTAACAATCAAATATCAGTGCACGATCCAATCAACCAATTCTAACAGTCACAACCACAGTCCGAGCCAAAATGAAAAATGTATTGGGTCACCGAAAATATGTTGACTCCGTTTTTAGCAAAAATTTTCAAGCCCAGCCGCTTCCGTGAGTCACGATAGACAATGACTGTTGGTCGAAACGAACAGCCTTGGTCTGAATTAGCTCCAACCAGGTCTGGTGCACGCACAGGTGTCAGATTTACGATCGTCGGTCAGCGGAACACGCGTCGAACCGACCCACTGCAACAATTAAGACAATTTGACCATCGCATTAGCGACTCCTCTAAACTGTGTTTCCGTGTCGAACAAACCTTTAGTTCCTAGTATACGTCTGAGCATCGGGCTCTCTCTAGCGAGCTACCTTAATATGCTTAGGAAGCCGCAGCAGCGCTCGGCTCGCCGGCAAAACAGTAATTTATCGGGTAAACACGGCCGTAAAACAACGCAGGGCCTGCAACGGCACACCGTGTCACCGTAAATACGGGTTCGCTGGAAACTTTGCCGTCGGATAGCTCTGAATACTTGAACGCCGTCGGTTCTTCGCCGCGCTCGAACTTCCATAGGAATCGACGAGCCGGCAAGAGGAAGACAGAGTCAGAAAGGAAAAAAGCTAGACAGAGAAATGGAGGGAAACCAATAGACCGGTGATATATTCGTCCTCGAACCGGGAAACGAGTCCCCGGAGCGATGAAAGTGGGTTGTTCCGCGGGTGACGGCTCATTTTTTTCATTAGACAACCTCCATAACCGAAGGACCATTAATTCCTTTATTCTACCTGCTCCGTATCCGCGTTCTCATGACAAACGATCTCATGCCACACTGTCCGAAATTTGGCAAATGCTCCTTTGTATCGGCATTTATATGTCGTTGATATTCAGTGGCTCATATTAAAACACTAGTGTATCGGTGAAACCATAGCAATACTCTAATAATACTTGTTGATTTTTCATTATTTCTTTATGCAACTTTTACCGACGTTTTAACGATATTTACTTCTGTAATTCGTGATACAGTGGAGCCTCGATTATCCGAACTCATCGGTGACACGTTAGTTTTCAGATAATGGAACGGTTTACATCTTTACTGATTTGTACAATGAAGTAAGTCTGTCTTATTTCGGCCCTTACCCAGTAGTCAGCCACCCTAAACATAAATTGCTTTAAAATAAGAGATATTTATTAACAAATTCCTCACTTCCAATATACAGTTTGATGTCCCCAAAAAAAAACAATATATTAATAATAACAATAACTTATACACGCTTCCTCTAATTAATCGCAAAATGCTACCACGTAAATATTTTTCCTCAGTAATGACGGTGAGGATCCGTCAAAAAGAGCACGGTGACTATAAAATTTTCGGGCAGCGCAGTTTGCATCGCGCAATAAAACTTCCCGACAACGCCGCTGTCATCGATGAAAACCAACCAACAATGAAACGCCCATTCAGGGCGACCAATTACGGTCCGACCCGCGGTCGGTCGTCTTTTATCAAACACCCGGTAGCAGGTTCTGATCGTTCGAGTTTTCAATTCAGCGCCGATCAGCTATGTCCCGCAAACAAGCCCGTCATCGTCCCTTTAACGATTTATTATCGTCGCGTCGTAGTGACCAGCGCCTACTTACACGTCGTTAAGCTGCTTTCGGGGCCGCGCTGTGCAACGTCATCGTGATACAGCCGACACGATGCTCTCTTGCTTGCTTTCTGTGCGCCACGATTCTTCTGGAGGAGTTTCTGCGACTACCAGCTGTCGCTCTGAACTAGGGAGCCGGCGAGTTACTTAAAGTGTCACGAGTGCTTTTTCCCAGGGCTTGAGTAGATATGGAGAAAAATGATTGGGTCCTGAATGGACCGCCACGATGAACATACACTTTCGGAATTTTCGAGAATTGGTGTTTACCTTCTACTCCATCATTCTTTCTCGACGAGCGTCGGTCATCTTCCGAGCATTGTTTTCGTAGAATTATCGATCCCCTGAGCTTGGGGAGCAATCGAATAGGAGATAGATGAGAGAAGCCCTGCCAGGAAATGGCAGTCCATAGAAAATGTTAGGGGGAACCACTTGTTACCCTCGACCAGTCACGTTACCTGGGAAGCTCTTCGTTGAAAATACGGTGTTCCGGTGTTTCTCGGTCGCCGTCTGGCGCGGATCATCGGCAGGGTGTCGACTGACTAATGAGGGTTAAGGTCGCGACGCCTTTTTCGCTGTGAATCCCGCTCTCGAAACGGATCTTCGCACCTACGGTCTCGCGAGGATCCCCTTTGTGTTTCTTTTTCCGCAGGGCTCCGGTTCCACCGCGCCGCGGGCAGTCTGCTACACTCAAAATTGATTACCTTAATTTATGGAGCGGTTAATCTGAACACGCCGATTGCTCCGGGCCAGTCCGTGTGATTTATCTCCTTTGGCGAAATCGGCACCCTTCGATTGTTAATCCGACCCCGCGAAACCTCGCCCTGGCAAGACTACGCCCGGGGAGCCGAGCAACCCTAATCATTTATTTAGGACGGTTTTTTAATTTGGAAGCGGGAGGTCGTGAATCCTGTCGGTTCTTGATGAATGTGGCCTTGATTAGGTGAAATAGGTGTTGAACGGGGAAGTAGTGGAGTGACGAAATTGAAAATTGTTGAAGAATTATAGCCGGGTGCAAATGTTTCAGTCTTTTTCAATGTTTATAATGAATTATAATGGCTATAATCTTCTGCATTTTTGTACAATTATTTATTTGCTATGGGTGTGTATAAATGACTTCAGTATCGTTCTTAAAATATTTATTCATTTATTTAATTTGTAGCAACTACCGACGTTATTAAGAATAATTATTAGTTACTGATAATAAATTTTCCACTGTACACTTAGCATTCGTTTTATGACAATCAGTTGTAATCAGTTTCCGACTGAATTAGTTTGAGGTGTAATAGGATAAGAAATAAGTATTTACGTAAAAGCGTTTTGCAGAGTCTTTAGCAAACTGAAAACAATTTCTCAATACCATACTTAATGGTTTGGTAGAGCCATAATTTCCTGCGCATGTTTGCTAAGTTGCTATTTGATTGCTATGATTAGCGGAAATGGCTACTTCCATGAACCGTCTTTGTAGCCGTATTTAACCCTTACGACAATAACCGGGTTCTGAAGTGCAACTAGTGTTTCACATGCCCTTTGTTCCGTTTAGTAAATTACAAAACCATTTAGGACCCCTACTATTTGAATAATTTTATGTTGATTAAAGTTTGCGGCATGAAAATATAAATCAGACGTTCCACACACGAAAGCTTTAAAGCTTTACTAAAACGCCACAGATAATTCTAATTAACTTAATTAATTAAAAATCGAATTAACTCAGAAGATAATTGATGATGAAACAATAAAGAAGCAAGACACGAAGTTCAATCAAATTCGATATCGATCAATATACGTTTCCCATTAAAAATCAGTTACGAAAATTGAAGATCAATGATTTTTCTGAAATACTTCTCACTATTGCATCATGTGTATAGTAGAGTATATTAGGACGAACTAATTGGTTTTAGAGCCTTGTTCGTTACAGCATCTGTTCGTTCTAGAATATATTGGAGCACGTATTTAGAGGTATGTAATCCGTTCCATACCCATAGTCTAGGTCCTAGGCTCCAGAACAAAGTTACCATCCAGTGCAACGATAAATGAGCACATAATTAAGTGCAAGATGAAGAGCATAACTGTGAAAGCAACATAAATTTATAATTAATCTACCTTCTTACTCATCGTAATCTCAAAATAATTTTATTTTTGCTTCTTTAACCTTTATACACTACGTACAGTGATTCAAATACGTGTTCATACACAAGCATAAAGTCTATTCATTTAGTATAGGGCATAGGGTAAAGAATTAATTTAATTTTCTCGAATATGTGTCTCCTATCTTCAATGATAGGAAAATTCTCAAAAAAATAGTTTGACTCTACAAAAACATATCATGAAAAGCATATGCTGCTCTTCTTCAGATTATTTTCACATATTCAGATATCAGTTAACTGTGCCGACCTTTTTTTAGAGTGCACACCTATGTGTATGTGTCGCGAAAATCAATCGATGACGCATTTATAATTTTTATTTGTTCGTTTTATTTCGTCTTAACCTCCAAATATTCTGAACATATTGAAATTTACGAATATATTTTAGTCTTTAGTGTGTGTTATAACTAAATTTTACGCATGACGAGTATACTCGTCAATCACAGCTAACTAGTTAAAATCGCCTTGATCGTAGCTTACTATATTTAGACGATGAAGTTACTTTGTTCATTTTGTAAAGGAGGAAGGAGTCGTCACCATTGAATAATAGGAATAATTTGAAAACGTGTTCGTAGTAATATTCAAATTTCATTGCAGCATTCCTTACCACCTTTTTAATAATTTGTCACTCGATAAGTGATCCCCAAGTCCTTTTAGCACTAGCACCGACGAATGTCGTTTCGGTTAGTCGATCGACAGTCGATCGGCTGGTTGTTTCCTCCTCGGTTCTGTTTTACGCCTGGTGTTTTACATGCATTAGCATCAACTTCAGAGTACGTACATATTAGAAGACGTCGTTAGTAGGTACACGGCCGTATGTATGTATACATACGGAGAGAACAGCTAACAGCGTACCTACATAGAATACCGCTGGGATTCATAAGCTGGGTCACGGAAAGGAGAGCCCGAGGGGTTGAATTTGGTGCGGCCGGCGGTTTAGGAGACTATGCCGGATATTCGTGTTGCTACGCGCGACTCCGACAACAATCTCTTAGTCCCTATCGTTTAATCTCTTCGTGCTCGGTTTTTTGGTGCTGCTCGGTATGGCGATGATGGCGCGAGGAATGCACCGCCAAAAATGCGGCTGTTCCGGTCTCTTCTAAAGCCTAAAGCCAGGCATTCGCGTGATACCCAAAGCCGTAACTATATAGTGCGGACCCCTTTATAAAAAGAAATTTTTCTGCAGGAATTTATAAAAACTAGCATCTCAATCAAATTACCTCCTTTACTAATGTTTCGTTTAACGATAACTTTTAGGGAAAATCATTCATTAAATTAATTCATTCGTGCTTATTCTTTTTATTTTGTTGTTGTATACATATATACTTCTCCATATTTGTATATCTCTAGATATGTTGTATAAAAATCTGTAGTTTATGACCTTTGCTGTCACCGCGACAACGCGACACAACCTTGCAAATCGAATACCATGACAACGCGACTTCTGGCTATTACGACACAAAGACGAGACTTTCTGTGTCATCGCAGTAAATATTGCAATTCACTATTACATCTCACTACATTTCACTATTCAATCTTCATTTAGTTATCCTCTTTACGTTAATTTGTCAAAATTATCACAGAAGCGACGAGTGTACTCTTAATTGTGTAATAGATATAATGCAAACCATAGCGGCCAGGGGAAAGTCGCATGACATTTTCATTTTCCTTAAAAATAAGAAACAAAATTATATAACGGTCTGGTTCTTGAAAGGGTCCCTTTGAAGTCTACGTAACCCAAAACCAGCCCGTAAAATGAATAAATCTTCAGCAACACACCCCCTGGCTTTTCCATCTATAAAACCCATCTCTCCTCAAAACCCCTAGGTGCGCTTATAAATCACAACAAAGGCCAACGTCCGCGGTACCGTTAATTACCCTAATTACTCGCGAACAAAGGCATGGTCGAGTGTTCGTTTTCTGCAACACGAATGCACATTAGGGTGGACCTTATTTACTCCTGGCGAAAAAAAGTTATTGTGACACTGGCTACAAAAATAATCCACGAAAAATTTTAGAGATCAATCGATCGAACAACGGGAAAACATGCCGCATCGAACTTGAAAATTTTTTATTTATAAAACGTTTTTTTTCCATTCTACTACATCGTAAATATAAAATGTACATATCGTTTCCATGCTGTATAACCACATGCATTGGATTTAAAAAAAAATTTTTTCACTAGCATTATATTTACTTTGTTGAACAATACTTTTTTTAAAAACTATTTCCAAATTTTAATACAGGGATACTAATAAAATAAAAAAATGATAGAGGAAAAAATCACATGTCATAATACGTCCTAACTTTCTATGACCTTATTTTTTATGTGAAGTTATTCAGGTGGCTCGTCTTAGATGTACCACCCTGTACCAGTTAAGGTTCATTCCTAGTTACGCTCCCCGAAATAAACGTATGCTGGACCGAACCGAGTCGTTTCGTAGCACGGATGAAATAGTTCGGTCCATCTGGGGAGCCTGTTTCGGGCAGAGCGCGAAACCGAGGGGGCGCGTGGAGAACGGTTGTACAAGGCCGAGCAACAAACTCCCTCTCGTCGTTATCACGTTTTCTCATTCGATCCAGAAGGCTCCTTCTGGGAGGGGGCGGCCATTTCTATTTGTCCTCCAGAGAGCCAAACCGTGTCGCAGCTTCCGACGGCACGCGTTCGCCAACGTCGCCGAACACGGCCGGTCATCGGAGGGTGGACCGCCATTGCCGTTGCCTTGGCAGAAGGGGTGGCAAAGAAGATTCTCGACGGTGCGCACCCCATCTCCTGCCAACCGGCTGTTTTATGGCCGCAGTTACACACCGTGGCCTAACGCAGCTCGTTAATGCGCTGGGGTCACGTCCACGGTCCCTATGAACATTTAACGGTTGTTCTTCTTTCCTCCCCCACGGATTCGAAAATCGAGCCTGCGCAAAATGGGGTTGTCGTTGTTGTTCTTGGAACTAATGGGCTGTGCCTCTTCGAAGATGATCTCCGTGGAAGTAACGGTTCGGACACGGGCTACCAAGATCATTTAGATACGTATCTATGTAGGGTGAGTCACGTCGTTGGGATGCGATGGACATACCTATAGGGGTGCGTGGATGGGAAAATATTTGGAAAGAGTTATGAACATGTTTCTGTGGAGTTTCTAATGGGGCTTGTTCTTTCTCTCATTCTTTTTGGATATATCTTTATTCATTCTTCATTAGGTTATTTAGTTTTAGTGTATCTTTATTTATTCTTCATCGTTCCATTCTGTTTTCTTGTGTCATTATTTATTCTTCATCGTTTTATTCTTTTTGGCTGTATCCTTATTCATTCCTTATCATTATACTCTTTCCGACAGTTTCCGCAAAATGAATCTGTTTCTTTGAATATACATATATTAATATATTAAAGTACTCACCCCCAATAGTTCGGTATACGAGGCTGTAGAACATTTTCCCACGGAACAATCTTTGCACGAATTTCCGGTCCCGTTTCGTGCAACGAGTGTCGACATACCCTTGAGCGAAAGTGTACCAACAAAATGTGCGTTCCTGTTTGACGACACACTGTTTAAATAACCTCGCAAAGTCATTATAACAGCGAGTACGTCCAGAACAAGTACTACAGCGGCCACCAAACGTCCAGGCTGCTACTTAGCGGTTAAAACACTAACGGGCCCGCGTTAATATCCATAATTAATGAATCGGTGGGTATCGTAAAAATAATCTCGACTTGACCCTGACAATAGAATTCCTCGTGTAATGGCTCGTCCCTCGGAACGCCGGTGAATGATTAATATGCTGCAACCTCTGTCGCGGCGCCTCAAAGGTTAAAAAGAGGAGAAGCGCCGTGGATTCCGGTAGGCGAAGAGATCCAGCGACCATCCGGTGGAAGGGGACCATCTGGAATGAAGTATGAACCTTCGCGTTTCGAGTCTCGTGCTGGGAAGGGCAGAGAGAAGAAGGGACTGCCGTAACCGGCCGTGGCTTGTCGGGGAAACAAAAGCCCGCGGAAAGATGGTCTTTCGACAGGAACGATTTCACGAGCTTTGTTTCCCGCGATCCGATCGTTCCTGTCATCTCCCGGCTGCCTGAACGTTTTAGGGAACGTACCAATTTTCCCGCATTTCCCAGAACGCGGCGAAGGTCCAGTCACGAAGGCTCCGTCGGAAGAGAATGGTGTGGGTGGAGCCCCGACGAAGGAAGTTAAAGGGAAGGTGCCCCCATCGATATATTCTTTGACAAGACCGGCGCCGATGAATTATTCAATCGGGTAATCACGGCCGTGTCGCGATTGCGAATCATCGTACGGTTGAATGACGGCGGGATACGTTTCTGCGTACAGCGATGCCACGACGGTGTAACTTTATCAAACCGGTCCTCTGAATGCCTCGCCATTTGTATTTTCAACGGGCGACCGATGATTGACTGTTTAGCGACTACTGAATACACCGTTGACCTTGGCTAATTGGACGCCATTGTGGCGCTGCTGTATTCCGATTTCCTGGCGGAGCAGTTTCAAAAAGTTCCCGATGTGTTTCGCTAATGTGACGCTATTTTTCGATCTTTTTATTTTTTAATTTACTTATTTATACAGGTCGCATCAAGAGTCCTTATAAATACATAGAAATAGAGTTATAAGTACATTATGGAGAAATCAGTTCGCAGTTGTTACTATCATATAATTACGGGAATCTTATCAATCGAGTTCTATTACTTTTAGACCAATTTTTCTCTATTCGTATTTCTTTAACGTTCATGAATTATTTTAATTACTTTTGATTTATGGAATGTCACTTTTTATCTTCTACTGTTTTATCTGTTTCGAAAGCATTGCAAACTCACAGAGAACTGACACAATCAAAAATTATTTTATCATGGGTTATGAAAGTCTAAATTTTTTGCAAATTAGAATTTTTCTGTGTCAATTTTATGTCTTCGGTTAATAATCTTAATAGTCCAAAGTACGGTCGCACCTGTTTTTACGTTTTCACATTTCATCTATTAATTTTTGTTACATATTGATGAAATCTTTGGTGTATTATTTAATATCTGAAAGATGTACCAAAAGCTGTTTGACAATCTCTTGAGAACTCTCGTAATAACCAGAGTTGTTTTATAATCATTAGACGACACACAGACCGTAGACTGTACGCGTGTATTAGGTTACTTTTTAGACTTCCCACATTATACGCGTTGTATGGCTTAAGCATTTCAATATAGAAGGATCAAATTCTTTGGAGTGTCTCGTTAGTGTCGTATATCAGAACCAGGACTGAAGTTCATGAAGTCGTTATACCGCTGCCAGGTTTGTAACACCTTCGGGGCACCAAGCTAGTGTGATGTCGTAAACGGCCAGCCAGCTTCTGTTGCCTGTAAAATGACCAGTTGACACGAAATAGAAAACTCCAGCTAACGAACACGGAGACAACGCTTCAACTTCGTTTCCAAGATACATAATTGGACTTAACGAATCTTCTTACTTTCGCTGTTATTTTCTGCGCTGATAAATTATACAATTTTGCCGGGCGTTCTCAAAGTAAAGCATCAAAGTTCCTGGTTTGCTCAAATTACTGTTCCTTTCACGAACATTGGCCATCGATGGCGAAGTATATCGAGTGATAATTATATTTTATTGAATATTTTGTACTTTATTTTATATCTCTTTTGCAGTTTGATCACTTTGATATTAATCAATCAGAATTAAATTGTTTTCCGTTCCTTCTTTAAATATAAGTCATGTATGTTTTAAATTTATTTACCCTTAACAAAAGGAAGCTTAAACATCTTGTTACATTACTGGGGTTGGCTTGTTGGTTTATAATTGAAGTTGCCATTGCTGTTGAAAGTTCTCTTAAAAAGTCCTTACCCATGAACCCCCCGGATGTTAAAAAATAATTAAATAAAAGGAAGATTTTTTTAAGGGACTCAGACAAGACATTGTTTCGAACTGATCACGATCATTTCCAATTCCGCTCACGCCCTTGTAATTTGCATTGGTATCACCGCGAAGACATAGTACTCGTCCTGGCGAAAAATCCGCGCTATCAGGTAACCCGGTTCTCTGCAGCTTTCTCATTATCGCTGTCCAGAAAATCCCGATATCGCGCGTCAGGCTTCCCGGGATCGTCGCGACGGCCACAGCACTGGAGGAGAAAATCGTCGGCGATAATTACAGGGTCGTGTTCCGTGGTTCGGTATCAGCCGTTTATCCAGAAACGTCAAGCTCCGTGAGCCGAGTGGAATCGCATCCCTCACATCCGTCCGTATCGGTTTCTAACTGGATCCGATTAATATTCGTCCGGGTCCGGTCGCTCGAATTAATTATCGGGATGGCGTCAAAGTCGAGAACGCCTCGCGTTTAAGATAAAACTTGCTGGGCATTCGGTATCGGGGAGCGGGGATTTTTCCTCAATTAACCGTGATATATATCACCTGTCGGTATAAACGGTCACCGATAACGGGCTGCCGAGTACGTCGTCGCGTCGCGGCGCTCGACCACGTGGGTCTGGCCGGCCGTTTGCGGAAAAATCGAGGCGTGTCAGCGGCGACAACGAGGACAGAATTACCCGTGTTACCATGCCCGGGTGCACCGTATATCTCGGCTAATGGATCCGGTCAAGATAAATAGCCGGGGAAGAGCGTCTCTCTCATAGCGGCCAAAGAGAACGCGAGCGGGTCGACGGGGCCATCGATCGGATCTCGGATGCTTGCTGGACACGAGGACGAAGGCGCAACGTGTCGTTAATAACCGCTTCCACCGGCCGAGGAATGCCAGCTCGGTTTAATCATCGCCGGCCCCGATAGGTGAGAAACTGGCCGCGATTCTAACCGCGAAGGTCCTGCCGCTGGCCGCACGAGGCGAATCAACGCGACTCGACGGCGTGCTAGCTGGACGACGCTGATTTTCGCGGTGATAGAATGGAAAGGGGACTCATAAATATTCATGGCCGAGCGTGTTACTGTGATGCCGCGAACGCGCCTTCTCGGTTTACATTTTTCCCTTCCCTTTCCCGCCAAACGCTATGAATTTTCCCCGCGTCGCGACGCGGAAAGTGTTCCGGCGACGCAGCCCGACGCGACGCGTCATCGCGGATTCGAAAAGCTGTTCAGAAACGCGCTCACGTCGGCCCCACCGCGCTCTTTTTCTTCGCCGCTCTTTATTTTCCCGACGCGCGGCGGCGGTGGTGCGGTTCTCTCGCGGCCTTTTTATTTCAGAGTTGGTAGTCGCGGTGTGTGCTCGCGCACCGTTAATAATTACCCGGCGGATCCCTCCCCGCCAGGTAATCTTGTTTATTCTCGCGCCCCCGGTGCGCTAATAACCATGGTCCCCGCCTTCGATTCAATGTAATCGAGGAACGAGAGGCGCACACGATATCGGTTTTTAGAGGCGGACGATACACACACACTCTCCTACCGGTTTACCGGCAGTTTGAACGTAATGAAAGAACGCGTCAATATTCATGGTCCCGCGAGCCATAATCATATGGTAAACGGGCCGCGTCGGTTTTAGGTTTACGAGCCGTGAAGAGGCCGACGGGACGCGGACGCGATCGCGTTTCACCGCGGGAGAAGATCGACTGCCGCTGTCCTCGCACCGTGTCCAAGGAGGTGTTAATTTCGCTGGGAATATCGACGCGATGATCGCCCTGTCAACGTCGTCGACGGTCGACTTGAGTTATTACCGTGTTTTTAAACCGTGACCAAGGAGAACGCTTTTCCATGATCGCTCTGGTTACCGCCGCCGATTATCTTTCTCATCTCGGACCACGCGATTTTTCACCGGGAATACTAGATTAAATTTTCAGGTTTTTGGTACGCAGGTAAATTTCAGTGAAATTCACTCGGTTAAATGTGCACGACCCACTCTTCCCCTACCACTTTGTTAGTTACAGAGAAGGAGAATAAATGCAATGCTGCAGTCCAAAAAGGACGCTATCCTATCCGTCAGAATTTCGTGAGGATTTGTGTGATGATGCTTCTCCAATTAGTGTCATTTTTCTTCTGTTTCAGAACGTACCGAATCATCTACCGCTAAATGGAACTTAAATACATGAATTCCGTGGTCTACTAATCAGGTGTATAATTATAATTCCGTCCAACGAGCAGATTTATTGATGCGTCAATTGCATGATAGATTTATTGGTTCCAGTTAGCGGAACCCCATTTCACAGAATCTTTGCTTTCGATAAATTCGAACGATAAAGCACACAAAAGGACCAGTGACAAATTAGGTTAAATCATTAATAATTTATTCCCCGGGCCGTTAGCGATTACTGAATGTGAGACCGCACAGCTGATAGCTGGGTCACACAATGTGACTCATTACGGGAGTCTCCAGGTGGTATCATTTCCGTATTTCACGATTCCTTGATTATGTTCCGAGAATTGCTGGCGAACTAATAGAAAACTTTAACATTCTTTTGCGTTGTGCATGAGCAAATAATTAAACAAGACTGTTGTAGTGTCAATTTATTTTTATAAATTACGAGGTAAATAGAAAATTGTCGCCTTATTTTCGAAGTACGTAACGATTAGATTTCTTAACATTTGGCATGCTTATTGTGAAATTAATTAATTAATTGTGAGATTATTAAATTATATGAATATCAAAAACGACGCAGTTACGGGTTGTCCTAATCAGACATACGTATGTATAATTTCGCCGGGCAAAATTCACGTTACCTTTAACGGATCATTTGCGTCAAACGGCAGCAATCTTCGGCGGGTCGAACGGCGATACCCGAGCGCAAAGGATTATGTACTAATTGCAGCGCGACGTCCTCCTGAAATAGAGACGCAATTAACGGCCACCTACAATCAAGAAACAGTAACATGAATTAAACCAATAAGGAGAGGTACAACGAAGCTTATCATCCCTGAACAAACCCATTAGCTTCACGATGGCAGAATGGAGAGCGACTCCGGATGTCCGACAGAACACATTCTCGCGAAGGGCCGGACACAGAAACGTCGTCGCGCACGTTCCAGAGGCGGGCTGGCTTTCAGAGACACCACGGCCAAGATACAATCGAGATTACAGCACGGAGCCACCGCGATTCGCCAATTAAAGCCCATAGAGGAGCCCGCTCGATAATCACGTGCTCGTGAAACACGGTACGCGGCACGTAATACGGTTATCGTTGCATTCGGAACGGCGATCTGTCCTCGGCTACCCAGCGCTGAAAGTCCCATGGATATCTACCGGCATCCTGATGAATCTTACGGGGGCCGACTGCGAATCTCCGTGCAAAGTATCAGCTGGTCAATGCAAAAGTGTAAATCGACATGTGTCTCCAATTGTAGTATATCTTTAGCACGACATAGAATTCACTTAATTCCTTCTTGTCAATATATTGTGTTTTCGACAATGTGTTTATGCGTAACATAGTTCTTTCACTCGTTCGAATTACCTGTTTCCTTCTCGTTTTAACGAACTTACTTCGGGTTATCAGTGAAGCCTCATTTCCCAGGGTTCAACACGTCTCAGCCTCGTCGATTATGTCAAACCAATTTATGGATCCTTTCAGTCTCACTTTAAATAGCTGGCGTGTATCATAAAAAGTGAGTACAACCAGTTGGAGACAGTACGTGCAAGAATGAGCGGAATCTCGCATCATTTACGTGAAACATGGGTTCAATTCAGCTCTGGCCAAGTGCTTCTTTCTGGAAGTGCTCATGAATCGAAACTATCCAGCGAAATTCGAACTCATTTACGATACTCCCGATCCCTCCTCGACTTAACGGTCCTCGTGGAACGATAACCGAGCGGTCACGGGCCAGAGGGACCGTTCGACGATGCTCTCCCCTATTGAATACGCACCCTCGGGAAACTGTAAAGGGGTGAGCTTTCGGGAGGGCCACGGTTTCCGGAATTTGTAAGGAATTTCGTTCGTTGCATCTAAACAATATCCCGCGGAGCATCGCGTCGGCTGGAGATGTTATTGGGATTAGGGTGTAGGCGTATCTCCGACGACGACAACGACGACGACGACGACGAAGACGTGGAAAGAGACGGTGGAAAGCCGGCGGAGAGTGGCATCTGTTGCGCCTCCATGAGCAACATTTACATAATCGCCCAGGCTCCACGGTAAGACGAACAGTGGCTGCATACCGTTTCCACCGACACGCGGCTTCTTTCTCCCCGCGCGCCGCAAGCAAATCCATCGACTGCCACTCACTTTGCCATTGTGAGCAAGACGGCCGAGTTGATGCGCAATTACTTAAAAATACACCCACTCGCCGGGGCCCCGGGACGAGCTCTCGCTGTAAAACGACGCGACTGCTTGGTTTGCTCCGTTCCTCGCCGACATAACCAGCTGCCGGAGAATCGGCCGCTTTGAATGACAAACGTTCGCTCCGCGGTGTGGAAGAAGTATTTCGTGGGATAGGACGGCCACGGATCTTTGAGGCTCCATTGTTGCTCGCCTCAAAAACCGTCTGCTTCGAGTAGCGCGCCTTGGACTCCGCCGTTCAAGTAATTCGGACTGATACGAGAGCGCCTAACATTGTTTGAGAACATTTTCGTGTTGTTTATCTATCGGGCAGCAAGGCGTTAGTTCAGCTAGGCTCGTGGACGGTCCTCCATCCGTCGTTACTTTTTTTCTACATAATATAATTTATTCGTAGTCCAGTTAGGCTCATGAACCGTCATCCAATTGTGTTCTTTAACTCTGCTGTTAATTTTCGTTGTTCTTTTTCTTGATTCTGTAAGTACTTGTAACAATATGAATAGGAAGGAAAGAGTTGAGGACAACTTGTTCAAAACACAGATTCAAAACACAGTAAAAATATAATACAACATAAAACAAGACACAGTCCTAATCCCAGGACCGTGCACGAATATCTCAAAGAACGAAATGTGCACATAAAGATGTAACTTATCGAAACGTAAGACACAAAAGAGGAGGAAGACGAAGAAAATTAATACAGATTAGTGCAGACATAGTTCACACTGTACTTTGACAGGACTGTATGACTCTTCGCACATTATAATCTGTTAGCGAAAGGTTAAGAGTTAATGAAACGTAAATAAACTAACCTAACGCGAAAGAGCCTAATACATTTTCGCTTAATAGAACCGTTTATCGAAGTGGGAGACTTCCATCTGAAAAAGTGACTTAGCATAAAGATTCTCGGTCCAGTAATAACCGAATGACGTTCCCGGTGAAATGAATTCACTGTCACGATGAAATTGGCATTATCAGATCCAAGAGAAGGGAATCGGTTATTGTCAAATGTAAAGGAGGCACTCGGGACGCGCCATTACTTAAAAATCCCGCTCCATTCTACCGGTTGCACTGGGGACGGGAGCCGGCGAGAGCATTGATGCCGATGCGGATGGATATTTGACAAGGGAGATCTTCGCTTTAATGTTGGAGAAGGAAGGCTGCTGCTGTTCATCGTTGTACCTCGGATAGCAAACGACGCATCAACTGAAATGTTTTCGAAAAGAGTGGCGTCCTGGCGTCCATTAATACGGGTCATTATACCCGGCGGTTACAGCTGTCTTGTTCCGCAGACTCGCAAGAATAGAGCCAGCCATCTTCGAGGAATCTGTCGTCGACGTTGTCGTCCGCATTTTTGTTTTATTAAAAGTCACGAACTCGCGCGGAACGTCTCGTGGTCTTGGAGAAGGAAAGACATTCCAGTCTGCTACAATAAATGCTCGCGGCAGGGAAAGATCTTTATATCGCGGCTGCATGGTACACGATCGGTAATTTAATCGAAGCATTAATTGACATGAGAAATGGGGGTCGCCTTATACAGAATATTCAAAGGAGCTGTTGAATATGTAATTCTCACGTACAGAGAGACGAAGCGGGAAGAAGCGTATTATTTTCTATTGAAACGTTGCGACGTTTACAGTTTATGTGTCGTAAATTTACATTTTATTGTTTTTACTTCTGCATTTTCTACCGCGCCCCAGCCTCTTCAGGATTGCTTGATTTTGTTAAACAAGTACTCTGATAATAGAACCGACTCGTTTAAAATATCACGTACTGAATGCTGTGGTAGAGCGGTGTACTTCTATAGGGTGGCACGAAAGAGTTCAATTTTGGAACAGAGAGAAATAACGAAGTATTTACTCCTTAAGTAAACCTTCCATAAAATCAAAATAATTTAATTAATCGGACCGAAATTAGAGAGACAAAAGTTATCATGTTGGTGACTTTCAGTGATTAGAATTTCAACAGAAGTGCAGCTACTAAATGTCTCGTTGAGCCAATTCCAGCAATAAAAACGTTAATACAGACATTCGCTCGGTGTTTCTCAAAAGAACGTGAATAAATGATCATACAACAGCTGTCCATCCAGTTCCGGCTACTGCAAACTACGGTGAACAGGAGCGAGGTAAACAGTCATTGTGCACTCAGCTATGCAACGTACACATCCCATTCGAGAAGATTAATTTCATTTTTAGCAGAATGCTACCAAGACACTTTTATATTCACCTCCGCATCTTCCCAGCTCGCGGGGCCATTTTATTTCCAGACGCCGTGTATCCGACCGCAACCGGCCCACGGCTTATTTGCGTAAAAGTCCAGGCTATCTCGTGGAAGCCTCGGGAACAGAATATTTCCATGTCGCGTTCATTGTCCTACTTTCGCCACCGATCCTCCAATAAAACTGTCAATGACGGGTAACGAAGTGAATCCCGTTCGAGAATAGGGAACAGTTAAAAACGGGGGTAGCACGGAAACGTCGGATGGCGAGGCGGAGAACGGAGGATGGAGCCCGGGACGCGTTAATGGTATCGCTAATCGTAAATCCGATCGGGATTATAATAGAAACATATTTATATAAGCGTGTCGTTATACTATCACGCCCACGGCGGCATCAGGAACGCACGGTAGACGGCAGTGATATGATTTGCATGGCGTAGAACGTCTACCGAGCTGCCTGCCAATTCGCTCTCGGTGCATACCCCTCGACTCTGCCGTGTGGGAGCTACACGCCACACGCATTACCAAGACACGTGTGCCCAGAATCTTTAGGTTCCACCTACGAACCGATGGAGGCGTGCAACGCGCTACACTGCATACGTAACGAAAGCATTTTGCATTAACCGCATCCACCAGCCGAGGTGCATCCCCCACGGTGCAAGCATCGTCGCCGTCATTATCCCGGCTCGCGATCAAGCTAATGCACTCTTAGCAAATTCCATATTTCGGAGCCTGTCCCCACCAAGCCTCCCACGGGCCCTCCGAGGACTAGGGTAACTGTACCGACTGCTGCGGTATCAGCCTTCGATCGTACTTTATTTTAATATTATTCCTAATTTAGCATGAAATAATCATACGTGTAAGCATTTGATGAAAGAGTGACGTGTTCTGAATACAAACAAAAATTGGAGTCTCTTAATTAATTTGATATAAAATACTCGTACTTAAATATATATAAATGACTTTGTTTTTGGGAAAATGTGGAAGTAGCGAAATTAGTTGCCAACCTAATATTATCTTTAGTTTGAAGCTGTTTTAAATTAAAAACATCGCGAAGTTTACAACATTTCACGATTGAATCAAATAAATTTGCTACATATTCCGTGGAATGGGTACAGCGACCACACGTCCTTGATTTTCTTTCTGAAATGGTCATCTTGTCCGTTATTTTGAGAATTGGAACAAAATTGAACATCACCAGACTGTGGACGTTGTACATTTATAATAAAAATTATAGTAAATCAAATACAAACCAGCAGATGCATTTGAACAATTTAAGGATACTGTTACGTTGTCTTCAGCCTTATAAATACCATTATGAACAGGAAAGAAAATTCTGTGAGCTGGGGTAACACTAAGATAACGAAAACATTTCTGTGATTATCCCGGTCCGCGATCAAACTAATGCAGTCTCAGCTGATTCCATGTTTCGGAGCCTGTCCCCAGCAGCATCCCGCGAGTCCACCGAGGACTATTTTCGGAAATGGTTCGGCCGATCGAATCAAATAAATGGATGCTTCGACAGATGTGAACGAGCCACGAATCGGGATTTTACCTTTACTGACGGCTCTTTTGTGCGCTACAGCATGACCCATATCTGGAATATAAATGGACCTTTCATTGCGTTCGATCGAGGAAATGTGCACACTGATTTGAAGGGATTGTGAAGATTTTTTAGTGCGTTTCGTTGGGTTTGTTCTTTGATGGCTTCATGATTGAAATGGAGAGGGTTGAGAATTGTTTAACAGAGTACTTGAGCGAAACAGCATGAGCCATTTCTGGCTTATGATTTCACCTTTATGTCGCAATTTGTACTTCAGGTAAAGACGATCAAATCAATTTAATGCAGGTTATTATTTAAAATTAGAACATACCGTATGGAATTCGTGCAGTTCATGATTTTTCTGTGGTAACAATTTTTTCATATTTTATAAGATGATGCAAACATACAATTTAATTATGCATATAATAAAATGTTCATCTTAACCCCTTGCCGTACGATTCAGACTCGTCGCGAAGATGTCAAACAAAATTGTTAGTCATGATCGCAGATATACGATGAACATCAACTAATCATCCTGGCTGTAGAGAAAATAATACGGCAAGGGGTTAATATAATCCAGTTGTCTGAAGAAAATGTTCTTGGCACTTAAAAATATCCTCGCCCGTAAAATCTCGTCCGTAGAGTCTCGCGATAATGAAAACTGTTTTCGATAGAAATGATAGCGAGCGCATTAAGTAAACGCTTTCGAAAAAGAAAATAAACCGAGGGTCCAGTTACACGTCCGCCTTGGTTTATTTTTGCCGTTTCACAGAAACAGCGCAGCCCCGCGATCACGACAGGCGATTCGCTTGTAAAATGTTGCTTTCCTAAACGAATTCCGTAGATATAATCATCGAACCAGAATTTCCAGCGATCACGCTCAATTATAAACATGCTCCGTAAGCCCGCGCCGCGTCGCGTCGCCGCAGTTCCTCGTTTACATCACCTTAACTAGAATTAATGTAACTTTCACCGGCCGTCAATTTATCTCGCCCATCGGCCGATGAATTTTCATTTGGTTTTTCGCTGAGCGGTGCCGCCTATTTGCTTTCTGTTTGACATTTTACAAGAACTGGTCGCGCGCTCGCTGACACTAATCGCACGATCTTCGCGAGTTCACGGCAATAAATATCGAGACTGCACGCACGAATGCCGGGAACTACGGAACAGGTCGTTCAGCCATTAAAAATCCCGATGTTCTCGGGACTTACTTGCCAGGGAACGAGACGGAGAGAGTGAGAGAGAGAGAGAAGAGGAGGAGGAGGAGGGGGAGAAGTTGCAGCACGGTATCGCGTTCCCATCTGTGTACGAGTTCCCGGTTGGTTCCCGTTCTTCGCAGGTTAGGCGTGCATATTAGGGTCGCTGCCGCTTTTACGCGACGAAGTTTCAATGAGTCCGAGATTATGCTTGGCGTGCCTCGTCGACGGGATATTAACCGCGGTCGGGCAAGATACGGCCGCGGTACACGCGCCCGAGCACAATGGAGCGATTAAAACGGAGACAACGGGTCCGTCGACGTTTTCCATCGAATCGGCGACGACAGTTGAAACGAGGGAAACCGTGCAGCGAGCAAGTGCGCAAAGCACAAGCTCGAAGACATCGGGGCGACGTTCAACGGCCGCATTAACCGGGCCTTTGTTAACGAGGACCATCGAGTGGCCGGAACTCGCGAAAAGAAACCAGCTTTAATAACCAGCGACCCACATTCGCGAAGCAGCGACAGGCCCCTTCCCCTAGGGGCGTCTAAACATTTTCACGGGGAAAAGGGGAGAGAATGTAAATCACCGGCACACGGCGCACGCTTTCAACGTGAAACTGGAGCTGTCCCGGAATTTGCCTAATCGATTCCATCTTCGATGCAAAGGGCCCGCTTACATAAGCACTCCGATACGCCCCGAGTACTCTTATCCGACGGGCTCCAAGAAATGTAGGCGAATCCAACCTGAGGAAAATGGAATCCCATGCATGACGGCCGGGCGCGCACACCGTTCGTTCGCGGCACCAGTAATGGAAAACCGTGCGACGCTATTTGTGGAGCGACAGGGAATCTGTACTTGGCGAATTGGAGATTATTTAAGTATGGCTGGGTGGATCGCTGAGGCTCGAAGCTTTATCCGTCGGTCGTACGGTTCGCTTTGACCGAAATAATCATTTTGCGAGGGAAGAACCTTTCACGGAAAAGTATTAGAGAAAGTGTTGACAATAACGTACTTTATTGGAACGATTTGAGTGTACTATGCGGTGGGCACACTTATCTTTTTCATTTGAAAACTGGAATTTCGGTATACGTCTGCTTTCGAGTACGTCCAATTCGGAATACGTCCTTTTTGGACGTGACAAATTTTGCTCGGTATACGACATAAATTTTTGGTGTAAATTTTGCGACATTTTAAAATAATTATCTCAGAGGAAAAGTTAAATTAATAATCAATTATATTCGGAGTTGATGTATTATTAACTGACTGATCATAAGACTGTGGATCTTTATGCGAGGTACCACTGTATAATGGTCCTTTTACTGAAGCTTCCACACCTTCAGGCTATGAAAGGTGGTCGACGAATCACAATTGTTCCGATAACAGTGGTCGACTTATGGTGCCTCGTGTGGTCATTCTACGTGCAAAAAGAAGTCGAAGAATAAGAATAACATCATTTTATCAAAGGCTTCGTTTTCGAGAAAAATGAGTTTGAAGAGTAAGTAGAAACGGTAGGTCGTGGACAGACACATCGACAGATTTCTTTTTAACTTCGGTTCGTAATCTCTTCCTCTATAAGGTACGTTTGCGAGAAGAACGAGTTTGAAGAGTAAGTAGAAACGGTACGTCACGCGCAGACATACCCGCCGATTTCTATTGTAATATCGCGCCGAGAAGTATAGTACTCGGTGAATTTTCAAACCCATTCGCGAGAAGTAAACTCGTGTAAAGCGTGTGCATCACCAAACGATGCAACAATTAATTAAATCAAAGACATGCGTGCACAAATATTTGTGAAATTCGGGAATAGTGAAAGTGAAAAAACAGTGCATAAAACAGTCAATCAGAGGAGACATCACCTAACTAGTACACCAAATCGATATTCGACTGTACAAGTGTACCTCTAACTGATCGACAAATTCAAATAGGGGCACGAATAACAAACTTCCTCGCCAAGACCATCACCAACCATCAGTTACTCTGTTTTCTCACTAATTGGCTGACTGACCAATCCCGATATGTTTTAGCCGATGGTGGCGCAGAGTAATATAAAGTTGGACACTTTGTCGAGCTGGGATATCGGACAAACAAAAATGACTGATAGAGGCGAGGATTCAATTTACTTTTCCATTAGTTGCATTTCCTTTTTGATTGAGCTGTTTCATAGAAAATTTTACGAATATTAGAAAACTATATAAAACCTTACATGAAAGTTATCTTCCGCAATCGGATCTATATTCTAGTAGTACCTCTAATTTGCTCCAAATAATCGAGTTGGCGACCTGGTTCAACCATATTTTTATTATAATTTTTAAAGATTACTTGATCAAATCGAGCTTGATTAAAACTTGAATAAAATCTATATTTTTTTATTCTCTATAATAGAATGCAACTTTTCTTTTTTATCAAAAGATCCACGACAATTTTAATTGTTTTAAATTATCACTTGCGTTCCAAACCATCTACTGTCATCTAAATCAGCCTCGTTCCTATATCATAACACTGCCAATCGATGAGACCAACGTACCCAACCAGACGACAGCACCGCGCGCCTAGAATCCCGTAACACCAGCAGGTATTTCTTCTTACCTGCTCGCGCGGTATGCGTTATTCAGACGCGTTTCGCATAATCGCGAGCGGAACTCACACGGTCGGCCGCAAACATCGTCTGCGGTGCAGCGACCAGTTTAGGCGTTTCCGCACATATTTGCCTACGCGTAGGTTACATCGGTCGCCCGGCCATGGAACACCGTTCCTACTGTACGGTATCTCGATCGTCGACAACTACACGGGGTAGATAGTCCATAGAATAGAAGGGGTTTGCATCAGGGGGTGGAACAGTGTGGGGGGAGGGAATGAAAACGAAGAGGATCAGCGGTAGGGAACGGCACGGATAAGGCACGGTCGCGTAAGAAAGTTATTTACGCAGTGATGATCTTATTTGCCGAGTAGTTTCCGCACAATGTCGACGCATCCGCGGAGCGGAATCCTCGGGAATCGGGCGATGCTGCGGGTAGCCGAGCCACGACAATGCCGGCACCCGGCAACAACAACAACAAGAAGTAGAACAACAACAACAACAGCAACAACAATGAGAAACGAGCCCCGACTAGGGTGCGCGACGGCGGCTCGTGTGTAGCCGAGAGGAAATGCGATAAGAGGCGGGGATAGGGCCCGCGATACGCGACTACGACCGTCTCGCGATCATTAGGTAAATGGAAATGCTATTAAAGCGGTGTTCGTCCGCTCGCGTCAAAACCGCCGTTTCTGGGACGTCGTTAGGCAACTTTATGCCCGGCAAGCACCAACAAACACCGACACACCCGCGCCCGTTGCTCTAATTAAGATAAGAAAAAGGAAGTCAACCCGGTCCGATGACTGACGTCCTACTCCTCCTCCACCTTCTGCATCTCGTCCCCTCATCCTATTTTTCTCTCTTTTCGCCGTGGGATTATTCCGTGAACGAGGGTCGATCGTTACCGCGACCTCGTCCCCGCCGCCGATTTATATCCGGCGAATCGCGCCCGTTAATCCCGGGGTTAATCGCTCCGGATCAGCTTAACTCGATTTCAAATTAAGTTGAACGGGCTTGTTGCCGTTCCCGGTGTAATTGATTGACGCCCGTCATACGTGTCGGCGTTTTTTCACGGAAATAACTGTTGTCCGATGACCCCGGATAATTGCAGCAACCGAATGCCGCGCGGCGCTGTGTTTCGAATCAATTACGTGGAGTTTTTTTTTTTGGTATTAGCCTCTGGTCTTTTGGTGGTCTTAAAATATTTCCTGTGTTTGGAAAATTAAAATTGGACCTTGAGTATCGTGTGTAGACTGCGGATTTTTATGCATTTATGGAGAAATTGGATGGATGGAATGTGAAACAGTAAACGATCAGAAAAATTGAAGAAAGAAAGTCATTAAGGAATGAAATCAATTATTATTCTACTCCAGCTTCCCACAATCAGCGCAGAACATTTTCATTTTGCATAAAGATCCGCTAATTACGAGTATCAATTATTGCAAGAAATTGGAGTTGAATAAAAATTGATTTCCTCTCTCGATCATTCCAAGTAGCACGAAATCAGTAATACTCTGAAATTTCTCGAGTGCTTCGCAAGTTTTGTATGCCGCCTAATAATTTTTTTCCCGACAAACACGTAGACTCGACTCCAGGATGAAAAGCAAGTCGGTTTTCACTGTTACTTTCGCATTGAAAACTCCTCGCCTATTTAATCCGGTATTAGCGTGATCGCTGTTAGAGCAGGAGCATCATTATGTTAAGGGGGACGAGAAAATCGATTCAATTGAGGCAGTGCTGCGGTTGGTCGCGGGATACAGCGTCTGGACTTTTCACGTGTTAATGGTCTTTAGTTCGTCAGCGTGGCCAGCAATTCTACCGCAACAGATTCCCAACAACAAAGGATATTTAACTCCCGTTCGCAGACACCAGAGCGAAATGAGTTTGGCTAACTACCTGTAAGCCGCTTACGAACTATTAGAGCACACAAAAGCGGTTAAAGGTATTCCCGTCCTCTTTTTGCCCGTTCCAGCGACCGGGCCGAAGCGGCGCGACCGTCCAGTCGCGGCGGCGCGGCGCGGCGGCGAAAATTTAAAAACCATTATTAAATGAATCCCTTTTGAACGCCTCAACTCAGCCGTAAAGCTTGTACACCCTCGGATACCCGTGAATCGTAAAAACGTATCGAACGTCATAAAGAATTAAAGGCAGCCGGCGTGAACAGATGATATTTCGCTGACGGAACACCGTCAATCCACTGTGCTGTTTTGTTACATTCATCGTGTATCTAGCAAACTGTCAACTTCGTGCAGGCAACAACGATGGTAAACCTTGCTGTACCGTTCGTCCATCAGTCTAGACTGTCGACGTTAACAAGTAGCCAAACAGCTTCGGAACGTAAAGTTCAATTCCTTTGCGATTAGCATGCTTTGACGACGTTGATGTACACATATGCAACGTCGGAAACACTAAACGATAGGACATGACTTTCAGTGACAGATCCACCACGTTTTCTATTGCGTAAATGCACGTGCATCACCATCATAAAGTATTCAGAAAATTGTTATTATTTTTTTAGCGTATGTTTACCTACATATTTTTGACATTATTCTGATTAGAATGAGTCCACGCGTGACATGGTTCGGAGCTTATTTGCTTGTTTAATTGACAATTGTGTGGAACCTCGATTATTCGAATACGCGTTTCACGTCTAAGCAATTGAACCTAAAATGATCCATTGGCAATTTGCAAAATGTTGTATTCCCTTGTCAAGTGGAGGTCCCAAGCGGTAACAATTTTGGGGTCCTCAAACTCAAGTTAGAAATAGAAGTTGCAAGAATGCCCTCATACACTTATTAACAAAAAAGGAAAGTAATGAAAAATCTCATATCTTTACACATTAAATAAATTTATTTAAAAATTCATAAATTTATTTAAAATTCGGGGCCCTATAAGCCGTTTACCGTTAGATCCGCTACTGTTGGAAAGAGTGATCTCTGACGTCAGCAGAAGTGTTGTTAATATGATCGTAAAAGTTTCATAAAGTAATCCTTAAAAAACTGTTTTATTATCAGATCATCTCACCGATATCTCGATACTTCGTTATCAATCGGTAACTCGTTGCTATTAATTTCCCACTGGCACATCTTGAAGCTCATCCTGCGTGCGTGCACGCGTAAACAAAGTTGCAGAAAACAGGAATAATAGCTGGCGGTGGGTCGACGAACCGTGAGCGAGCTGAAAGCATTCTAATAGAAGCGACCGGCGAACGAGGAACACTGATACCGGAATTGTTCGTACTCCTGCATTTCCGGTTTAACGACCGGCTGTGATACCTGGCACAACAGCAGTTCTGTACAGCTGCGTTTTTCCGCATTCTGTTCTCCCGACTCGCGTGCACACGGTTGGCTTGCAGCATGATCGATCAACGCCGCGATCTTCGCTCGAAGACACGTCGCGACGGCGCGAAAGATGTTTCGATCGAGGGGTAGTGGCGTATAATGGATGCTATTAGTCTGTGGACACAGGTGTTAACGTTGCCTGGACAATTTTCTTTTATTATTGTTCAGTGACGCTGCGAATTATTCTCGCACGAGGAACGACGCGACGCCTTGGCTTCCTGTGTCTCCTGAAAATTACATAGTGCTCGTAATTAATTGATGTACTCGGTACGCTGTCGAATGAAATTTCTTTGAGCACCCATTCCAGGAAACGTTTCAGATAGCAGCCGTCAAATATTCGTAATTTTATCTATCGCGTTACAAAGATAACACAATCTTTTAATCTGGCTAGTCCAACGGACACATTTTCTCGGAACTTTTCAAGGAGCAAGTACCTAATGTAATTTTAAATCTCCCCAGAGCACCATGCTCGAGCGACTGCCTAACAGGTAATTAAACTTCGCTCAGGATAGGTAGTGTGAATTCAGCGACCTCATCGACGGGTTTACCCTGTGGTCAAGGCACTCTGTCATAAGATCTGCAAATTGCAAAATCCAGAAACCGTGCATCTTTCTTTGTGGATCCAGGGAAATTCCTTTGTGGACTCATTTTAGGAAACATTCGAGATACCAGGCACACATGTTCTTAGTTTTGTCTCGTATAAAACTGTCGTAATACGAACATTTTTCTTTAAATCACTTCACCTTGCAAGGCTGAAGTAACTATTCAGCGGGTAATTAAACTTCGCTCAGGATCGGTAGTATGAATTCAGCGACCTCATCGACGGGTTTACCCGGTGGTCAACGCACTCTGTCATGAGATATCCTGCCAATCGCAAAATCCAGCCAGGCGACCGTGCATTTTTCAACGTGGAAAAAACGTTCCTCTCGGCGGTTAATTGTACAGGCAATTAAGATCCGGCCGGGACAGTCGAGTGTCTACCAATACTAGAGCGTGGCTGTATACACATATTGACGTATTAAATTACGGGAGCGACGGTGCTGGCGGTCCAGGCGACGCCGGACCGACGACGCATCGCGGAATCGCTAATGGAATACTCTGGTCCGGCGTATTGTCGAATTTCGCCGTTCCGCCGGATAAAAGCCGTTAATTCGCAACCCCCTTAACGGGCCACACTAATGATTCCGTTTTGGCTTGGCGGTTCGAGCTGTCACCGAGCCGTCACGCGCAGATGCAGCATGTCCAGCTTATTCCTCCCTTTCTCTTTCTCCACTCTCCGTCGGCGTATACTCTCTGTGTTACAGTGTGATGCGATACTCTCTACCTCCTATCGATTCGGTTTCAAAATGATTACGAGTGTAGCCGTACCTCCTGTGAAATTTAAGAGGTCTCGTGTGCTCGGAACGCCCGGAGAGGAGAATGAACTTTCATGGTTGCGAGCAGGAGTTTCCATTGTACCTGGAAATTTTAATTCTTCCACCGGAAAATGTATATTTCCCAGCAGAGTGTATCAGGTGTACAAATTAATTCGCTGAACTCACAGTTAATCAATCGTGATCTTCATTTTAGTTCAAGTCTTTTATCTACGATAAGTTTTAAGAATGATTGAAAATATTGCAAGATTTTAACACATTATCCGCCGGTGATTATTCCATCATTTCTGGAAGTCTATGGCCCATGACTGAGGATTTCGTTAATAGACCTTTCAACAGTTACAGAAACTTCAAGATTCTTTAAGATTCTTTTTCGTACAGCACAATTATTGAAAAGCCTATTAATATAATAGATGAGGTATCAAGAGCATGAATACATTTCTGACAACTTAATAAAACCACTAACGAGAGAAATAAATTCCTATTTGGTCCCTACGACTTGCAATTGAAGCAAACAATTTTTATTTTGCGGATCTTTATCCGCAGTCTACTGATAATATAATCATTCGAAGGGATGTTAAAGATTATGTTGTCTGATATGCAAGGGAGGAAATCGATGTTGAAGAACCATTGTAATTGCGTGAAGTTATTCGGCTCAGGGTAAAATGCGTGGCACGAAACATTCTCTGTTCTCCTATTCGAGCAATGGACTTTTATTTAGAACGGAACTTCTTCGAGCACCTAATAGTTGTTTGAAGCCACACCTCTCGTAAACACGAGCATCGGTGACCGTTCGAATTCTGGGGCCGGAAACGGCGCAGAAGTCCCGGCCATACCAGTGTTCACCGTCGAATCGCATGGTCGAGGAGAGCGCGACGAGCACAGGACGGTGAAACAATGCGAATAAATATCTGACCAATGTCGCGAGGCAAAACGACGGTACGTAGCCGGGTTGGTTTATCTATATACGCCTGTTATCCCGCAATTTCGAAGCGTCTTGGCGTCAGGCCAACGCCGATATTGCGGACCTCGGCTACGTCCTCTGCCGGACTTCGCTAACCATTGTCCGGCCAAACGGGCTACAATGCGACGAGTAGGTTGCCGGGGTCATTGGAAATTCTGGAAATAATAGTAGCCGGCATCGGCGCGGTGGTTGTCGTCGAATTGGTTTCTCGGGGAATTAACGATAGGCTGTGGTTTATAACGTTCGTGGGAGAGAGCCGACAGAGAGAAGGAGAGAGAGAGAGCCCGGTATCGATCCTTTTCACGGAAACTCGGACTAATTCGTACGTTTCGGCTAGCCACTCACGAAAAACAAAGGAATTACATTGATAATCACCATTGCTTCTCATTTCATCGACACGATTTGACCGACATTAACTTTCGTCGACACTACTTTTTCATCGACATGGTCAAATCGTCGACAAATGTCTTCATCGACATGATTTGACAGACACTATGTTTTCATCGACACGGTCGAATCATCGACGTATGTTTTCATCGACAGTCCGTGTTTAGCGACAGGTTTGAGTTTATTCGTTTCTAAGTTGTATTTGCGAATGCAGTTATGTTCTCGACGCATTTAATTGCTTGTATAATAAATAATAAAGAGAATTACAAAGCATCGTTATTTAGATCAAAGTTTTTATTGCTACTTTATTAACCAGAATTTCTCTTGAAATGAACAAACTTTATTAATAGGTACACACAAATGAACAAAAATCATAATATTTCATTTAATTTCACACATAATTATGTGAATCATAAGAATATCCGTTAAATAAATAGTTAGAACGAGATGTGAAGAAGGTTGCGGACTAGACAATAAATTTGTGAAATAGATGTTATTATTGTTGGTACGGTATTAAAACAATCTATAGCACTGTCAAAGGTGCAGGGCACACAGTCGATCGTTCCATTGGCCGCGATGGTTCTCTACTTTTATCGACAGTTCTATCGTGGGGCTCTGTGCACGAGAAAAATCGTGCAATTCTGCTGCAGACAGAAACACCCAGGCGATATTGATGCCGCACTGTCAACATGAAGCAAGCGCAGTTAAACGTACACCGATACACCTATCAAAATCCAATATCGATACTTTCTAAATTTTTTAAAATCCTATAGATACCCGTGTGTAGCGCAATTCGCGTATAGGTTCGCGCAACAATAAAGAATGCCGCAGACGAACTGTCGATGCGAATATTCGCTTTGGTCTGCACCGTGCATCGATTCACGACGCGTCTAGAAAAAATATCTTCGACGTGTTTACAAGACATTGGTCCCGTAACTAAAAATTATATATTGTCGAATTTAAATGAACAAAAAATTTAAATTTAAAGTTGTATTTTAAAAAGTTATTTAACGTTTACAATAGGCACGTTATGTAGAATTGGATGAGAGGCTTATAGACAAAATTTTATTGAGAAAGTCTAAATGAAAGACATACGTTAATAAGATCCTTATTCGCAGATTACCTTAACAGTAAATGTAACGAACACTGGAAGGACTGATGTGTTGCTTTCAAAAAATGGTAAGATTGAATTTATTTCGATAAATTCGACATGTTCTCGAAAGGAAAAATGTATTGAGTAATTTCAATTTGGCCAGTGGTGAATTAAATGCATCTTTAATGCTCAAGAGTAGACATCGAACGATCGAAATTTCTTAATCCTGAAGTATTTTTTCATGCATTTTACTGCACGATTGTTATATTTAGTGATGAAACGTGACGAAATGACAGAAGTGATGTAAGTTTCGTCGTTTAAACCCACCGAAATTTCTATGGTTGTCCCGGACGCCACGGGGAGCACTTTGCTTATTACGTTGCCCGCAATATTTGAACAGTCGATCGGCTTCCCTCGGTTTCTCGGAAGAAAACTCATTATCTTAGGCAATAATACCGACGTTTCTCGATCCTGGCCCCCTCGCCCCGACGGAGTTAGACCCCAAGGAACAATAACGCCCGGGGAAACGTCTTCTTTCAGAGGTAGGCTCAGCTCGGCACCGTCTTGAACCGTATCGGCTGTCTTCCGCATTAAAAATATCAATCCATCAGCAGGCGCCTCCGTGACAAAACACGAAGAAATACCGCCCAAAGCCTTGCCAGTACGACGAGGGATGGTGCCCGTGTAAGAAAAGTGGCTTTTCGGTGAGCCCGACCGAGAGGCATATCGGTCGACCCCCTCGTCGCAACTTCGACCGAGCATAATCCAATTTGCGTTTTTCCTAACAGAGGAACAAATGAAGAACCACGCTCGTCACTATCGGACGACGTGCGACGACTTCTCGATTCGGAGACAATCGGTTTTTCTTTTCTAGCCAGCGACAAGATGACATCTACTTGCCTCTCCTACTCGATTTTTCGTACAGATAGTAATGAACAGATTATTTAACCTGTCCAATGTAACAATATTTTCTGTGATGTTCATTTCACTCGTTAGACTTCATAGTTTCAGCTGATATTTCTACACTACACTTGTAAATTCAATCAATAGTTGCATAAGAAAGTAGAATTTTTCTGTGACAATGAATGAGTGTAGGCCATGTTTGAAGAGCTTGTAAAAGTGTACTCTTCAAACGCCCATTTCAGATTTGACGTTCACCCAATTTTCTTGGGGTCGTACAACTGAATTAATAAGTTGAAGAATATTCGCAGTTCTCTAACGCGATATAATTTCCATCTTGGCACGAAAAAATATCGATGCACTGAAGGGTTACACGCCGAGTGAACGCGTATAGCGAGTGAATCGATTCTGAAGAACGAGTGGGTGGAAAATTGGCAGATCCTTATGGTCAATGGAGTCTGCTTCCGGGAACGAGAACGCCATCCCCGTCTTTCGAAATATGAGAACATATCGAGTGTGCAAATGTCATTCCGTTCGTCCCCGTTCGACTAGACTAGACTTTACGTCTGCGAAACTTCCAGCGAACCAGCTTAAACATTCATGACACCGGATTGTTTACTGTCTGTCAGCGGTAATTGTGTTTGGCAGAACTGGCCTGGCAATCTTCAGCTGGTTCGCAGATCATTTATCAATCCTGGAATTATTGAATTTTGACATCAGCCAAATTTTTCACTAATTTTATTTCCTATTCCACATCATTATTAAAAACAGTATATTTTTAAAACAAACAATCACGAAATCAATATATACTAAAACGTTCTATTCTAGTCTCGAGTGACAATCACTTGGAATCAACCGGCCAATTTATAATATTCAGAAAAACTATTAGTTTATGCAAGCATATTTCAATATAAAGTTTCTCTGTGTCTTTCACTGAATAGTTGTACACAGCAAGTAGATAAATCTTGCCTTTTTAATTATCAACAACCATTGCAGGACTATCCACGACCTGTCCAACCCAAAAGGCGATGAGCTTACAAATTGTAACAGGAAGGATCCTTCATTCGCCTGAAGAAATCCTCGATCGATTTGTCGGCTTAGCGGCAATCACCGTGCGATGAGAGTACGCGGTTCGAAATCGCAATAAAAGAATCGCAGGGAATCGCGTGGCGCGGATAGATGAGAAAAAGGGAAGGAGAGTGAGAGAGACAGAGAGAGGGACAGGAAAAAAGGAGCAGAAGACGAAGAAGAAGGAAACCGGCGTTGGTAAAGGGAATATAAAGGGGGATGGTGGAACCCCAGTGTCCGCTTGGAGCAGAATCCAGTAGCCATTGCGCAGTCCATAAAGTTCTCTCTTGCCTTAGAATGGTGCTCTTTTCTCCCTCGAGCGTTAAGGTATACCCCATAGCGAGCATCAATAGGAATGCCATTTGGGACTGCTCTAAAAAACTGCTAATAGAGCGTCGAGCTTCGGAATGAAAAAACGAGAGAAAAAGAAGGGAAAAAGAGGATCGGAAGAGCTCGAGGAAGACGAATTCAGGAAATTTCGTTTCGGGAGAGAAGTGTCGAATGACTCGAGAACCGACACATTTTGAGGCTACATTTTCCGCAAGTTCCCGACTCGCCGGGACCATCTAACTGAAAAATAATATTGCCATTTGCGCTCTACAGCGAGGCACATTCATTTCTCGAATCTCTCCCAGCTCGAGACTCCGAGTGTTTTCCAGGAAATTGATTTAATTAGGAGTGGATAACGACTTAAAAAAAAAAAAAGTGTTTATTACCGGAGACGCTTTGAGAGTCCAATTGAAAGCGATTCTCTTCCCCGAGGAGTTACGTCTGCATTGTTTCGTTAAGAAAAGGGGGATGCCGGGGATGGAGGAGGCCGTCTTCGAATGGCTTTTGTTCCCTCGTAAATCCAGACGAAATCTTACTTTCATGCCCTCCTTTTTTCCGTCACCCCGATACAAAGGTCACTATGCCCAGTCGCCACTGGACGTTCTATAGGACCTTTCAGTGTTCGCCCATTAATGGGACTCGATCGACCCTCCTCGTGGCATCGCTTTATTTCACTGCTTGGACAAGACGCGAGAGAGGGCCCCGGCAGTTATTTCGAGAGGGCAGACCGCTGAAAGAAAGTGCTGCCTTATTCATTGGTCTCCTGCTCTTATCAAAAGGATCCCCGTTCTGTTCCTTTTGTGCCACATTTCTCTGCGGTGAAATTTTCATATTCGAGATAAACGTCGTGTTATTTATTCGCTCCTCTCGGCCACTATTGTACGGGCTCGCTCGCCAAAATATGATCTAAATTATTTCGTGTTTGCGAGGGCGGAAGCAGTTTTCTTTAAATTGTTAGACCTTTAATTGGGTGGACATAGTCTTAATATTTAATTTTTCGGACTATAGCGAAGTCACTATTACAGCATCTAATTTTTCATATCGTAACAAATTCCCTCTTCCTCCATATAAAGTCCTACAATTACAATTTTTATTAGTGTTATTTTGAAATTTCTATTCACTGTGAGATTGGGAACGACCGTTTTATTCAATTTGTTATTTATTGGGGCAAAATAGAAGTACAAATTTTCGTATATTCTATTAGAGATACTGTTCCATTTTCTTGTAGAAATTAACACGTGTCTCGCGTATATAAAATGTGCAGTTTATTAGCAAGTCAATGAGACATCCCCTGCAGCAGACACAGTTAGGGGTTGAAATCCGCGAGTCAGAACCGGTCTCTAGCGCCATCTCTGCGAGCATCCCTGAACCCAGTCATCCCCCAATAACATCCCTCCCGAAAAGTAAGTCAGGGTTGTTTAAGACACATCATTTACCTGGAATTTACCGCGTTTCGTTCCCGGAGCCGTTGAACGTCTGCTGCCATCTGTAATGACTCATTTGCCCTCGTTCCCAGCAACCCGACGAATTATCGAGCGTCAACCAGACATTTTTTCCGCTCCATCCAACAGACAATAATCACCGAATCGAACGATCAAATATTTCATGAATCGTCCAGCGTTCCCCGTTGTATACCATCTCCGTCGAACCAAATCCATTCTCGTTTATGCAACCGAGTCAGAGATCAAACGGTAATTTCGAAACGCGATTTGCATATACCTCTCTGACATGGTTTTTGACTTACTTCCGTTCGTTTCGCTCAGTACGGAAAGGCTCGCAGGAGCCAGCACACCGCTTTGTGAATAATAAAATCCCTCCCATCGACAAACCACTCTATGTATCACCCTCCGCATCTCAAAGATGGTTGCGCGTGTACATGCACATCCTTGTTGCTTTGCATATAGCTTAACTACGCGATACCGATACGAACAAAGAAAGTAAGTCTCCCAGGCAGGAGGGGATCCTTTTTGAAGTGGTCGTCCTCCAGAGCCGAATCGATTCGAACTTTCCAGCTCGCGTTCCATCCTCGGCACACGCGTCCCCGTCAATCCCGTGTTATATCCGAATTCCATCCATCCGCCCACATGCCTAACCCACCTATCCGACTACCGTGTCACCCCTGGCACGAACAAGGCGGTGCCCTTTTTAAGGCACATCGGCGCGCGTATAATTTCATTCGTCGGCGAACCGCGAACCGGATGATAAACATGCTAGTGGCTGCAGGTTCGAGGAACGCCGAAACCCTCGGAGAATTCCCGTTCCCGCGGCACGTTTAAATCTGCATGGGCCACGAGTGTACGTCGCCTCTCAAAAATTCCACTTAACCTTATTCCCTCAGACAAATCAGCAGCAACGTGCGCGAGAACGTCGGGACCCAAATGTCACTCGTGCACAGACGCTATTTCTTACCTTGATTTCTCGAAAAAAATGTTTCCAGACAAGGAGCCACAACTTAACTGGATTTCAAGGTCATGTGAATTCGCATACAGTAGGACCTCGGGAATCGGCTTGATCGGGAGACAAACAGCCCGAGGATACAATTAAAATGTACATTATATTCCCCACAATAAATTTTTTATTTTTGAAAATTTATTTCCCTTCATAATATAATCATATTTAAACGCATATTTGTGGTTAATGGAGGTCCTACTGTATGATTGGCTCGGATAATCGAGGTTTTTTAAACAAGTAATTAGGATCCCATTTGTGTCGTGTTTATGCTCGTTTCAATCGGGAATGTGTCACGCTTGTGTCGGTAAATGATTCATAAAAATTCATAAAAACCAATACAGTTTTGTCATCGAATGAGTATCGTCTAACCGATGGGGATAAATATCGTGCACATCTCTTGCACATATATCGGGGTATTACCGTACTCGTGGAACGCAACGCAGCGCGATTCGACCGCGACGAAATTAGGTACCGCTTGATTGTCTCCGTTCCGAAGGGAGCAGCTTGTTAATCCGTCAATTTGATTTTCCGCGATTAAATCTCGCGGTGGTAGATCTGCCAGGCTCGAACGGCCGTGTACGTGTGCGGCAGAGGTGTACGTGTATTATAAAGGTGTACGCGGGGGCTACGTAAGGACGGGCGCGAACTTGGCTCTGTTTCGGATCTCCTAAATACCAATTAGAGATGGAAACTTCCCCTTTCATGTTGATTCCGGCTCTCTGAAGTTATCCCGAAGTTCGCATTGTTCGCTTCTCTTTGGGAGCCTCCCGATCCTCTCCAACTCTCTTAGCTTCTTGCGTCTCGCATCGTGCCCCCATACCGCTACCAATCCGACCGACAGCTACCGCGTTAGGGTTACGCAATAATTGTAAAGCAGAATCTGCCAACTACTTTCCAAATATTGTGCCAGACCCCACGTCAGACGACGTCAAGACCACCGGGACGTCTCGTCCCCGGGAAACGACGAGAGCTGATGGACCTGCGGTTCACATTCTTGCTATGTAGTACTTTCCGGTGATGAAAGTTGCAATCTTATCTCGCTGCTCAAATCCACTTTCCGATATGTCGCTGTAGCTTCTTCTCGTGAGTTTTATTGAGCATAGCTTCAAAGATTCGATCGAATTTTCCTCCTCACGCTCCCCTACTGCAGCATTCAATGTAAGAAAATGTTTTTCGAATCTGCAGTTCAAGGTCATCCAAATTCGTAGTGTACTATGCTGTTAATTTGCGTCGATAACAGTTCCGATAAACTACGAAGTTAAAAATAAACAGGTTTATTTAATAGTATATCGATGATCCTAAAATAACGTGGAAAGTGGTGTGATGTATAAGCAATGTTAAAAAGATCAAATTTGTTTACATTACAATGTCCGCTCCACTGGATAATACAGTTTTTATACATTTTCTTGTATCTTTAGTATCAACAGAGTGATATTTAGGTGTTACACGAAGAAGCAAAGAAAATGCTTTTTTTAATTTGTTGTGGACGTTATCGGACCCCAAGGCCATTTCAAGGTTTAGTAATCTTGACAACAACAACAACGCCATACTGTAAACATAAAAATACGAGGTGCTATTTAAAAAAAAAATCGATGCACTTCAGATAACTTTGAAGACGACGTGATGCAGATAGTTTTTGCGTAATATACTTTAGGCAACCTCTTTCTAATAAGGAATCGATAAATCCGGGACAGAAAATTGCAGATCAACTTCTTGGAAGGTCATTGTATAGAGAAACTACCCTCGAGAATTGTTCCTTCAATTTCGCGGAGCAGTCGGGGGGCAATAATAGCCGTCAGGAAGAATGCTTTGAGCGTGCCAATTATTCGAGTAATATTTTGTCGGTGGCCGCAGGATTGTCTCCAGGATACCGTATGATCGTCGCGCGCAGTATTTTCATCGCGACACTTCATTCGCAGATTCCTCCTTAATCCCCGGTATGCAGGCATCGCGCTGGGTCGACGAGCGTTGATATGATTTCATCGCGGGCTGTAACCGAGGAGAGAGCGAGCAAGAGAGAGAGAGAGAGAGAGAGAGAGAGAGAGAGAGAGTGAGAGCGGAATTTCCGCGAACATTTTCCGAGGACGCTCAAAATTCCCGTCACAGGCCGCGGAATGTGCGGGAGAAGACACTTGAAACATCGGGGAGGTCCCTCTCGCCGGAGAACTTAAATATTCTGCGGTGCTCCTCGGTAAGACCGATTCGAAGAAGATTTAGTTTCGCGTAGGGTGGAAGGGATGGAAGAGAGAAGTAAGACAGGGACCGGAAAGGGTAGGCCAAGGGATGAAGCGAAGGGCCGAGGGAGACAAAGGGCGAAGAAAGAGACGAAACGACAGCGAACCCCCCTCCCGGTGTGTCAGCTTAATGGAACGGAATTGAAATCATTTGCCTTGCGACAGGCACGGCACGTCGTCGCCTCCTGAGCTTGGCAGTCCGGTCGTCGGTTTGTAGTTCTTTCCTCGGGCCCCTTACTCTCTCTGCTCCTCTCTCTTCCCTGATACCCTCCTACGCACCGTTCCGTCTCCTATAATTGAAATTCTCGAAAGGAAAAAAAATGCGACTCGAGGGTTACACGGGACCTGGGGAAGAACCGAGAGAAACAGTGGAACCTTTCGAGACGGATAGCGCTACTAATGGAGTCCTGGTTAAGCGTTGGTCCGAGGTACAACCTTCATTACATTTATCTCCCCGGGTTTGTGGTCCTCCCCAAATGTCGGCCCGGAGGGTCTTCCCCCATCGAAACATAAGGCCGTTAAACGATTTAATTCAATTCGCACGGCACGGGAGGAGGCACGAGGGGCTGGCGCCTCTGTGAATTTAACGCCTCCGATAGTTTCGCGCTTCGCTTCGGAATCCGCTCGCGTCGAACTCCGACACCTTACCTCAGCGCTTTTAACAGATTCTACCCTAACCGGTCACCCCCTTTCGTTTGCCGCTGCCTGGCTCTTTTTTTATCCTGCTACCCCCTCCGACACGGTGCATGCGAAACCGTTTCCGGATAGCTGCAACGTATGGATTTTACCGGTAATTATTGACGCTTCGAATTAGGGCCACGTTGGGAATAGCATCGACCGGCCAATACGGTAAATAGTTTCCGATGATTATCCGATGACTATTCATAGTTATTCAATTGCGTTTTGATTACGCCTGTTTCCGGAATTCATTCGGTTAATAGCGTCCGCATTCCATTCATCTTTTGGGATTAGTTTCGGCGATAATGTTGGTTTGGGGATGTTTCATCCCATGGAAATAAAAACATTAATGTGGGGTTGAATTTGTGCGAGTTGGTGCGTTATGTGATATTTGTTTTGACAAACAAGTTGGTAGCGTTATTCATGAAGTTGAGAACTTATGTTTAGCATTTTAAAAAAAAGCTATTTTTAATGAACAGATTTCTTGCAGTTCTTTTAAAAGATTTGTCATATTTATAAAAACTTCAAAATTGCATCTCTTAGCTTTCGAGATCTCCTACAATTTCTCTTTTATAAAACAACATTTAATCAATTCACAAATGATTAGAACAACTGGAATGTGGAAACAGTTGCGTACATCTTTTGTTAGTTTTTCGTTCGATTACATATTGGAGAGCTGGTAACGCGGGCGCAAAGGGATCAATTCTCCAGGCAATTGCGATCCAGCAACAGTGTAAATGGAAACGAAGTTGTGCAGCCCGGGAGTTTCGGCACCGTAAACATTTCGATTTCATTTTGCCTGGCTAAATTCACTTTTCACGAATCACGGCAGAACTATAAAGATTAAAGGAGAAAGGGCGTATAAGCTTTCTCGAGCGAACGGAGGCGAATGACTTTCCACCGATTCTCACCCTCCGCGAACGAAATCGCCTCCGGCGGGTCCCCTAGATATTAAACTGTTCAACATCGGCCGAATCGTTCGTTTCGATGCGTTTCCCGACGACTTCTCCTGGATATTAAATTTGGTTTCTAAATGCCACCGCCCAGATATACTCGTAGAAAACTCCGTTTCCGACACGAAGACTGCGAGAAATTTTCTTCCCTGCTCTGCACGTCCGCCATTTTGCTCCTTTTTGTACACAAATACTTACGCAATTCTCTTTGCGACTAAACAGAATAAACGATTTCGACTTTATTCAATTTTACGGGCAATCTACATTATTAACGCTTCTTACGTATACACAAATCCTTTCGCACTTTTCTTCGTTAAATTAACACACAGTATAAAGGATTTCAATTTCATTTAAATTTTTTAACAAACATTTTGTTTACTCTAATTACTGTGTGGCTATTTTATTTAACAAATAATACACTTTTGCGTATTTTCGTGGAATTGAATAAAACCATGTCGAATTTTGTCTACTTTGCATCTTCAATGATTTCGTAAGAGAAAAATTTTGGACACACGAGTGTCCACGAGGCAGCAACGTGAAAATTTTATACCAAAATGGAAAAGGATTGTTTGATTAAAATAAAATGGACACGGGAAGAGTTCGCTAAATTGAGTTTATGGATAAGGGTTGAAACTAGGGGCAGCCACCGTGCAGATTTTCGAATAAAATAGATGTGATGAGCCCTCGAGGAAGAACTTTAGTTTCATTCGAATAAAATGGAGTTAATTGATCCTGGACACAGGACGAGTTCGTCTTTCTCTGAGTGGGCGTAGTTCTAACAGTAGCACAGTTTCCACCCTTTGACCTTGCTGCTGCACTTGTGCAACTTGGGACCGTGAGATCGTCGGCACATGGCGGTCTCGTCACCCCCGAGCTAAATTTACGCAGGAACATTTCCCTCTATCTTTTCTTATTTCTTCGGAACCCCCGCGGCCTCGTCGGCGTCGATCTCTCTTTCTCTCTCTCACTTTCTCTCTCTCTCTCCCTCTCGTTTCTCCTATTCAGTGAACCGTTCTCCAGCTCGGCGCGAGAGCCCGAGAGAGCCTCCCCCAGAAAAGCTCGTATATTTCATCCGGCCACGGTGCTTTCCTTTAATGGATGCGGTTAATAATATATCAATCACGTTTATGCCGAGTCGTTAGGAATATGTTGCACGCGCGAAACGAAAAGAGGGTGCTCCCGAACCTGGTCGATATCTCCTGAGAACAATCGCATTTGTGATTAATGAACGCGACAGTGTCTGTATAATTAATGTCAAACTGAAAAATTGACATGATCATCATCCATTAGGAAAGCACGGTGTACTATCAATATTTTTCATGCATTTTCATGAGACGCTCTATAACTTTGTAATCCTGATTTTTGGAAAATTGCCTGACTAGTGTACGTAATTCCATAGTGTAAATCAAAATTTATTGGCACTGCTGTTTCAACCCTTAATCAAACACGTACCCTTTAGAATTGTTTGATTAAAAAATTTCTGCTAATTCTTACAGTTTTACATACATAGAGTAATGTAAGGGACAAGTGAATGTTTCAGCATTCAATTTGTAATAAAGTCTGAATAGTTTTGTTAATTTCTTTACTTTTCTACTTGTTTTATTGGTTTATAAAAGTCACCGTTCGTGAACCTATATTTGTAATGTAAGACATAACGATTGAAGCACGAATCTTTTATTAAAATTTTTATCATACATATCAATGAAAGCAAATTCATAGAATTAGTAGTAGATTCAATGATTGTAACCATATTCGGCAAATGCAAAACTAGATTCGCTGTAGTTAGCAGCCTGCATATCATGGTTGCCCGTCTGAATGCCACGCTACACACCGAATTCAAAACGGAGGAATCTAAACAGAACCTCAATTTTGTAGTTCATGCCAATCCCCTACAAAGCTCAGATTTCATGGTGAGTTATCAAACAACTAATTCAAAGTCATAATATCGTTAGTCGAGCGCAAGGTACTTGTAAACGTACATTTATACTATTACTAGTAATTTAGTTTAGAACTGGCAGCGGTTTCACAGATAAAAACACTTCTCCATGGAAATATTAGTTTTCTTGACATTTACACAAACAATTAAACTAAGCAAAAAACTTAGCAAAATTTTCAGTTTCCGTGACGAAAACTGAGTTGGACAACACAATATTTTTTGTATTCAATTTATTAAAATTGATTCATCTATAGGATTTGAATAAAGCTCTTAATTATAAAGTCTAACTTAAGAATAAAAGCAAAGTGAAAATTATTTGAGATCAAAAGCGAGTTCACAGTTTGTAATAAAAATTACGAAGGTAGCATGAACTTGATTCCCTACAAAATCAATTTACGATTTTAATACTCCGATTTTAATAATGATTTCAGGCAGTACTTTGATGCTTCCCCCTTCCACATCACTCTGAAAATACCGGACGTTCAATACGCCATAGCTTGGTTCAGAAATATAAGGGACGATTTAACGGGGAACCGAAAAGAAGAAAAACTCGGCTGCATTATCATTTCAAATACCCGACGATTAAATTGGTCGGATCCGCTGGAATAATAAGGTTTGTTTTTTACGATGGAATTATTCCAGAGACTAATTCGTCGGGCCGGGAAAGGATGGTAAAAGGAATATTTGCGAGAGAGAATGTTCGTCACAACCTGTTCTTCTTCATTTGTGTGAAGTCTCATCTGCTTTAAGGTCATTAGCGACTGTGTAAGCTGGCGGTTACATTCTACCGTTCTCATCAAGTTATATCTTGCAACTTTCCAGAAAGCATACTATATTGTTTGATAATTTATAATTAGGCTGGGAATTTCATTCTTTATAAAATCCCCGTTATGAGTGGATCCAGCGCTAAATAGGGAAAATATCTAAAGAAATTAAAAAAATGTCTATTCTCATCAATATTCGCAATCACTGATAATTTTCTAACATTGAATAGTTAAAATTGAGAATAGAAAGAGGATTAAATGAATTTAATATGTAAAAATATTATTTTAAATCTTCCAAAATTATTTTATGACCTTCCTACCTCTGGTAATTGACGAAGGAAATGTATATTTCATACAAAGATCGGCATCCATTATTATTTCTCGCGCATCAAGTATAAACGGACGGGGAAATGGAGAAGCACATCTGCGCTTTTTCCGCTGACAGAAATAAAAAACATTTCGCTCGCCAGCGAAGCGTTTCTTCATCGACAAAAAGGACGAGTTGGAATATCGATTCGACGAGTCGTTAAAGTGTCCATTACAAACACGTCATGGTTTAATTGACGAGGAGAGCGTACCGACGCGCGACGCGTCTCGAAAGGTGCAGTCGGAAAATCAGCTTCTCGGGACGGTCGATTTAATTGCATCGTTAAAATTCAACGATCCATCGTTTCCGAGATGGCATTTCCGATTCGCGGACGGTTTTTTCTACACGAAGGGAACCAAGATCGTCGATCCGACGGGGCGCAGAAGAAGCCGGGGGCCGCTCTGGTTCCGCGGTCAAAAACGGGCCACGGTTTTTCATGGTAGTTTTGGAAAGCGATTAGTCAACATTGTTTCTGGCGCATAGTTGCTGGCCCGGCTGGCGCCAGGACGTAACGAGCTCCCCGTGACAAAAAAGCTCTTGAAGCGCCGAATGTCTCCCGTCCCGGTAGCGTCATTCATCATAGCGGCCACCGACCATGCCATTAAACCATGCCAAACGATCGTCTGGTGGTTCGACAATGGGGTCGAGTCGGATCGTCGCTGCTAAACAGAAAAAGAAAGCAAAAAGAGAAACAGGAAAGCCGTCGGTGGAGATACACTCTTGGACAAAATGATAGCCTTAATTTTTCGAAAACCGCACAGAATTTCTGCATGAAACATGTTGAGTTCCGACGTTGATTATTGGAACTTGTGTTACGAGTTTGAGTTTTGATTGGCTCTCTCCGACGTCACGTAATAAATCGGAGCGTATCTGAAGGTAGTTGAATGGACAATTATCGTAACAATTACGACACTGCATTGTTCATTAAGGACAAGCGTTATAAATAGACTGCGGATCTTTATACATTTATAGCAAAATCGAGTAGATAAAATTGAAAATTGTTGGAAAAATTGAAGATGTCAATATATGATCTCTCCTCTATTACAATCGTTAAGGGAAGAAATAACATTCAACTTAGTTTCTATTCCTTGCAATCGATGCAGACAATTTTGATTTTGCATATAGATCCGCAGTCTAGTGATTAATAAACGACACTATGGTTCTTTTCTGTAGGACACGGGTGTCGCTTATCGAAGCCCAATATGTATCTGATCGGTGTAAAACATATGTGGGGGCGGGGCTTACACGATTGATTTTCACCTTCCGCCGTGTACCAAATTAGTTGACATTAACCAACCTAGTAACCTAACCTAAATAAATAACACGGCCTAATAAATGTACTAATTATATGCTGGTTCTGAAAGGGATGAGGGTGGCATACACGTGTTATAATTTTGTGTGGGAGTGTAGAAACGGTGTCGCGCGCGCAGATAAGCGGTATCTGAGACAGACGTCGTGATCGTCGACGGAACGAAATAAAGCAAAACCGGCTTCGGATCGAGCAAACGGCTCCTGATAAAGCAGATTTATGGACTGTCCCCGTAAAATATGCGTTTTAAACAGCCCGTATATGGGACGAGGACGCACGGGGGTTGGAACAAGGTTGACTTCGACCCTCCTGTAAACAGCGCAGCGACCACCGAATTTACGCCCCGCGGTAAAAGAACGATCTTCGCAAGTCGACAAGTCGACCGTCGACCGTGGGGGTGGGCGACAGAATTAATTTCGAGCGTCGTCGAGAGTATAAACACGAAGGGGTCGAGGGACTATCTATCGCCTCCGGGCGCCGAGGACCTGTCGCTACGCCCCTGTTTCACTCTCCACGGATTACGAGTGTTTTCTTAAGGCAGTGGTCCTCTCCGGGTGGCAATTTGTATTCGAGATAAACCGGTATTGATGCCGCCGATATTTCTCAGTCTTATAAAATAGATGCTCCTGCCCCTGGAGAGAGGGGGGGCGAGGAAACCACCCCCACGAAGAAGAGTCGCCGAGGAAGCGACCACGAAGAAAAAGTGGCCTGTTCCCACGGAGCCACGACGCGCGCTGCCGCCGCCGCGCCGGTGACCCCTGTTACGTGACCCCGACAAATGACAATTTATGCTGAAAAGTTTAGGGGCGGGCCGACGTCCGTGAAATCATTCGCACGAGGCCCGTGAGGGGCTAGGAAATGATACACTGGGAACGTGTTTATTACCAACTGCTGCAGAAGAATTTTTAACAAGTTAGGGACCGTGTGTCCTGGAAGACTCGAACACCGTTGAACTAGTTTTGTGGTATGCGTTTGGGTGCGAGGGTGGTTTGATTCATTGGTTCGGAAATGAAATTTTATTCCATGGGTGTGGGGATATTTCAAACTGAATTATTTGTAAGTATTCCGTTGAAGTATCGTGGTTTTATTTGTTCTTATTAAATATTAAGTCGAAGAAAATGCGGTTTTAACCATATAGAGCAATTTATTATGAATTTATTGTCATTTTTTCTTTTGTATTTTTAGACGTTCCTAACTGTATTTATAATATAACGACAACTCCTAGAATTCTGCTTCAGTTTCGAGTTTAAATTGGTTAATTAATTTCCTGTCGCCAACCTAGTTGTGAATTATGAAACTTGGAAATTGGCTATTATAAGTTATGGCCAAACGTCGCCGAAGAATATCTGATAAATATATGCAAATTGAATTTATTATTTTTTCTAACTCCGTATAATTATCACCTTATGAATCAATAGTTAATGCAAGTTGATAGAATACTAAATTGTCAACCGTGGAACACGTATTGTACCTTTGTGCACGCAAATAGTGAGTACGATTCGAGAAATTTGGAATACTTAAATTGCTTATAATCGAGAGACATGTATATATTAATATGGAGATAATAATTATGCAATTAACGGTGAACCGTTCGTGTTTGCAGTCACTAAATATTATTATTGCGAGCCAGATACAAATTCGAAATTAATTATGCTTCTCCAGAGGAAGTTATTGCCGCAGAATAATATTGGTTGAGTTCGCAATTGTCAGAAGATTTGATTCTTCTCTTATTTATTTATGTAATTATGTGCTTTACGTGTCGTACTATTTGGAGGTATTACGCCTGTGTCAATACATCATGCGCAGACCATGGGGATGGATTTATATTGCAAAGCTAAAGTTGTTTTAATACATGAAATTGTGTATGAAATTGATTGGCAATATATCAGATGGGCAAAATTAACTTATTTTTCATTTCAACAATAGTGATAGAAATGTATAAACAAAATGGTAGTACAAGTTTGTGAAACAATTTCTCTCGCACACATTTGAAATTTCATCCAATAACACCAATTTATTAACAGTCGACATTAAATCCGGATTATACGATATTACTGTAAATAACGCGGAATTTACATTGAAGATCCGGATCTACTGATAAGCTTATACTAATTGTAAGCTAAGCTATGTTGTGTTACGCCAAGTTCACAAATGTTTGGTATAGTGACGTAACTGTTTCCACCAAAAACGAAACACGTGTAAATTTAGCATAGGATAGCACAATGTTTCCCAAACTATGTTTCGTAGAACTGAGTCAGTGTTCAATGAAAAATTATCTAAATTGTGGAATCTAGAACGGATCAAATGCTGCTATAAAAGTCTAATTTATTCCCGATTCCAACTAAAATCAATTTAGTAAACTAACCCCAACATTTAAAAAACCAGGGTGCTTTAGACCATTCTTACTAAATTGCAACTGTAGACTAAATTGTAATATTGGCTGATAGCAAAAGTCTTAAGCTACTTAGACCTAGCTAAGAGATAGCAAGAGACCGTTTTTACGGGAAAGGAATCCACTAGCTCGTAAAACGTTTGCAGACAGTTGTAGAAAACGGTGGTGACTATACGTATAATTAATAATCTGTTTTATTTTCAAATCGGGCACAAACTTTTGCAACCTTCCAATACTTCGATTTCACAAAATTTCCGAGGTTACCAGGTCGCCAAAGTGCTAGCACTGGGCCACAAAATTCCATTACCAGCGTCTCCGTCAGAAGAAAAAAACGGCTCGTTACCCAAAGGAGCGAAAGACCGTCGATAACGCGCCCCCTAATCTGGCCCTAGAGATTAACGCGATCTCGTTTTAACAGCAGCGTATCTCCGCGCCATAATTCTTATTTTTCCGTGCACTTTGTCACCGGCGGCGTCCGTCGCCAGCCGTAAAGGGGCCACATCGGAAATGGCTGAGCTGTAAATACCTAGCTAGCATCCCCGTAAGTCGTAATAAACCTGGAGGGGGTGAGACAGAGGGAGGTGGTCCGGCAACGTGTTCCCCGTGTAAGGCGGCCGAATTCCCATCGGGAAACAATACGCGGAATGTTACGTGTGCGGTTTCGTCCCGGAGGGCGAGGGGTCGCATATCGGGAGGCTGCTCTCCACCTAAGTTAGCGCGATAGCTCCTTATTGGTCTGGGCGGAACGACCTCGAGCAAGATCCGCTAGGTTTTCTATCGCACCCCCGAGCAAGGATATTGGATTACAGTGATTTTCAATTATGAGGGAGCCCCGTGGACGCGCGCAAAATCCGGGCAGCGGGTTTAATCGGGACCGCCTTGAGCGTGAATTTTTTTTATTCCCGGGTTTATTAAAATTTGTATTGACGGGGACGCTCGGCCGCGGCCCGGAATGAAATTTCCGCGTCGAGAGGAAGACGGTAGGTAACGGGTCGCTGGCGGTGCCTCCGGTTTTTCTATTTCTCCGATCCTCGCCGTGGTAATCCGACCGTTTTTATTCGACCGGGTACGCGTAATCGAGATGTAAGGTGCCCGGAGATAACGGGGGTTGATAAATTCATCGGAACGACTCGAAATTTCCGCGAGCACCAGATCCAATATCGGACGAGTAACTGATAAAGAGAACTCTCAGTCGGGAGGATAAGGTGCGCGAAAAACTCTCCCGGTGAGGAGCTTCCCTTGTTCGCAGAACCCTCGAGGTTTCGCAGATGCTCGTAGGGTGGCAGCACTCTTCAATCCTGCACCCCCGCACAGTGGTTTTCAGCCCGGGGGATGAAAGCTCGACGGGGGTCGGTGCGCGCGTCGGTAGAATCGCGTTTGCGTTTAATAATCCGTTATTACCGAGCCCATTTATTAAATAATAAACAATCGATTACATCGCGTACGCGCATTGTTTCGCGTGTTTTCATTACGGGACCGGCCGGGCCGAATCCCGTTTTCAATTCTACCCCGCCCACCCGAAACGAGACTACTCTCCGGACACTGATTAATCGCGCGGATTAAAACGGACGGCCGTCAGATTTGTTCAATGACAGTTATAGGCGCGTAACGAAGATATTTCATTATTACAGGCATCGGCCGCCATTACCCGCTGACTCGTCCACTTCGAAATTCCGTGTGACGCTAACAATAAGCGATATTGCCAGGCCGGGAAAGGGGGTCAACGATCGGCGCCGTTCGCTCTCGTATCGTTGTTACAAGAGTGACAGATTAAAATCGTCAAGCGACGAGTACGCGTGTATACAAAAAGCCGAAGATGCCCTGCCCGCCCCAGGACGACACTCGAGACGACTGAGCGTCGAGGGGCGACGCGGCGTCTCGCCCCCTTGTAATAGAAATATCCTGCGAGCGCTGTAAACATTCAATTTATCCGGTGTCCTGTTTCAACGGAGTTTTAAGATAGGCCGAAACGCTACGCTGACATCACTTTATTCTCGCGTAAAACGATCCGCCATTCGTGCTACCCGATCGCGACTCCCCCACGGACGACGACAAGACTCTATTTGCCGGACAATAAATAGTCTTTATGGCTTTAGACTTCTTCGGAGGGAACTCCTTTTTTAAGTTCCGAGATGATGGAGGCGGCGCGAGGAATCAGACGTTGGCTTAGGGAGATGCAAACGTTTGTAAAGAAGCTGGCATTGTTGAGATTTTGTCCGCGGCGGTCGGTAATTTATTGTGCGTTTAATAGCGTGGACGAGACAGAATGCTATGTCAATCGTTGTTTGCACTAATCTTGTTAGTTACCGGTTAACTAAGTTAAATGAAATTTATTCCCTCTTCCACTTAGTGTTTATTTTTTTTTTTTTAATCAACAGCTAAATGCATTGATGATAACACTAAAAGGTATAGAATATTCAATACATCTACAATAATGAAAACGAATGTTGCAACGGAAAGCCACAATTTGTCACAGTTACCATTCATTTTAGTTCGCTACCGCCGTTTATTTCAATAACAGTCTTCATACGTACGGCCTATAATTCAATGCAACGTGTCCTCTATATAAAATATTAAGTTTAAGAGTTAAAAACTGCCACAAAGAAATTTGACGCTTTCTGAATGTACTCTAAAAATTGTAGTTAAAAGTTACTGTTTATTTCAGAGGAAATGAAACAACAAATATTCCCCATTTACACGAAACTGTCTGGAATAAAAGTTTCGCTGAACCCACTGGACTTCGTAATGTAGAATAAAACGGGTAAGATTAGTCGGAAAATCACTGTTATTCCATGATTGCTTGAAAATGTTCGCAGCTGCATTCGACCACCGTATAAAACCGAGTAACAGAGTTTATCGGAACATCGCGTATTTGGTCATCGACAGAACGCCTGCTTGTTAACAGGAGCCTCATTTCCCGAGTCTCCAGGCAGTGTAACCTCGACGAAGACGTTGTAAGATCAAACGGTAACGTAACTTCGTGCCGCAGCGTATCGTGTCAACGTTTTCGTTGAATTACATCGAGTCGATGGCGGTCGGTTGCGGTGGTTGTTGGTTCGCTGCGTTAAGAAGCCACCGCGACGCCTCCTGCAACACGGTGGCCGATCATTACGGCGCGGGGCGATCATTATTATAACCGGTATGAAAATGATCGGAATCATTATCGCTGTTAGCCGCCTCGGGACACCGTCGGTGCGACGTCGTAACCGGCCGCGACGTTCTCCTCTGGTCCTCCCTGTCAAATTTGTGGCCGGGCCGAAGGGCCGAAATAAGTGCAATTATGCTAATCAAATCAAGGTGGGCAAGATGCTCGAAGAGCCACGGCGGACATGGGAAGGTAATGAGAGGTTACATCGCTGAGGGGTCGGAGTGCCGGTATTAGTTGAGGTGAACCTCAAGGTTCCTTCCGCAGAGGAGAAGGAGGAGAAAGCGAGTCGAGCGGCCCGGCGCGAGTAGAAATGGTCAGGTTTCTTGATCCCTGATTCTAGGGCCGGCATAGAAGGTAAAAGGCAACGCCCTACCTCGTTCCCGAGACCCCGAAGAACTCTAATTTGAACGTAGATCCGCCATTATCTCGCCGCGCGAACTCCTGTTACGCTTAGCGGGCATCTCCTCTCCCAGGATTCCGATTCTCCTCTCTCTCTCTCTCTCCCGTTCTCTTGCTCGGTTTCTCGTCCTTTTTTCCACCGAGAGAACCATCGAGGGAACTCGTGTTCGTCGATTCGTAACTTTGTAGGGGGATTGGTCGAAAATTGCAGAATGAGTTATGGATGATCCTCGGGAGGCGCACCTGGTTCCTTTGAATAGATGGTCCGGAGTGTTAGGGCGCCGATAAATAGGTCAGACCATCAAGAGTTTCCTTTTGGGATATAAATTAAAATTTCATGTCGAATATCCTCGTCGAAAAGAACTCTGCAATCAAGCAGGTGGAACGACTTGATCGGATGCTGGGAGCGATAAGAAACGTTTTGTTTTGTAAATGTTGCGATGATTGGGGTGATAATACCTAGACCCCGGATCCTTTTGCAAGATATTAATTATCTGCATCAATTACGTGAAGCTGAGGTTGTATGAGATTACGTGTCTTTTGCGGACAATTTCAATAAGATGGAAGTATCGTAATTTCTCTAATGAGAAGGATATAAGGATGTTCCTATGAAACTACGACTCCATTCAAGCCATCAAGAGTTTCCTTTTGGGATATAAATTAAAATTTCATGTCGAATATCCTCGTCGAAAAGACCTCTGCAATTTAGCAGGTGGAACGACTGGATCGGACGCTGGGAGCGATAAGAAACGTTTTGTTTTGTAAATGTTGCGATGATAGGGGTGATAATACCTAGACCCCGGATCCTTTTGCAAAATATTAATTATCTGCATCAATTACGTGAAGCTGTGAGGTTTTATGAGATTATGTGTCTTTTGCGGACAATTTTAATAAGATGGAAGTAACGTAATTTTTACCATAAATGAATAAAATCTGCAATCTTAATGAGGAGGATATAAAGATGGTCGTATATAAAGATGGAACTGTGACTGTTAGACTTACTGCACAGTCTACTTCATATTTATCCGCAGGTATATTAAAGACTTTACATCTGCTTCCAAGATTCAAAAGGTAAATTTAATTCCAAACTAATTGGGAAGAGAAATCCTCTTTGATATTTTGGTAGGTTTAACAAGATCCAGTAAATTTACGAAGGAACTGTAAAGACATGCGAGCGTCAATGTTTGTACTGGCAGGCGTGGCCAATAAGTAGAAACGGTAAGTCGTGAACAGACATGCCAGACACTTTGAATAGTACTTTAAGAACTCGTAAAGAAAACTTCAAATCAAGGAAGATTATTCTGTCCTTCGTTAGATGAATAAGAAGACGATGCGAACAAAAAAAAAATTGACATCTCTTGATCTTCGATTTCGAGGTCAATAATAATTTCGCGTCAACGTTTTTTCAGAGCTCCATCGATTTCGAGGTGCGGAATCACGCCATAGTGGTCGTGACATATAATTTCCTCGCACCCTATACAATAAGTAGAAACGGCAAGTCATGAACAGACACGCACTACGAGAACTCATAAACGAAATCTTTCAGCAGCAATAGCTCAAATGAAGAAGTAAATGTTTTTCGATTTGCTCGAAAACAAATCTTCGAATGAACAAATATTTTTTACGTAGAATTATCTCTATGTAGAATTATCTGTATATAGAAAAATCGAAAATACTAATGACTAGACTGCGGATTTTATGCATTTATGGCAAAAATAGGTACGTACAATTTAAAACAGTGAAGGTATTAAAATAATTTAAGGCCACCAATGTAAATACTAATTTCACCTTAATAAGATAATATTAAAAGAAGAATGAAATAATTATTTGGCTTCTCTGTGTATTGTAATCAATGCAAACATTTTTTATTTTGCATAAAGATGCGCAGTCTACTAATGACAAAAGAGTACGTAAGTGTATTACAATAATAATAATAAATCATAAGCCGCCGGACTTATGTTAAATCATAAGTTTATTGAGGATCCTCATAATAAGGAAAACAATGCGACCTCGTAGATAGAACAATGCGAGTGCAGAACAAGAGAAAATAATCTCAATTCATAACATTACCGATTGTTCCGTGTTTCCCAGTTCGCCTTTGAATTTGTTCGAAGGTAGAACGAAAACCATCGAATCAGTTTTAGCTGTTCATACGCCTGGATATTTTTTGCAAACCGGAGAACGAAAGAGGAAAATTTTAGATTAAAACTGTTCGCTCAAACAGACTCGCTGTTCCCGCGAGTTAAAAAACGAAAATTCCGCTAGACGAAAATTCGAGGCTCCGAAGTAACTTCGGGTGAATGCCGGCTACAACTTTGATCGAAGAAATTACCATACTTCTCCATAACTCGAAACCTTTTTGTCCCTTTGCTCCAGTTTTTAATCGAATCAGAAACGCCCTCGAAATTCCCATTGTTTCGCAAACAAGTTGTACCGCGGGGAAGTGGGGAAAAACCGCCGAGCCAGCGGAGCAGCGCCGGGCAAAACTTGCCGTTCCGTTGGAAACGAGATTAAACAGTCGGAAGTGTGAAAAGCCCACGCTTCTCTATGCCTTTTATTCCGGGCGTTCTTTAGACCTTTCTTGCCCCCCCCCCCCCCCCCCCCCGCGCAGGGTAACAGGCAAGCTTGCACCGACGCTTTTCGATCTCGCCGAGGAAAGGAGATGGCATAATTTATGCAAAGGCCGAGGTTAATTTGATTCTGAATTCAGACGAAAATAATCTGCCTGGATCCGGCCGTGCCACCGGATGAATTTTACCTTTTCGAATCAGAAAGGTAGACAAGGGGGAGGGGAAGGGGGGTCGACGACGGTAGAGAGGAGGGGGACAGTACGGGGGTTCGACCGGTCAGAAAGCCGGAGGCATGCGCGATGAGCTTTTCTCCGTCGGCGGAGCCAACGAAATTAATATTTAATTTTCTATCCCTCATCCGCCGCGGAAGTTCCTACGGCCCTCTTGGCTTATACGCCACCGTGCTCGTGGTTTTATTGCCCTGGTGGCCGAGCGTACACGGTGCTCCATTGTTTCGCGGCTGTATTATATTGCCACTCGAAACACGGTACTTTCTTCTTTGCCCTCTCCTCTCCCTCTCGACCCCTTGATTGCGCCAACGAGCCACGTACGGCCGAGTGGTGGCACACGGCCGCTGGCGACGAGCCGGACGTGCCAACATGGCGAATTAACGGCCCGGGAACCAATAATCCGACGGTGACCGCGTTCTTGCACCAAGATACGAGATACACAAAGTTTACCGGCGATTATAGTCTAACTGGGCCGGTCGCTTAATCTCGTTTAAAGCTTCGCTTTTTTAGAAACCACCGTTTCGCCCCGGGCCTTCCATTGGGCTCAACAGTGAGGGTACATCGCAAACTTGTTAGACTGTTAGACACTGTGTCGTAAATATTTTTTAAGTAATTATCGATTTAATTAATAAATTACGTTATCACTTAATTATATTTTGCCACATCCTCTTATGGTTGCTACAGAGACCAGCATGCCCTTAATGTGAGCATGGTGAAACTACCCAGGAACCAATGATTCAAGATTAACCCTCATCCGACCCTCGTGTCAATTTGACACAGTTCTCCTGAAATAACACTGTTCTGTTATTTGTAGGTGAATTTGTCCGAGACTTGACTTTTATTTTTTAATGCGAAACATATAACTGCAACCTAAGATGTTAACTCGTCAATTTCCATGAAAACAAACATCTGGAAGTAACTGTTTGACTTATTTTATCGATTTTTTTTATCACTGTCAATTTGACACCGAGGGACAGATTCAGTTCTTGAACTGAGGGACGGATGTAGGTTAATTCAATTTTGAACTTGGCTTTTTTCAGAAGTTAGAACAATTGGTCGGGACTGCAGAGAGAATACTAAAAGTAGCATTTTGAAAATTTAGAGAGTGTAAAATATATAATCGAAGACTAAATGTTCCAAATTTTCTAAAGAACTTATAAATCAACTTGATTTTTCCAATTATCGCACAGGTGAGGGTTGTTCTAGCATCAAGATCGGTTCATACAGCAAAAGCGTGCCACACCGTACAGGGTCGCTACCGCAAGTAGCTCGCGAGATTCATCCGACAGCGGGAACATTAGCGTGCGTCCGAATCGCATTCGACTATTATGACGTAAATACGTCGTGTACGTGGAATGCACCAGGGTGGAGAGGGGGAGCGCGGAACAAAAAACACGGGCAGGTCAGCGAATGTTTCCTGTACGCAGCACGCGACGCCAGGCAATGAGAGGTCGGCGTGCTGGGGGGTGGAGGGTGGAGGGACAACTGTCGACGACGGAAATGCAAAAGTTCGATTTATGCTCCGGTACATTGGCGTATGCGTTTGTACATACGTGTACGCGCATATGCACGCATACATGTACGTTTGTATGCTATATACATAGTGTACGCGTATACGAATATGTATACTATATCGCGCTTGCATATCAAGGGATGAAGCGTGAACGATGATGCATGATCGTTCCGCGTGCGCCCGAAACCCTCTGTCCCTCTTCTGTTCGACGCTTTTTTTTTTCTCTCCCTGACCAGCATTCTATCAATGTTTCATAGATCGCGTGATACCGGACGAAAAAGTACGGCCGAATTCCGACGTCGATAGCGCGAGCACCGCACCGCCCCCCTCTCGCTGGATGAAACCCACTCTTGCGGGGCCCACAAACTCGCCGGGGTTCATCACAGTGATGCATCGTATCTCCCGGCAACGATAATACACGCGAGCCCGCGCATATCTAATATCCGCTTCGCCCAACGATTCAAGATTTATACCCGCGAAAGGTTTCCGTTCTGTTTCGCCTCTTTTTTTTTTTTCTATATGCTGCCAGTGCTCCTGCGAGAGGCTGCGCGGTATGAAAATTGTTGCGAGCCTCGCGTGCAACCATCGACAGCCTTCGGGAGCGAGTTTCCCTCTGTTGCTCGGAGATGCGAATTTCTGCGACGGATATTCGCCTGCAACGGGACTGCGGAATATCCGGAGCCTGTTTAGACGTTTTTATTAACCTTATGTATGTCTTTGATCTTTTTATGAACCTCTCCTCTTCGGTTTTGTTTGCGAGTTGCAGGATAATACCGGTACAGCTTTTGTTTCGATAGAAAACGACGATGTTTCTCACTCGACACCGCTTACAAGGGACATTACCCAAGTTTAACCCTTAGCAATCGAGGGTGACTCTGAGGCGCCGGTAAAAATTGCTGCACTAGTGTCTAATCAATTATTAAACATTTAAGTACTACACACACACACACACACACATGAGGGACTATATCAATTTCGTATCCACCAAATTTTAAGAAATCATTGAGGATGGAAATATTCTAAAGTTGGGAGTGGAAACCCTATTTTTGCTGAGCAAGCCGAATAGGTACCCTCATCCGCAATACGTCGAAAGAACATCTTATATCGAATAGTCTTATTATTCGTACTTTATCAGGTACCGAGTTGTACGGAAAGTTTGAATGGTTTTGAAAATTTTCTTTCACAATTCTGTTGGTTTTTATCGACAGATTGAAGCTCAGGTTTTTCAGATTTCTTATTGATTTATTTATGCAAAATACAAATTTTCTAAATTAACTGCAGCATACAGCAGCCACATACACATTCATTAGTATTTTCAAATTCTTTGGATATGTAAATAATTAAAAACTATGAAGATATTGCAAGAATTCAAATCTGCTATTATATTATTTTGGATTCGTTCAAATTATTACAAGAAGAACTACATTGTCATGTAACTCGTGTTCCTTACAATCGATTTAGAAAATGTTTACTTCGCATAATGATCTTAAGCCTGATTTACTGCGAACAAGACTGGACAGACTAACAACGACTAGTGCTTACCAATTGGTCATTACAGAGCACACGACGCTAAACCAGTCTTTTTATTCGTGAACAAAAGAATTCGGTGGTTCGTCGAAAATCCCATGGTTTTCCCGGCAGCGTGGGATTTACGTCGGGCAGAGAGGAGCATAAAATTTTATTCAAATGCTATTGCTCGGCGCAATAAATACGATGATTTTCAATATCCGCAAGGGTGCACAATGCATCCGGATTTCGCTGAAAAACAATGTTTAACGTGTTTCACTTTCGTGATTTTATTCGAACGGGAAAAGGGGATTGCAATTAAAATCACAACGAAAGGGGCAATAATGAATACGGCAACGGGCATATGAAACCCCGGACGAGTCTCACCGGTGTTCGTGTGACGAACGTCGTCTGGAATTTTCGTGGAAATGCTCGATCCCAGGCGATCTGTCTTAATAGTTCCACGCTTCCAGCGGGCAACATTTGTTTCGCCGTCATGAAGTTACACGGGCCAAAGCAGCAGTTTACACGTACCGCAGCTACGTAGCCAGCGAGCGCAGTATATTCATGCCAGGTTTAGCCAGGTTACCTCGTAGAGAGAAAGATACCCGGCCGGGATTGAAAATAAATTTCACTGAGAGCCTAACTCGTACAAATAGCTCCGTACTGATTTTAATGGCGGTACCACCGTTTCAGAGTCAACGCCGTTTTATCACCGCTGTCTTGGAAGAAAGCTGACCGTTTAATGGAGTCCGGTGACATTCTTCAACGTTGATAAAGAACGGCGCCACCATTTTGCAAAATTGTCGTCGAACAGCCAGGAAACAATTAATATAAAAATGTTAAAAATATTAATGTAAAAATAGAACTGTCTGTTTGTAAATTAAATCTCATCGAAGCTAGATAAGGAAAAGTGCCACCATTTTGAAAAATTGTCGTCGAACAGCCAGGAAACAATTAATACAGCAATATTACATTTGTGGAAATTGATGAAGTGAACACGCGTGTAAAGATGGCGCTGTCTGTGTTTGAATTAAATCTTATCGATTCTACATAAAGAATGGCGCCACCATTTTGAATGTAGCACTGTTACATTTTTGAAAATTGACGATTGTTACATTTGTGGAAATTATTGAAGAGTACACGTGTGAAAAGATGACTACGTTGTTCGTGTTCATTCTCATCGAAACCAGAGAACTACAGATGTCATTCAGGTCATGAAACTGCATATAAAGCTCAATGGGTCCATAAAGCATGATATAGATCGTATTGGATCCGCGAGACAGTTCACAGTATATCAAGCTGGCCATATTGGATAGGCAGAACTTGATGAAGATGTTATTCGATCCGTAGAACAAAGGATCCACAGGTGTCCTATTTAAAGTCGCGTCACTTCCATATTCATTATTTGCATTATTTCTCACCCGGATGTTCTGCTAAATAATTTTCACCCTCAAACTGTGGATATTGTTTCATTATTTTCCTAAAAGTATGTCAAAACAACGGCATATCATTTTTGTACGGATTTTCATTTCCGAGAGATTTCTGTGCTTTAGTATCTATTAGAAGTAATAGAAACAGTGAGCCGTGTCAGACAACTCAGGCGACGCATTTGGTTTTTTAAAAAAGTACAATATAGCCAATCTACCCTAGTACGTTATCAAGGACGAACAACTAGAGGGGTCTTACAGTACTTTTAAAAATTTAAACAACCTGTGTACATCTCTTCTTTTATCGATATCCAGTTTCCAGAATAACAAAATAAGCCTATAGATGCCCACTGAAATCTAGAAATGGACAACGAGAGAGGCACTACTGTACACTCAAAAATGAAAATGAACTATAAATTACCTTCAGCGAATTCTTCGCGTCCAATGTAATTTACTTCGAGTTCTACGGATTTGAAAGAACCAGGATTCAATTGTACGGATGCAATAATACTTCTTCAAGATTGTGGTTACAATGTGTTCCACTCCGTCCTTTATTAGGTTCTATAATACGATTTGTATCGAGTTTTACATCAAGAAATTGCATCTTTAAATTCATCGAGCCTCGTAACAAGATTTCCACGGATTTAAAGCGGTCTTACCCGGCTCTACGGATGGAATGACATCAGTCCTGAAGTTTATGGAGCCGGTGCCATGCTCTATCGGTTCAATAAAGTGTTCGTCGGATTTTACGACTCATAATGTCCGCGTAAAATTGTATGCTGTTTGTATTTATTGGTTTTTACGGATGTAACCGTTATTGTCGTTAACCTAATGAGTTGTTCCAGGTCGTTCCGAGAGTCATTTCAATTACGCAATCCTTATCAGAAGCCATTAAAACTTCTCGCCGAATCGAATCTAAACCGGTAGTATTACCCCGAGTGTCGTTTTACAGCGCGATAGTCTTTGCTAACGGTGACTGTACGGCATAGAAGAGTATCTCTAGTCGTTTCAGAGACTCTTTAGTCCACGCTGCGCTGGCTACCGGTTATCATTAGCGCGAGTGGGATCGCGTGAACAGTCGCTGCTGCGATTTCCCAGTCAGATGAAAACGGCACGCAACGAAACGCCGCGAATAAAACAAAACGGCTCGGCTTGGAAGGAGCAAACGGAAAACGAGGAAAGCAGGCGCACGACGTCCGGGCAATTCCTAGAACCGTTTGTAATTTCTTTTAAGCCGTCGTTGAATGCTCTGCACCGTCACGTTACATTTTGTCCGACGCACACGTTTCATCAAACTGCTGATAAAAACTTTATTCTGGTTAGGAAAAAATCATACCCGTTAGGAACAACTTGCAATTGCAACCTTTGCAGGGTTGTTATAAAGGGGAGACTCCAATCTTCAAGAATCTTCAGATTGTACATATTCCATTAAAATTCACTTTTATGTAAATTTATATACGTCCACATGGTCATGTCACTTACAGTTTAACTGGCTGCATTTCTTCCACTTACAAAAATAAATTAGTATGGACTGCAGAAGTGAGAGATTTATATTATCAAAAGGACCAGAATCGCTGTAAATTTTTTGTCCAACAAAAATGAAATTAATCTTGTTTAAAGTTTACGGAAAGATTTAAAAATTGATAGTCCTCACTGCAGACGATCATTTGGTAACAGTCAGGCAGTCACAGGCTCCCAGACAGTTCGCAAATCCAAGAACGTTCAATATTTTTTAGCAGAATCACTGATCGGCACCATGGCGCGTCGTTCGCGCAAACACGATTTTCGCGAGTGCCGATAATCAACCGGTGCTTCATGATCTTTTTTATTCGGCGCCATTCGTAATTCGCGAGTGCAGATTTTCGGGAGTTTTCGTTTTATCGGAACATTTTGGAACAACGCGGGACCCGGTACTTTCGATGGCTATTAATAATACTGATACCATTGAAACAGTTGCGTCCGCGTGGCTCCGTTCTTCCCGGGTCCCCCCGCCGCACGTTTTTTTTTATGCGTCCTCGATAATCCCTGTCAAAATCCAATCGAATATGGACGAGAAATTAATGGAATATTTTCGTTATCAGCCGGCGCACCGTACGCCGTAGATAGGAGGAAGAAGAGTGGCCGAAACGCGGCGAGGAACGAGAAACGAGTTTATGGAACCCGGGGGAGCGACGCTAATTGTCCGCCCCACTGTTTTCGGCGTACTATTACGTCCGCGCCGAATACGCGTTTTGTTTCCAGGCGAGCCTGTCGCATTAAATTAATATTACCATCGCTAAAAAGCCTGGATGACTCTGCCGGACACGACCCGCAACACCGACTACAAAAGCGTTCGGATTTTAATAAACGATTGGCCCGCGAGCCGTTGATACACGGCGGAACATTAACATAAACAAACACGTGCTCGCGCGAATCGACGCGCCCTTACCTTCGCGAATAAATCGATCTTTTCACCGTTTAACGTGCAATTTTATCAGCGGTTTACGGGACCACCTAGCGCCCCGATCACGCTCTTTATGCTAATTGCGACTTTTGTCAGCAAGATGGCACCGATTTGTGTGCGATTTAATTACTATACAATTCACTTTGTAATACGTCTTGCATGCTGTAAAGGTTAACCGGAGTGATTCAATCATTGTCGGACATGTGCCTGGGAAATTAGTTGTAATTATGGTGTAATTGTATGGAAACATTATTTTTAACTTTGGTTTTGCAGGTGACTGCAGATTTCTATGCAAAACAAAAGTTGGTCGTTACAAATTCGAAATAAATGCATGTCTTCTTCTAACAATTGCGATTAATGGCAATGATAAATATACAGAAAAACTTTTTTTAATGTACTGTAGCTTCTCTCTTCTTCGATGTAATAATTTTGAGAATTTAATTCCTACAAAGCCACCGTCGAAATCTATATGAAGAATTATGAACAATCCCCAAAATGAGGGGTATGCGACTATATTAACAAGTTCATATTTTCCAAAATTATACTGCAAATTTTCTGCATGAATTATATGGCGTCATTTTTAATTTATTACATCCTGCAACTCTCAAATATAAATTTTTTATTAATCGCCTTGAGGAAAGTCGCCGGAGCCGGGATTTTCCGCAAATTTAATCTGCATTCCATCCGCGACATTTAATACAGCGTGGCCGCGAAATTTTTATTTTGCGCGGACTGGTTCGCGGAGTTTCGAGTCCGCGTAAACATCCGCGCCGCCTAGGAGCGAAATTCCCATCTGGAATTTCATCCGGCGAAGGCTGCCGGTTTTCGCTCGTCTCGAACGATCGCGATAACGCTCGCTGTGAAATTTCATGTAACCGGCCGCGAAAAGAAGCGGGGAATAAACGAGACACCGAGCCGGAAAGTGAAACCCAGTAATTACGAAAACACGGGGCCCGGCCGGTCAATACGCGCCGGGGAGCAAATGCGTGAGATAACGCGTGCACATAACCGCTCGGACCCGGTGAGTTCGGCCGTGGAACGATAAGAAATGCCTTTAGTCTCGCGTGTCACGTTATTTCACGTCCCGTTTTGAATATTTATAAGGGCCGTCCCGTGGAAAGGGGGCCGCGTGCATTTTCATTTCAAAGTTGCAGACCTATCGCGGCCAGATTGGAGCGAAGATATTATAAGTGAAATATTAAATTTCTGTCTCCCCTGACTCCCTTTTAGCTGCTCACCTGTCGCGCGACGTCTAAACCACTCTCGTCGTCCCTTTGGACTTCCCGGAAACAATTAAACTGTTTTCCAACGTTTATCACAGTTTCTGGCTCGCGTGGATGCCGCAACTTTTTTTGTCAAACAGCATCCTTCTTCACGAGAGAGCTTTTAATATACTTCCTTAGTCAAGTAACTGAATAAATCCGCTTTTCTTATTATTAGAGTTATGTGGAAGAAGATCAGTCGTGTTCGGCGTTTCATAATTCTACAATCATACGAAACTTTTATGGGGTAAAGGGAAGTTGTTTTAAATCACTTTTTATCTGTATGTACATATTGAATTGTAATTGCAGATTGGTACATTTTCCAATTACATTATGGCTTTGGATGCAGTTTCAGGAACAATATCAATTTTCACGTTTCATAATTTCAAATTTCCCTGCTCACCTTTCACGTTTTCTGGGATGAAATTTTCATGTTTCGCAGCGTCAAGGGTTGAGGCACGGTGCATCGAATTAAAATCGATAATTCAGAATTGTCGAGGAACGGTCGCCTTTTATAAAATTCGTGAATTCGTGTGAAACAATGGAGGTGTATGTGGGTTGGTTATTGCCAAGTCGTTCATGATATTAAGTGTACGAATCAATTTGTGATCCTCATAGTTGTTCGTTTACAATTAAAACATTCAAGTTCATAGTTCTACCATTTTACATGTGAACCCTATAAGAAGTTTGGATATGAAACAAAGCACACCTAATATTTTTAAATTCATTACAGAATTCCCTGTTTCCTTGCTCAAACAACTACTTCAAAATGATAATACGTACCGAATTATTGAATTCAATGGAATCTACAGTTTTTATAAATACCTGTGCTCGTCGTTCTCGTCACCGTCAGTTTCGAGTTTCCCTCTCGAATCTCGAAACGTTCCTAGTCATACGTTAACGGGATTCAATAGTATAATCCACTTACGGAATCTGTTTATATTCTCAATAGCAGCCGTAACTTGCAGAGCGGAGTTAGGGAAGCCAAATAAAGTACCCTCACCATTAAGATCCCTCCCCGGAATGAAAGTTATCCCGCTCGTTGCCGCATCAACGAACAGAATAATACAACGTGTTCCTGTGGCAGTTGTCACGCTGCGGTTCCGATATTTATTCGACTTATCGACTTCTAATGAAATTTCCCGAATCGATTGCGGGGGCTAGGCCCGCGACAAGTGAAACTTCGGCACGGTTGCCGACAGATGGGAAAGCACACGCGACTACCTTACACGTCATGGGGTAGAAAAAACATGGGGGATGGGGGGTGACGACGGGGAGAAGGACTCCGGGACATCTTGTAGGCAGCAAACCTTAACCACCCTTCAAATATTATTCCCCGGCAATCAAGGGTTCTTTAAAACTTTTTCTTTTTGCGAGGCACAGGCATCGCCCGGTGACAGTGACGGGTACATCAAGCCCTGAATATTTTTCTAACCTTCGGCGATTGCATCGAATGCGTCGCGCTTTGTTTTCACAGAAAATAGCAGCGAAAATTGAGCAGAGCCGGCAGAGGAACGCCGTCCGGCGCGGCAGCCCTTTCGGAATATTTTCTTAACAATTTATCCGGTCGAGAACGATCACCGGAAATTGTTATGTATGTCCTCCATTAGCCGGAAAAGATAAATACTGGGCCGGCTATCCAAAGCCCATTTGCGGAAACTTTTCACGATGGGTATGTAGCCGTTCTGTGGATAGAACGTCTCGAACAATGTGATGATTTTGTTTCATCCATTTAAGTGCTCTATTTATTTCTTATTTTCGTTTGAAACTGTCCTGCAGACGGGGAAATTGTTGATTCGGAATTCTACCGGTTGATCTCGTGAACCGGAAAGCTTTATTTAATGCCTTTTATCTTTTGTTAAGTCGAGCTACTGCTTTGCCAAGCAGAAAAAACAACGGAAATATTTTTGCTTTAAACGTTGAAGTTTAAATCGTTTCACAAATTCCTTGTGATCAAAAGAGAATCCTTCTTGAGATTGCAATTCTCTCAAGCTCAGACAAAAAAACTGGAAACCTATAATTAATATTTTACACATAATTCGTGCGAATAGCACGGTCTATCTAATTTCTCGAAAAAATTCAACTCGTTTGATCCAGTTTTAGAAAAATCACCGACCATAGATTAGGAAACTGGATCTGCCGATTAGCTCCATTGTTTCCGATTCTACGTAAAAGATCGTCCACAGAAAGTTGCATTATTTACATCCGACGATTGTCTTGCAGTATTCTTTCCAGGAGATTTGAAGATCCTTCTCAAATGAAATACCTCGTCCACGAAAACAGACGTTGTGCGACGGACAATTTCGTCTGGATCTACAAATAAAGTAGTCAAATCTTGCATATAGTTTATCAAAGAATAAACAAGGATACCGGGAAATGCAATAAGTATGAAACAACCGGTTCCTCCGGCGCAAGAAAATTGTCCTCGGTCCCGGAGGGTACGCTGCGCGGGGTTCTCGAGCGTAAGGCGCGGCATCGCGTCCTGCTCGCGCAATTCGCAGTCAAAGCGGCTACTTTATTAATGCGAAATCGCTTAATCCGTTGAACGGGAGAGCCGGAAGCTGCGCGGAAGGCCGTGGTGTTCCTTTATTTACCGTCCGGTAACGTTAATTCCCCGGAGCGATCTTTTTCCTCGGCGCGGCGTTGTGCATGAGCGGGCGGAATCGATCGGAACCGGACTCCTCGCGGTGGCAGCGCAGCGCGCGCATCATCATCATTCGTCAACATTATTCACGGTCACGATACACGCTCGTAACGCCGTAGCAAGGGAGTAGGGGGCGAAGGAAGGGAGAGGACGAGTGGCGCAACATCGTCTAACCCTCGGCGAAGGCGAGTCCCGCGTCGGGACGATTAAATTTCACGCGGCGGCCAGGAGAAACATGTTTCGGACGGTGCAAGGGGCTCCCGGGGTGTGAACCCGTCGCTTCCCTGGACCATGGCCTCCACGGTGGTCGTAGACAGCCGCAGACCCTCTACTCTACCCCCATAGCACCCTGGCTCTACCCCATGACGCAGCGTCGGCTTCCACGTGAACCCAGCGTAATCTCTCGAGGGCGTGGACGTGTCTCGTGAATGGATCCACCTGCCGGAACGTTATTGTCCGCGACGATGAAACCTTCCTAAAACGTCGGCTTACCCTGGATCATCGATAATTCCCCCTGAAAGGAACGCGACGAGTCATTTTTCGGGTCAACGGTACGCGAGAGCTGTCCGCGAGGGCCCAGTATGGTACAATGGGCTCGGATAGGGTAATTGTTTACATCTACGAATCCTCATTCTGATGCCATTGGATTATGTTGTCGGGATTCTGCCCGACAATTTTTGTATGCACACGCTGTCGCTTGGATTTGCTTTTCGAAATTGATTTGGAAATGGGTCTTGTAAAAATGGCTGGTATGTATTCGCATGGTTGTTGAACGAATTTACCGATATTTTATACATCATTGAACTCGTCTCGATTTCAAAAACGAACGAAAAATTGTGTTTTTACCATTTTTATATTTTTCATTTATTGAACATCGACTGTTTGTTGAACATAAACTATACAGAGGGTTAGTAATATTAATTTTTTACTGAGCAATAATATCTAAATAATTTTCATTTTAAGGCCTTACACAGCATGTAAATTAAAAGAACGGAAATATACATTTTTTGAACGTGCAGTTTTGTGTTTGCTCAAACGCAACACTAGAAACGTTTTCCTTTCGGCACACACATCAACAGTTAAATTTAAAACATAATAAGTAAAGGGATTGAGTACTGTTGGAGCTTTGGTTTGTGTTTTACACAATCGAGCGCGATTGCATAAAATCTGCAGTTGAAGTGTCAGAGATTTCACCGAAAGCTGCTACAAAGGCGAGTTAGCGGTACGCGGTACGAGATTTCACCGTGAACTGACAGATCCCGAAAAATCAGATGAAATTGCAAATAGCAAATAATAATCGCACAATAATCCAATGAAAACAGTCGCGCTCCGATTGCCGACAGTAAGCTCGGAACGTTCGCTTTGGCATTGTAAAAAAACGAAGCTCGCAATAGTGGCATGAGAAATCTAAAGTTTTTACGATGACGAAAAGGAGGGTCGTAAATTCTACGGCGTTGTATTGAATTCCACGGACTCAATGGAACATGGTTTTCTTGATTTTCGTCCAGTTTTTTTCTGACACAAGAGAAACACATTTCGCTCTTTTCAGTGACAAGGCATGGGAATTGACAATTTTTGGGTAGCACCATTTTACTTCGAAGAGTACAATAGCTTCTGCGAGTTTCTATTGACTTTCTCCGTCGATCCACCGCCTCTACAGATACGTATACTGAAATCTATTTCTTTTATGCTTATACTTCTCTCTCCTTAGAGAGGGGATTCGCTCTTCGAATCTTTTGAGTATTTCGTTTGTGAAATCTGAAACTCCTAAACTTGTTTACATTTTTTTCAGCAGTTAATCATTAATTAATTATCCGTTTAATTGTTAATTGCGATTAACGATTGAAGTAGAAATTTATTCGTCAATCGTTGATTAAATTTTTGCCCAACTCTGGCTACAACAATGTATGAAGTTACAAATATATATAAAACATATAGAGAGATCTGTTGATATCATCATATTGCCCTCTTTGAACGGTTTTGTTTCACTTTTGAAACTTTCGCGTTTATCCTTCACACCAACAGAGAAATTCAGGTGTTCCGTTTTTCGTAACTCACACTGTATATGTATACTAGAACCTCCTACTTCTTTTTCAGTTATTATACTTTTACTCATGATTTACTGTGCGAAAGTAACATTACCAATACCGATCGAAACTTTGTTGTCTATAAATAGGAGGCGGGAGGGCATTATCGACCTATCATTTTACGACTACGGAATAATCGTTCATTTTATGAAGAAGACACTTCATGGACTGACAAGTGAAGTGCCCGATATAAAACGAACCTTCTAAAGCGCACTTTTTGCATAAACTTATATCGGCAGCCAGTTTAATAAGCAATCCTCATCACGGCCTGGAAATGGAACAATATTATTCCTTGATTTCTACAGATAATGTAGAATGACGTCGAGTACTTCATTTAGAATTCCTGACAGAGGAAGGTTTATTATTTACATGCGAATCGTAATTAAAAATAAATGAAACCGTATTTCGTCCCTCTTCATTACAATTCCTGTCCCGATAATTTATTGACGTGCTTGTTCAAAGATTCTATTTTCAATGGTTAAGTACTATGTAAATGCATGAGTTCTGACTGTTATTCTTACAGAAATTCGACTAACAATTAATGGAATTTCGTTTGTGACCGATCCATGAAAGAAACGTGCATTTCGACAATAATTATTGCTGAAATAATTAATAAAAACAATCATTATTGTTCTCCATTCAATTTAATTTTCGAATGCACTGTGGAATCCAAATCAAATTAAAGTTGTATTGAATTTACTCTTCAATCATTGTTTACATCCGTATAATGCCGTCATATTCTATATTAAGTTATAACGTTCGCACACAAGTGGAATTTGTACTATGTAACTACGAACTTCCAGCAATGCTCATCGTTGGCAATGTACATCTTTGAACAAATGTTTACACTCCTTGTGCTCCCTACTTGTATATTACTTCGTATTATTATTTGTAGGAAGCAAATATTTGACTCTGGAAAACTTCACTTTATTTCCTCACAGTTTACCATCCTCGAAATAATTAAGTTGTCGTATTCGTTTAAAATAACGGATCAGCCACCCTGCATTATACACACAAAATTTTTTTCGTGACTCAATCCACTGTAGAATTGAAGATTGAAACCTTTCCAACGGCCCCTTAAAATTTGATATATGATTTTTTCGGCTGTTTCATGGAACATAAATCAGGAACAAAGATCGTGTAGAGCCCCCACGGTGTACTTTATATTATTGTAAAGGCCGAACACGTTTCCTTCACAGCTCGGCCAAACGACTAAAAAAAAAAAATCGTACACCAAATTTCAAGGAATCGTGGAAAAGAAAAAATCTTAAAAACCAGGGTAGATTCAACCACAACAAACAGAAAATTAAACATTTCTTCCGAACTAGAATATTTCCATTGTATAAATTATTTTTTAAATTTGCTGAATTCGAAATTGATATAATACCTCATACAATACTTAAATGTTTAATAATTGATTAGATACCAACATATCCAATAGATATATATATATATATAATGTAAACAATATCTTAAATAATGGTAGAGTCACCACTCGAGTGCTAAGGGTTAATCTTTCGAAAATCGGTAAGCGTGCCAATACTTTTCGGAGCCACTGTGAAACAATTATGCGCGGCCCCCGGGCTCCCCAAATGTTATTTTTCAATTCACACCGAAAGTCGACGCGACGTGCGCGAAACAGGACCCGCGAAAGGGGTTGCACCCCATCGGCGAATGGGCCAGGGCCTCGCCGATAACTGCAGACATTTTGAATAATTCAATGAGAAGAACTAATTGTGTTTATGTAAATGTTGTGTAGGGGAGGTCGCACTAGATGGAGAGCGGTGTGCTTGATTTCCCAAGGATGCGGGATGTCAAGATAAGACGTGGCCTCGACGGGAGTTGAAAACGGGGTTGGTTGTCGGCTGTATCGGCGCCCCATCGAGCTTGAAAAGTTGGAAATAGACAAGAAGGGTGATCTGCGTTTACAGACTTCAATCATACAAGTACAAGCATGGTTGCACTTTTCGGTACGATGGGAGACATTTTCCCATTTGTATTAACAATAATTAATTCTTCAACTATTCAAAACATTAATTCTTGTATTAACAATGATTCTTCATTACACTGTGTTACAGCTGGTTTTTTATTTTCGTGACAATTTAACTCACGAACGTACGGATTTATTCCGGATTCATTTTGTGCTTGATCTCCCAAGGACGCGAGAACGCGAGATAAGACGTAGCCTCGAAGGGGGTAGAAAACGGGGGTGGTTGACTGCCGTATCGGCGCCCCATCGAGCTTGAAAAGTTGGAAACGCATCGGTACGGTTTGGGGTGGGGATCTGGCACGCTTGTTTCCATGCAGCCAGGGCCACGAGCATATGCAGCCCCTTCGCTATTTCATGGACAAGAGATCCCGCCCATTGATTAAGTCAAACATAACCTCCGAGGGATTATCTAAATTGCTTCGTGAAATGAATTAACGGTGCCCGTCGATGATCGCCCTCCCTCCTCTCCCTTTCTCTTTCGTTCTGGATGTGCCGGAGATTAGAGAGCCGCCCGATCAACGATAATGATAACTAAAGGGTAGTCGCCGGCACTTACGGTTTCGACAATACGCCGCGCGCATTTCAATGTCGAATAGGGTGTCGGCGAAGCTCCGTTATTTTTCCACTGTTTTTTCTTCTAAGCGAGAACGAGGGTAAGCTTCCGTTCGGATTTTTCGTAGATTTCTTTGGGGATGGTGAGAGAGAGAGAGAGAGAGCCAAGGGTGTTCAACCCTTGTGGACCGTTCAACCCTTATGTCAGTACCAAACATTTTCTGTGATGATCAATATCCTTGTACTCGTCGAACTTCATGGTTGTAGCGCGACAAAAGTAAATTTAATTCTGGATTTAGAGTACAATTTATATTTTTGTGAACAAGAACTGTTGACTCTTCACTACAATAGACGCTGAAACTAACTACTGGAAACTAAAGGTAGATTAATATTAGTTATCCTTAAGCAGTCGAGGGTTGATTCAGAGTCACCAATACAAATTGCTGAAAAAATTGCATTATCCACAATATTGTTTACATTATTGAATATGTTGGTATCTAATCAATTAGTACATATTTGAGTATTGCATGAAGTATTATAAAAGAAATCATGTAGAATGGAATGCATATTCTAGGTCGCGGAGAAATGTTTAATTTTCAACATAAAATAGCTCGGACTGCAAAGGGTTTATAACTGGATAGTATTGTTCGAATCCAATTTTCTCGAGAACGAGCGGTCAAATGAAAAAAATTTGTTGTGTATTGGCAATTTATTTTTTCATGAAGAATCACTTTACTGAGACACCCTGCATGTTAGGAGAAGCAAACTCGAAGCATTTCGAACAGCCTGCGGGTATGGGACTCAATTTAGATAAGTACTTGCTGAAGCATAGAATAACATAAAGAACAAGTCCTGAACTAATTGCTGACGCGCTGTAGGTGGCGACGTTTGTACTGGCAAGTTCATAATCTGCAACGAGCGTTTCTCTTTCCCCGGGAAAACCCTCTTAACGCTTCTGCATGGGAGGACAACGCGGCGTTTACTGTGTGCAACCAGCTCGCGGCCACCGGCGCCGCAAGAAACCGCTGTAAGTGCATTGTCTTGTAAAAAGAGAAGCCTGGCGCGGGTTCAATTAACTTAATGCAAATTGCCTGTCGTAACCATGCTCATGCGCCAGTCGAAAAGAAGAAAGGAAGGCCGGCCAGAAAAAAACCACGCGAATCCCCTCGAAGGTGTTTAACCGAGCTCGGTGTTTTCCTCGCGCGGGCGAACGGTGATCCGGCTGCTGCTCCACGATGTTATTGAAATTTTTGCTTCCGGGAACCCGTTCCAATGGGGCACTTACGAAAAGCAAGATTTTTTACCTACATACATATTTTTGAATCCCACACGAATTACATTGAAAGTTGATACTTGATGTACGTGTACTCGTGGAAATATTAATTACATAGCATTTTTCGTACCAACATTTCTTCACAATCGAAAAATATATTTACTCTAAGTAGCAACTTTTTAATCATACATATATTTCAAAATCTTTTCATGTTATATCTTCTCGTTTGACTTGAAACGGGGCAACAATTTTAGTATTCTTGTTGCCTAAATTCTGCATTCCTTACACTAATTTCCGCAACTACAAATTTCTATACTATCTTTTAGTTTATCGATTATAGCGGCCCTGGGAATTGAATATTTCATTAGCCCCGAAAACCCGATATTGTTGTATTAATATTTATGATTAAGTTAAACGAAGCGGTTCTAACATGTTTCCAGCCACATGAGAATTAAAATAGCTTGATACCATGTTTTCAGTGGTTAATTAAATTTATCCTGTGTATAATAGGTATGAAATTAAATTAATTTGTGACCACGTCACATTGTCGTAGGAATTCTAGAAAGAGATATTCAAACCATAATTTAATAACATCATTTCGCCATTTGCTATGGGTATTAAATTCCGAAAGATGCTTGAACAGCTATAGAAACAGAATAGCAGTGTGACGAATATGTTTACCACATTAGTAGATTTGCAGCACGGGGCACGTACTATTGGGATTTAGCACCTTCTCAGGTACTCACAGGTGTCTGTTTGATCAGATGGTTTGTCTTTACAGATATCGTAATTATCCCTGAATCCATAGAGATACGTTTCACATGAACAACTCGTTAACGTTACTAGCAATATGAAAACGAATTGAGGAAATCACGTGTAATTTTAGCATGCGAATCAATTATTTCAATAACTATCAATAACGGAATTGAAGCATCGAGTACGAGCATTTTTACTAAAGGAGCAGAACTTCATAACATTTATGACAACGCTATCGATACGAACCGTTACAAAGCATGAAAGATATCGGGAAAGACGTTTTCCAATATCACCTCCCATTCAAACATATCACACTATGCGAAGAAGCAAACATCTGTCATGGTTTTCCCCGAGAATTTGACGTATGAAATGCATTCGCATAGCGGAATGTCAGACAAATTGATTCTAAACTAGCAGAATACAATTTTTAAATGTATTCCCCACCGCGAAGATGGCGAAGAAGTTCCATTAAATATCGATCTCTCTGCTGCTTGCCTCTCAAACATACCATTGCAATTTTTACATTGGTATAACTTACTATTAGTCTTTCAATTTTAACTTGAATTATTACAATACTCTGAATCTCGTTTATTTTATGAACATAATCACGTTACGTGCAGCGAGAGAAACGAAATTTGAAGGAACATTCGTTGCCAGACCAGTACCAGGTCATTTTGTTTCCCTCCCATTCAGATCATAAATTTAAAGTTGTAAAATTGTATAGAAAAAAAAATCTTATATATAACTGAAAAGGGTGTTATAGCAGGTAAAAAATTTATAATAAACTTGTAAATCACGCCCCTGGCGACCGACGACAATACAAAGTTTCCCACTCCTCAACCTAAAGTTTTTCCGACACACCGGCGTTCAATTAACGAACTATTTCCCCACCTAAATCTACCCTTAATCATTCACGAAAAACTGAGGTGATATTCGCAGTACTATTTTGATCGTGGTGGAAGTCACTTCTTCTCGTTCATTGTCAAGATTTCGGAAAGTGTGTTGAATAGTGTTTAGTGATTGTGTAGAAGTGTGGTGTTCTGTGCCACACAGTTATTAAGACGTATTCGCGTAAATGGCAATGTTCTATCTATCTGACGAAGGAGCAGAAGATTCGGAAAAATTTGTGAGTAAATACCTATACCTTACATTAGTACTTCATAATGTAGAATCCTACATTTCCTTTACGCTTTGTCGAAGAAGAGAGTTGCAGGATAACAAGGATTTCGTATATCTCAGTCTATGCATTACTGTTTAAGCTTAAAAGTTTTGGTACACACGATCAGTAAAGTACTCTCCGAAACTCGTGTTCTTGTTGTTCTGTTAATATTCCAAGTTTCTTGACCTACATAAGCGAACAAGGGAAATGTCGGAATAATTTCCATTAAACATACTCGTGCTTGACAATCTCGCAACCATGGAGAAAATATTCTGCTGGCTTGTATACAAGTCACTGTAATTGATATCTCATGGCATAGAAATGGTACGTTCTTTAAAATCTTTCTTTGCGTATTATATAACTGGATTTCTTATTAAAAAATTCATAATTCGAAACTGAATTAAATATGTTTGCCTCTTTGTTATGGTTACAGCTGTAAGGGTTGTGCCCAATCCTGTAGTATTAACGATGTTGAATATATAAAATGCTTTATATTTTCTAAAATTCACCAACATTGCATAAAAGTACGTAGACGCTATTTTTAGCGGTCTTGCAAGTAACAAATATAATTTGTGACGTTGCCCTTTTTCAAGCGGTTGAAAAGTCGTGCCGTTGCAAATTTTGCGACGTCTGTAAAGGATTGTAAAGATATTATACGAAGTTACAATTTTGCCACTTACCATATTCTTTAACTTCAGTGAATTCTGTGACATTGAACCGCGTTATCACTCCTGCGGTATGATTTATACATTCTAAAACTAATCAACAATGCACAGAAATAAATGCATGCTGTTTATTAAAAAACTTTCTTACGAGAAATAACCGTGATTCCAGTTTCATTTTTAAGTATCATAATTTTGTTGAAAGAGTCTGTTCACTGTGGCATTACCTCAAGCTTCTAAGGGTTGCGTATAGCTATGGGATTAAAAATATTATTGCGGTTAGTAGTCCCCGCGGCTGAATCTAGATTACAAACACGGTAAGCGTATCCAAAGTTTACATTCCCGCAGATCCGCGCCATTACCCTAATGCAGTGCACGTGCAATATTCTGCTATAATGCTATCCAGCGGATTGAAAAAATCCGTCAAAGGAAGAGACTCAAAAGAAAGCAAAGGGCCGCCTTTGCGACGACGTCCCTGTTTTCGGCTCGATACCGATGGCAGTCCCACAAGACACAATCCTCCCCTTTCACAGACGAACGCGCGCCACCCGTCACTAGATCTCTCCTGATCGACAGCATATGCGCAACTCCGATGAATTACATCAACGGAGATTGCGCAGGAATTGTGCTTCCTGTTGACGTCGTCTAACATAAACGCCGACCGGCCAGCGCATTTGCGAAATTACATCGCACGAGCACTGCTTAGGAACACGTCGGCTAACTTCGCAATACGATTTCCCTTTACTGTCTGCCTCATTCAAATTACAACTATTTATCGAAATTCTCTTTAACCAATTTATTTTATCCTAACCCGTGAACATTTTTAACAAATTTTGATTCTTTATGAAATGGCGGAAACCTAACCTAACCTAACCTAACCAATTTATTTTATCCTAACCCGTGAACATTTTTAACAAATTTTGATTCTTTATGAAATGGCGGAAACGCCAACCCTATGTGCAACAAATAGGTACTAGGCTAATATTTTGATAATTTCATCCAGGTGATTAATATATACGTTAGGTTGTATAAATAATTTAATTTCCCATTTTATGAAATGGGCAAAATAGATGAAATTTTTGAAAGTACAGTTTCTAAACATAATTGAGGGGTAGAGCCAGACAAAGGTGCATTCTCTAAACAGAAAAGTCTGCATCGTCTACAATAAAATAGTATTATGCATTTTTACCAATACTTTCACAATAATAAATATCTCCGGAAATTTTTATAATTAATAGCAAAATCATGTATGTCACAACCTACAGAATTTAAAATTGCAACAATAACTTTCTTTCAAACAGAAATGTGGTTAGAGAATAGAGATAGAAGAAGGAATGAGAAATGAATTGTTTATTTTTCTTTTACGCATGTACCTAGATCAATCGTTTTGATGAATACTTGATGATTGGTAGAGAAGATGGCATCGAATGCCGGCACGCGAGTCACTTAATTCACTTGAAGGACTCTATCGTTTCTTCGTCAGGTAGCGTGATCGGGAAGCACCCGATCTCTCCCTGGTTAGGCGGAGAAGATTCCCCCCCGACGTCAATTAATGAGAGCTAATTACGAGGCTTAGCCTCTCCGCCTGCGGCCGGAGCATCTCGAATGTTCCCTCCTTTTCTTCCGCGAGCGCTCTTAATTACGCAAAAATACGTCTCTACGATTTTTCTCCGTGATTCATCATTTCGCCGGTGAATAACGGGACGAAATCCGTCTGCGCGGGGAATCTGCTTGGCGAATAAATTTTGTTGACGGATGAATCGCTATTTTTGTGCCGACGTTTGCGATAGTCTTTCGACGCCTCGCTGCTCCATACAATTTTTATAACGTGCGAATTTAATCAATCCTAAACAGATTCATTCGTATTTAGTAGCGTTTTTCTGATCTTTTAAAATCAGACAAATGTAGTTGAATATTTAAAAAGGTGTAATGACATTTTTATATTCGTGGTAATAAACAAGAGAACATATTTCTTAATTTTTTCCATTTAATTCAACATTTTTCAATAGCACAAGCATATTTGGAAAATTTTTATTAATGCAAATTCGTATTTTTAAATTTTAACAAACTCTCGATTTCAAAATTTCAACAAACTCTTTGACCAAAGTAATAGTAAACAGATGCTTATTTTTTAAATAAAAATCACGAATAAATAAGCAAAATAATGTTGCCAGGTTAATATTTATCAACACATATTTTCCCTCACGTATTCAGATAAGAATCTCGAGCGACAGTATAGATGTAAGCTTTCCTATCGGGAAAAGAACTTTTTATCTAGGTCTTCAAATGTCTGAAAAACCTCTTCACTCGTGTTTGAAGTGAGCGTAGAGAGTTAAGAAGGGACTGCTTATGTATACACATGCGTATACTTGCATTTCGTCGAATTCTCGAAATATGTAACATAAACAGAGCACGTTGAAGCTGCGGTACAGTGAAGGAGTCTTTTTTATTCGGTATCCCATCATCTGATGAAGTGGATTTTTATTTGAATAAAAGCTCGCCCGCCTTTTTAATTGATTAAAACAGAAAACGAAGCGTACACACTTAAAAGTTGTCACGAAACACAGTTTCAATATTTTTAGTCGGCGACTGCGCTCGATAATTGTAGTAACACATACAACTGTAACAGGAACAATGAAATTTGATGAAATTCCTTCGGACTAGTGACGCGCGTTGTAGTTTGACGAATGAACTTTTTCGGTAGGAGAGGTTCATCGTTTCCGAAGGCTAACGGCGGATCCGACCGATAACAACGGGAATAACGATGGTAATACGATGACTTGCTTGCAAATCCACCGGACGCCCTCTTCCTCATCCTAGGGATCGCTTTTCATCTGGTAACGTGTAATCCGAAATGGCGTGTGTTGCGCTCCCGTGTCCAATGCAATATACTCACGTGCATACGCCGCGTACTCCATACAGGGAATTATAAATGGGCGAAGCCCAGCTGCCGGATGGCACTCGTGCAAAGCCAAATCGAATGGAGACACGCGACACTTTCTCTCTTACACCGGTTCCCTTATTCTCGCCTGTCCGCCCTTCGTTTCTGCTCCATTCTTCTCGATAGTGCTCCGGTCACTTTTAACGCGGCGACGAAACATCGCCGGCAAAAATCGATTCCCTCGGTATTCGTTCCCTTTGTCGACGATACGGATTAAACACGTTTTTTACCGTCGCTGTGCGAAGACAACACTCGAATGGCACGACTATCGATGCATCTGCAAACTCCATCACCGAAATTTTACTTATATCGTGTACATTGTTTCTTGATCTACGGCGTCGAACACATAAAAAAGAATAGAACTTGTTCATTCCTAATGATTCCTTTATGGGATATTTATTAACACGTTCTTCACACTTTTCTGATTAAAATGATTCCAAACACGACACAGTTCGAATCGTATTTACTCATTTAATATATAGAGTAGAACCTCAATTATCCGAACCAGGAAAATGTGTATGCATTTTTAGGTATAAACTGTGTTACATTATAATGCAGTTTTACGATTTACTATACAATTAGAAATGTTTATGTATAAACTATGGTAATTATTGGGAATTTAATGAACATGCTCTTATGATTAGGAAAGAAAAATATGTACATATATATTTTTACGTAATGCAAGATCATGGAATAGGGATATTTTGACAAAATCATGAAATTTTTTGACAACAAATTCAGTACCTAACTGATTCATTCTGCCTACAAACTAGTCCAGTTGTGCAAGAACGGTATTTTCCAAATTACAACAATCACATCTAACTCTTATAATAATATTATTCCGGAGCAGTATGTGGAAAACAGTATGTTCCCGTAGACGTTCATTGCTCAAAACGACGTCGATATTTCAATATTTGCCGAGATATATTTTCCTTCGATCTGCTATTTTTTCGTCCGGTAGCCTGACCCGCCGAGCCGCGCCGCGCCGCCTAGAAAAACATCCGCAATAAGTGAATCGTGGAAACAAACGAAACCAATATTCTTCCGTCAATTTCGCGCGGCCGGTAGTTTTTCGGATTCGCTCGGAAGTTCGGTTCTTCCTTTCTTTTTTTTTTTGTTCTCTGAAAATGGGGTGCGAGGGAGGATTGGACTGGCTGGAGCGAGAAACGGAGCAAATCGATTCCGGTCGCCGGGGTTGCTTTTACAAAGCATTTGAGGACCGCCGGTACAAACTCGCCGTCGCGAAAGATTAACTCCGCCCTTTTAATGTTTTTATAGAGGTGATTAACTCTGCGCGCCAACCCCGATCTCCACGGACGACAACCATCCCCCTTTTCGGCATCGGAGCGCCGCACCGCCGGACCGTGGGCTTTCTCGCGCCACTCGATGCAATTGCAATTGTGCACGAGTGTCGAGTGCCATTTCGAAATTGTCGTTGGGCTCGTGCCCATTAATCCTATAACCGACTCGCCCGGATAGCTTAAGCGATATTGCTTGATCGCGGCGTTAAAGAGTCACGCGCGATTACTCTCACGCTCCTCCGCCGAGGAGAGCACGTGGACTCGTTCGAAGGGGTGTCTCCGGGACTCCAAAGGGGAGCTTATTCGTATCGAAGCCCGTTGTTACCCAAGATCGCCGTACAGATAGAGAACGGTGATCTGCAACCTGACGTTTCAATTTAAATTTTGAATAATGAAGTGCCGTCTATCCTTGAAGTTGCCGATCGGATAAATGGGGTGCTGGAAGGGTTCTCTTTCCGTTTAATAATTAATTCAATACTTACTTTCAGGACATTTTTTTTCTTCATAGATATTTTGAGAAAACTTTTATTCTTCGTTAATAGACCGAAAAAAACATCCCTGTGTATATTATATTAGTTTGTATTCTCTTTAAAAAAAAAGCTTCTAAAAATAATTCAAAAATAGAATATCAATTTAACTGGATACAAGTTACATTTTTTTAATAGAAAAAATGGCCGACTGTACGCCACTTTACATACTGTATCAATATGTATGTGGACTGCTGTACAATGTACAGAAAATTGAGCGTGCAAATTCGGTGGTCACGCGTGCCGTAGAATAGGAATAGGCTGACGCGTCTGAGCATGAACAACCAATTCTACTTCTCGCGAATCCGTCGAGCTTCCAAAATCGATTTTCCAGAAAACCAAGCATCAACCGAAAAAATGTTGTTAGTTCTGTTTTACTTATTTTCGCATGCGGACCTCGTGTTCGCCTGCAGCACCCATCCTAGGACGCTTTGTACATGTGTCATTAAATTCGTTTAGTCTGAAATAAAATTCTGTTTTAGTGTTATCGGTATTTAGCTGTTAGAGAATACATTAGCACATACAATAGAGATCAATTTTTCTTCTTCTTGTACGAAATTATACGAATAAATCAAAACGGTTTAATGCGAAAGATTAGCGGTAAATATTTTGCTAGTGCCCAGACGCGCAGGATCAAGCACGCTCGTTAGCCTTCGCAGACGGTTCAACCGCTTCCGTGCGAATTAATAACCGCCTCATTAGGAAAATGAACGAAATTTACAATTTTATGTGGAACCGGAGCTTCCCCGGAATCCTGTTTGCCGCGATCCGCTCGCGGAGAAGTTTGCTCTTGACGGAAGCCCTTATCACGGAGCATAGACCCCGAAGCACTCGCCGGCTATTTTTCGCCCGCGGACTCACCACCACCGTCGTCATTGCCGTAGAGACCACTGTCTCGCGGTGCCGTAATCACGACCTTAACCTCCCGAAAGCTACGGCCGAATATTTCCACTGCTGACGGTTAATATGCTAAACATTCCGTGCGGAGGCCTACAATGCCAGTCGGGAAAACCATTGGTCCCTTTTTGCGGGAAAGTAATGGCGGAACATTACGGTACCCGCGAGGATACCCTCCGCGAAACCACCCCCGAAATTATCGTCGTAATTACGCAGCGCGTGTCGTGAAAGGCGACGACCTGATACGAGCTCGTCAGGGCCGCCGGACGAAACACCTTTCACCCCGACATTTTCTTCCGCTGTAAAAATTAATCTTGATACGCCGGCACGCATTGTCCTCGTGCGGAGTTATTACGCGAGTACCACCTGCGAATTACCGGTTCGTTTGGGTACACTAGTCACTCTCCCAGCCTTCAACCCTTGGATCTCTGACTGGAAGGGAAATTGAAAATTTTGCAATTGAATAACTTTTGTTATCCTATAATTTGAATTCGAATAATTAGTTCACCGCTAAGAATAATATTAAATTATTTATGCCTCGGTTATGTGCTTCCACGATTTTCATGCAACAGTGTGCAACAGAATTCTGGTCGAATATCGTTAATTTTCCTAAAACATGGTGTATTCTCTGTTATACTATTTTCCGTTTTCACAGCCGACGTTCAAATAATTCCTTCAACAACCACGCTCGCGAATTTCATCGAATATTTTTTACCAGAGGTAGCATTTCAAACGTTCGGATTTCGTTTTCATTTATCCTTCCATTTTATGTATGAAAAATTTTTTGTTTTTCCCATTTTCAGATTGTACGCTATATTTACTTCTGAATTCGATACTGGTGAAACAACATATAATAGAAAGGTACACTTCTTACTAGGATTTTAAACATTTCCGGGGTAGACGAAAATTTCCATTTCCCAGTTCGGTCTCACAATCAGACAGGCCTCAGCAGCCAGGGGCTGAGCGTAGCGCTTTTTGAGACTGGCCCGCGAAAAAAGGAGACGCATAAATTCTCTGGCATAAATCACCCCGGTGAAAGGGTAACTTCTGACCGTCCGATGACAGTGAATTTATTCGAGTTCCCTCATTAACTGCGATATTTTCATATTTCCCGAAGCTCGCGCGGATCCCCGCCGTGGAAACGGGCCTTTCTTCTGGCGTGGCGTGGATAAATTATCGTCACCTCACGGATCGTGTCCTGGACCACGTGTTGGTCGGGTATCTCTCGTGTGATTCTTCTCCAGGGATCAGGTTTCGTAATCTCGCGCGTGTACAGGACCTTTCATCGTACCTTTCTCCGGCGACATGATTAATGACGCCGGTCGTTTCATGCTCGGACAACAAGCGGCCGCTGCTGCAACGTTTTCGGACATCAACGTAGCAGCGCCGTGATTCTTACGACGGAATTGGAATAGTTTGCATGCGTGTCTCTAAACAGCCTGGAAAATGATTTATCAACGGCGGAGGATGGACGCGATTAACGTTGACGGGAGAGATTCGATGAAACGAGCTCGCTGCAAGCGTTCCCCGATTTACATTCCCGGACTCTTCTTCTTATAGTCGGTTTCTGTTTCGTAATTTCCCCTTCGTGAAAAATGACGGACGCGTGAAGGCAGGAAATTAAAAAATAGAAGAGCGAACGCGCATACGGATAGTGTGCGCACCGTGTTTTACATAATTCTGCACGGTGAATTTTGAAGAACGCGAGCTCAGGTAGACCGCGGACGTTGCGGATTTGCGGCAATAACGTTTCAGAAAATTCGCCAAAATTTTTGTTTAATCCTAGGCTTCCTCCTGCAATTTAAAAATTTTCTAAGGAACTTCAACGGATGTTGAATGAAATTGTTTTACTTTTTTTAATGACTGTAGTAAGTCGATAAGAGTAGTATATTCCAAAAAACTTGTTACGTCTTCATAGCCTTGTAGCACTCTTTATTTATTTTTATCATAAATGCACGAAATCCGCAGTCTATAAATCGTGTCTGTTATATATGACTCTCTGAAAATGTATATTTATACAGAACAATTTCATGTCTAGTCATATTATTTAAATTTGTTGGTTTGAAATCGTATTTTATATTCAGACTGGCACCAGTGAATACATTGTAATAAATTATTATTTTTGCAAACTCGTGTCACGCACGAACTGCAAGATATTCAAATAACGTTAAATCAGCTTCTGCAGGTCTCCGAGTTTCATACGTAACGCGTAGAACATGATACGCTTCAAAAAGAATACTATATTGGCCAAAAAATGTATAATGTCGTAAAGGGAATTTCTGATCAGATGTAACCATGAGCGCGTTAGCTTTTTAGGTATGTCGACACGTGGGATTTATCAATTGAATTAATGATCTGTTGCAGCCAAGCTAGAGTACCATTGACTTCATTTTTTATTAAAATTATTTTCAGGGTAAATTTTTACTTAGAAATCTGTGCCAATTTTCATTTGTCCATTAATTTACCAGAAACATCAGAGTCACCATTTTTAGAAAACATAAAGATTCCGATTAAAAAATAGTACTAAAGAGGATGGAATTGCAGTATATCTTGAAAATGCGAAATGCGTTTGGAACGTACGAGAAGAGAGCGTCAATCACAGCAACAAGATTCCATAAACTTAGCGTAGATATATTTGAGGGGCCGCGTGAAAAATCGTACAAATTGCATGCGGCATTTCCCATATTTTTGGAAGCGAAGGAGATTAGCATTAGCTCGCGCAAGAGTTAATTGCCGCTGCATCCGCGGTAGTGCACATTCCCCGGACAGTAGAATGAAGCAAATACTCTCTTAAATAAAAATAATTTCTCTTTCAACCGAGAGAGACGGGATAAAAAAGAATCGCTGCGAACAGTGTAATAGAACATCGTTGCAGGAGTGGGTGCACAATCCTAGGGGAATTATCCAATTTACCAACACGTTATTAATTCAATGTTATTCAGCGAACACAACGAAGCCCCGCGGAAATGTTTCTGCTCGGTGGCACCGTTGTACTAAGTAATCAATCCACTTCACCATGAAACGTTTCCATTGGTGTCGTCAAACGGGCGTCGTCGCTACCCCTCGAGGGTCTCGTCTGCGGCGCGACGGCGAAATTTGCGCGCATTTCACCGACAATTCTGCCGCGCTACAGCCGCTGCCCTGCCGAAAGAGCGTGAAAGTAGAGAAAAAGTAAAAAGGAACGCGCCGCGGGGGAAGGGTAGGAGAAAGATCGACGGTAGAGGGGGAATGTAGGGGTTGGTCGGGGCCAGGAGGACGGCGTGGCAGAGGAGGGGCGAAAAAGGAGAGCCCACAGGAGGAAAGAAAGAAAAGAAAGGACTTCAAACAGTCGCTGCATAATGCATCGGCTGGCTGGCGCGCAGTATCCAGCCGTTTCTTCCCTCACAACCCTTCGAAATAAAAAGCTTTTCCGCCTAAAGGCTAACTTTCGCCGGCAGGTACGCTAACGCCACCCCTCTCGGCCGTGGGCACTTACCCGATGGAACCACTCGTTAGCCAACGACTCAATGGAGGCACACGTATATCTTGAGGGCTCACGCGAGATGGGGGTTGCGAACCACCCCTCTCTCGCCGCCTCTGCGAAAGGGGTGGCTTTCCAGGCACATATTAGACCGATGCGCATATCGGCGCGAGCTCGCAAACGTGACTCCAATATGCCTTTGAACACCGCGTGCGCTCTCGCGCACTTCCTCCTACCCGACCGTATTTGCATCGTGTAATCATCGATAATTACGGCAGAATGACTGGGGCCGTTCTTGCCTTGCGATACGCTCGTTTTGCTTCGACGTATCATTTTGTCATTATACGCTCCCGTGAGCCATCGCGCCCCGTATTAGGGTCGTCACCCGCTCGCAACCGGCTCGGGACCAAACCGAGTCCTACGAGATAATTAGCCGCTTCAAATATTTGACATGCGTCCAGATATTCCCCGGAAAATATGCGAAAACTGGAGTGCGCCCTACTAACTCATCGATCGGTGCGTTTGTGCACCGCGAGCGATTCTCTGAATGAGGGGTCGCGTTGTTTCTTTTATGAGCTGTCCTTTAATCCTCGAAATTGAGATTCAATCGATTCTTTGGCTTCTTTCAAAAAAAAATTTTTTTTTTCAAGATTTCATCGATTTGATACAACCAGGTATTACTGGTTCTTTAAATGCTCATTTAAATTTTCTCTGTTATTAAAATTACATTTCTTGCATAGAATCACTGTTTAATGTATTGAAGAGAAAGACATAATTGGTGCGATTTGACGATCGCGCCTTGTTAGCCTTATTGCAGTGAAACTCAAGATTCTAAATCGAGCAAAACAAATGGAGAATACTTTCCGGGAAAGTTTACTCACAGCATGCCGACGGGGTTCGCCGAAAATTCACAATTCGGCCTCTTCAAAGTAGTGAGAAGCAGCATATCCACCTACTTTTCCACTTTCTGCTGTAGCATCCGTGCCGCACACTCACCAGAACTTTCTAATTCCTATCTCCACACCAAATTCATAACATGCAATCTAAACTTTTCTCGTATTTCCGATGTAAAAAGCGCTCGGTACTTAATACGTACTTATTACTAGACCTAGAGACTTTATGCGTCACAAGGAATTCGTACAAAATGTATTAAAACTAGCACTATAGAAGTCAATTTCACAATAAGTATTTTATTTTTCACAGGGGAAGTTACATTCTGCTTGTCACTCATTCAGAAAAATCAATCTACAAAAGTAATTCCGTAACACCCTTGTTTATTCATAATTTTTAGTCAGCGCGTATAAAATTTTTCACTATATTTATTGTCAAACCGGGACATATAAAACATATTACTCACGGTAGCTATTCTATTAAACTGTACTACAGAAAAATTCTATTATATGTACTACAGAAAAATTAGAAAAAATGATGTGAAAAAAATTAAGTACAAATTTTATAAACAAATTTTAATACTATTCTGTGTACTAGTCGAAACCAATTTCGGTAACTTCCATTATAATTTAAGCGTGTTTAAACACTCACAATTAGACTGCGGAACTTTATGCAAAATAAAAATTGTTTGCATCAACTACGACAAACAAGGACCAAGTAATAATTTCTTTCATTTTTAAATAATGATCATAAGCTGCAACTACTACATTGATGTTCTTAAATCTTTCAAATTTGTCCATTGTTTTAAATTGCACCTACCCATTTTTGTCATGAATCAACAAAATCCGCAGTCTACTCATGATGTTATAAAAATACAAATATCTCGTCCAATCTTAAAAAAGTCATCAGCCCTTCATCATCCGAATATTCCAGCGAGCCAATGCATGTAGGTCAGGCAGCAGGGAAGCATGCTTCAAATTCCATCGGCGGTCAACGAAAGTAAAGGGTCTGGGTGAAAAAACAATTACAGAATGGAGAAGTCGCGTGTGTATTATTGAACGTTCAATATCATGCCCGACAAACGACCGTATTTCACCGCGAACAATACGTGCCTCTCCGGTCCGTGCATTATACATTTCGCTGCATCTCGGCCCGTGCAAAGGGTTAATATTTCAAGGCGCTCATAAAAGCTTCAAGGTAAAGAATATCTTGCCGGGGTATCAGAAAATAAAGGCGAGTAGGAGGAGGAGTATAGTGAACCTGTAGCGACGGTGGGGGTCATGGTCCTTGGTTCGTTGATTTCCTTCGGCTGCAGGAGGGGGGTCAGTGTCGTCGAAAGAGGGTTGGCGAGGGGTGAGGTCGCGCATAATCTAATTTGCCGGCACTCTGCAGGCAGTGTTACCGGTTTCGCGCCGATGTTACGCCACCTCTGACAAGTCTCCACCCTCGGAGACTTCGACGAGCCGTTGCAGGGTCGCTGGCGATCCCTCGAGTGCAACGGCAACGCATTAATAGGCGCGGTACACGCGCATAATACGCGCGTCCATGCGAACGTGCGCGCACGCTTGTCTAACCCTTCATAAAGCAGCCCTAACCTTCTTACCAGGCCCTGGCAAGTGCCCGGAACCCTTCGGGCTCCGAGGGTGAATCTCAACGTCGCTGTTGTCTCTTTCCTTTTCTCTCCTCTCCCTCTCTTTCGCTTTCACTACCGCTGAACGGGCTTTCTACACGATTCTCGCATTACCATGCTGACCTTCCGTATTTTCCACGGCCCGCTATTAGTTAACGAGCTATCAAAACATTCCGTGTTTATCGTACGCGATTACTCGCTGCCTTCCGCCATCGCAGAATCGCGAACATTTCCGGGAGAGAGCTCAAGTATTGATACAGTGACCACTCTTTGTTGTCTTATTGTGGAATCCTTTCTCTAATTTCTCGCGGGCTTTCCTGTGTTTATTGAACGAGAGAGCCGCGGTCTATGGATACGATCATTTTTGGAGGAACCATGTACTACTCTTGGCCAAATGTATTCGATCAAATACATCAAGTGTTTATTTTAGGTTATTAAAATAATTATTCATATTTTCATATATTATGTAATATTTTCTGATAAATAAAACAATTAATTATTTCATAGATCATATTTATAGTATGCGCCTGAATAATCCATTCAGCAGTCACGACTTTGATAGAACATTTTCTGGCAGGGATAGTATACCATTTAATTAAATATGGATTACACATATCTTTGACCTTCGTTAGAGATTTCTATAAATTTGTTGTTTGAGAATATAAATTTAACTATAACATAAATTAGATTTATTTTTAGCTCGTCGCGACCGAGGGCACAAGTCATTCCCACAAAAAGTATGTAGAACCATACAAGCATTATGTGTAAGCTTTCTAAATGACATAACGAATTTAAAATGTAGACAGAAATTTTACTACTTCCCGAATCTGTCACGTTTGGCACCCAAGTGTCCCTAACCATTCAAATTAATGTTAATACGTACAAATAACGAACTTGTTGACGCAAGTAATTAGGTTACCCGCGCCACCAACATGCAAAACGTGTGCTAGATTAATAGGAAGTAAGTGGTTTATTAAAATTCGCATCACGAGCCAACAAGCTGCCCACCGGAATTCAATTTTATTTCGCAAAGTCAATTGAGCGAGGTCTGCATATTTTACAATTAGCAGCGCAATAATCAGTTTAGCACATTGAAACGGTTATTAATTGCCGATTGGTCATAAATGGTTTGCGAGAACGAAGGGCCGTTAGTCTGAAACCTGATACGTGAAACACAGTACACCGTCGAAAACGTGAAATTTCGGAAAAACTAGAAACACATCCGAACATAATACGGATAAAATGGCGCGAGAAATGTATTTGCGCAGACTCATGGTGGTGCGGGCGTTGTTGTTCGATCGGGACTCGCAAATGGTTATTTACTCGGCGCACACGGCGAATTGTAGAAACAACCGGTGCCCGGCGCGGAAGTAATAAATATCTTGTAGTAGCAAAATGTAAATAGGATATTAAATATTACCAAACTGTTGCTGATCCGTTTGCCAGGGAGGGTTGACGGTGTCGTTTCCACCCCCGTTCGACGCCTCCATTACGCAGCTCGCGAACGCGCGTAACAACGTAATTTGAATAACTGCCCTAATAAATGTCTGTCGAGCACCGGAATTATATCTAACGTGTAAAAAGAAACGCGAAGCTTTTCCCGGCGAGACAAGGGAGGCGACGATGAAGCGTCGCCATCGTCGCGACGCGACGCGCGCCGGTTCGGCAGCGTATTTTCCCCGAGTATCCAGTTACTCCGCGAGGAAGAACTCGGCGAATTCTCATGTCCATTAGCGCGGAATTTTTCTTATAAATATAAATAAGCGTATCGCGACGGGAAAGCGACCGACGGGAAAATGAGATGCAACACCGAGAGACACCCTCCCGCCGGCAGCGGCGCGTCCCATGGGCCCCCACGATACCTACCGTGAACGAATAAATTATCCAAGCGCGAGACTGCCGTTCGACGGCTGAAAACGTGCAAGAGTGCGCTAATTAAATTTGGACGTGCATTACCGGATGACTAATGGCGGCCCACGTCAACCCGTTCCTAATCGTGACGATCCACCATTTTCCACGGCAACGACACCCTCGTCGCGATATTTGCATCGACGCACTGTTACCGAAAATCCCTGCAGACGAACTTTTCACATTCTCCTAGCTTCTCTTGATCATTCGTCTCCATTCTCCAGATTTCTTCTGTCGAGAAATCCGAATAAAAATTTACACATTTATCTTGTTTTTACAAACATTATATATATGGTAAAAATGTCTGGAATAAAAATTGCAGGGATTAATGGAGGACATAATGTCCATGACCTTGTATTTGATCTTCAGAACCATTTTCAAGGTTATTTGGAGGTCAGTACGTATTTTTTAAATGAGAACCCCTACTTTTGACTACGGATTCTGAAAGTTCATGTTCGAAATTTCGCGTTCAGATATGTACTTATGTCCTAGATTAAAATGACTGCTAGAGGCCATAAAAAATACGTACTGATCTCCAAATAACCTTGAAAATGGATCCGAACGGTCAAATACAAGATTGTGGATATATGTCCTCCATTAATCCCTGCAACTTTTATTGCAAACATTTTTACCGAATATTCTTATCTGAGAAGTTGAAAACACCCCTGGACGGGTGGTATTGGACACCCTGTATATCATAATTAGATCTTGAAACACACAGGAGAGATAATTACAGTACAAATTCCAATTATTTTACAGCTATTTTAATATTTTTATTCGACCCTTGGTTAATAAAGTACAGAATTACGAATCAACCGTATTATGTACATTTCCAATCAATCATAATTGAGTTCATATTATAATTTAACAAATACAAAATTCAATATGAATGAATATATTTTCGGTCACTATTTATCTGCTGAAGGTATTCAACAAATAGAAACGTGCAAAATCATGCACAGACTACGAACAGCAAATACAACCGAGTGTCCAAACATTCCGAACGATTTAAGGGCGTAACAAAAATCAGGTGCAATATTTACAGAGTTGGTTCGGCTCCCGAGAGAGGGAAGCCAGAAAAAAAAAACAGCGAAAAAATCCATAAAAATTTACAACAATACGCGCGCTAATCTCGACGGATATATGGTCCCGAAAAAACTTTTAAGTCCGACATATTGTGTTCTGTATATTATATAAAATAATATTCTCCGGACTCAATGCGAGGATCCGAGCTTAATCGGATAATGTAGCACCGCGCGTACACCGAAGCCGTGAAATTCATAATTCACCGGGTGAGCCTATCGTTTGGCCGTGCGAGCGAAGAAAGGAAAGCAGGGAGAGAAAAAAGGAGTCCGAAATTCCGTCGAGTGTAATTCTTCACGCTTAAGCGGTGAGTTTCCGCTTAATCGCGTAATTGAATGAGACTCGTCGGCGCGGCGGCAACGGCGAATTCATAGTTCGCTTGTAATCTCCGTTTTCGGCTCCATTCGCCGCAAGTCGAGCGCGATCGAGTTCGAGAGGGGTCTAATAACAGGGTGTACAAAAGCACATTTTGAATCCTATGGGTCCTCGGGCCAGCACTGCGCCTCTCAGCCGCTGAAAAATAGACCCGACATATATATATATATATATATATACACATATATACGTATGTTTGCTCCCTCGGCAGTAACCCTTCGATGGAGGCCGACGTTATGGCGGGTACCTTCGCTCTCGAGATGGGTCTACGCCGCGTCCTCAGGGATTACTAGACGACCCCACTATCCACCATTCGCGAATGTATTGAATATAAAAGTACCTAAGTAGACAGTGCCCCCGGAATAACATACTGCTCGTGCTCCTCCACCGTGGTACATAAAAGAGGGGAGTTTCGGCTGTCTTCGAACCCTCGAGCGCGGTGTAAACGAATAATAACCACGAATTACCGTCCGCCAACCCCTACGATGCCTTCCCGCAGCCAAGAAAATATGTATAGTACACCGTGTGGACTCCTTCCGCGGACCACCATATGCGGCGTCGCGAACAGATTTTCCGAGGGTCGAACACGGATACCGGAATACAATTGCCTTTTACGTTAATGGCCAGGATTTCGGGGCTGTTTCGATAGATAGCTGGCTCGACAAAGCTAGAGTGAATAGAACAAATGTTGGCACAGCTTTCCGAGGTAACATTTAGGTTGTACCGACAGCCATCGTTTCCTTTCTGGGGTAATGCAAATTAGGCGCGTGGTTTGTAAGAAAATAATTCGCGTAGTTAGGCAAAAGCTGAGGGAATAATTATTCCGTTATATTGTGGACAAATTTTTTGAGATAATTTATGTAATGTGTACCTAAAATAGTAAAAGGTAGAAACATTAATAACGTACCATTAACAAATACTGAACTGAAAACGAAAATTTTATTAATTTTTTATTCATTATCTTAAGCATACGCCAATGCAATTGAAGTCTCCAAACAAATGCAACGAGAAGGAGAGCGGATGAGAGCATTCCTTCCTAATCTCAGAGACCGAAAAATTCGCCTCAGCTGCAACATCGATATCAACCTGCCCAATCTTAATAGCAACAATGATAGGAGCTACGACGGCAATCCGAGACCCAAAAGACAAGCAGGGATCAGCAATCAAGCCGGGAAAATTACTTTGTTCGATTCTTCTGTGTGGTGTCAATTTCGGTTAGTTCTTTGAACCAATTAGTTCAGTTGGGGTTGAGTTTCTTCTGAACTATCTTTTACATTCTTCAGCGATGAATGGATTCAACGGACGTTTCGTTTAATTATTCGCTCGGATATTATATTTCGGATCGTCTCTCGTGGTAAATAACATTTGTTCAATATTAATTATTAGTTATAGTATTTAATATTTGATATCTCGTGCAACATTATTAGAGAAAGTATAAAAAGATTCAGGAAATATATTTATACATGACTGATTTCATCAATTATTACTAATGGCTGGACACAACCGGACGCGACACTAGTGAATTATTTTTATATTTCACGCATCCAAGCTACTTCATTTCACGTTTTTTAATTGAACCAACGCCGGTTTATAAAAATTCAACTGTAACTCATTTTAACCATTTTTGAATGCATTGTAAAAATCTGATACGAGATTGACGATAATCCGTCTATAGACATTGTTGCAAAATCCGATTTTCATATGAATAAGATATTCAGAAATAAAACGGAGCATATGTTATTCTCGTTCAAATATGCACGTTCTAGTACGGAATTAAACAGAAATTTAAAATCGTACATTATCCACTACGTCGCTCAAAACCGTTGGTTTACATACATTCGTGTTGTGTTGCTGGACATGCAGAGAGAGAGAGAGAGTTTTATTTAAGCTGCAAATATTATATAACACAGTTTTTTTACTTCATATCTTAAATAATTCGTGTCCGATTCACACAGACGCACTCCACTGATTGTTAATTTAAATATTTAATGAAATAATTTACTGAGATAAACTGAGGACATTGCAGCGCAACTAAGTGGTCCCTTTTTCAAAAGGGTGATTTTTAAAAATGTTTTCTTAAATTTACGTAATTCACTTTTACTGCAAGGGTTGTTTGCACCGTTTCGACTTGGCCGATTACCGGTGAAAGCCGAAAGCTGGCGGATTCGGAATGAGTAGTCTTTCGAGGGAAACCTGGGGCGACACAGAGGTCGGAATAAAACCGGCATAGAAGGCCGACGAGTAGTAGCAGTTATCTCTCGTTAGGCCGCGCAACAATGCTCGTCGCATTGCATTGTTTAGCCTCGCGCCAACAATACATACCCCTGAGTTGGTTATCGCCGTTGATAAGTGGCATCCGTTACTCCGTGGGTTTATGGCAATTTGAAACATTAATTGCAGATTAAACAGAGGTCGCAGGGATACTGTGCAGAGGTAATTATGCCGCGGTAATCTCCGGCTGACCAACCGCTCACTATGCCTGAGCCAATCCTAAACGTTGCATTGGTTTCGCCGTGCATCCATGCGTCGTTAATGTGGGCTGCTCGAGTGTGTACACACGCGAGTCAGCTCCGTGTACGAGTGTCGAACACACGGACGATTTGCCATACGTGATTGACAGTACACACGTGCGAACGTAATGGACATCGACGTTTGCACCAATTGCCAACGTAAAATCGTAAACTGTCGTCGTCCGAGTCTGTTCGTGACAACATGAACCTTGACGCCGGATTTAGGAGCGTCCGGGGCTACTATACAAAATCAGGGACGTCTATCAAAGTTGAATCGATGGCGGACGTTTATCTATACGCGATTGACGTTACCCAATCGACGTTTTTTTCTTCATTGAATTATAGAGAAATCTTCGAAACGAAAATTGGAAGTGCCTTCAAACACTTCAGACCCGAATCGATTCCATAAGCCAACTATTTTTTTTTTTTCTGTTTTCCTATCGATTACCGATAGTCCGCGAGACATCCTCCACGACCATAATCGCAATTCCATAATCGATATTGCAAATATTTTTAATATCCATCGTTCCGGGAAAGCGTCCTTTGACGTTCCACATTAACCCCTTGCTGCGCAATAACGAGTCAGTTTAGTTTAGGATGAAATAAAATTGTATGTTTTTGTAACCAACATTTAGGCATTGGTGTAAATGCGAACATAGAATTTCTTTCCTTTTGTCTCGAGATTATAAACTATATTTCCCCTTGAAATTATACCTAGGGTTTGGAGGAGGGTTGATACTTTTAATAAGTTCGGAACAGTATGAAAAAATGATGGACGTGTCTCCAAATCGTATGTCAAATTAACATAACATTTTCATTACATACTAGTGTACAGAATATTATTGATGATCGTCCTATAGCAGTCCTTTTCAGTCGCATTTTTGGTTCCACGTGGCTCAGTAAGCTCTCGTTCGACAGAGTTGAATTTCCTCAGTTTACGCAGCGTATTTCCCGCTTATTCCACCGACAAATATCACTCTACAGTGTAGCTAATAAATTATCGATAACTGATCGATATTCATTAGCAGCGTGTCTATCGCGAGCTGGTACGCGACTTTTCAAAGGCACCTGACCCGAAACAGATTTCAATCGCAGATTTAATCAAAGTGCATCCCCGATGGATAATTTCGCCGGTGTTTACGAATTCAGTGCTTTTGACCGGCTCGGCCTTTTCGAGGCTTTCAGGCGGATGAGAGGCAAAGGTAGAGAGTCGCCGAGGGCTCGTAATACGTGCCGTCGTTCCCCGAGCTCATCAGTAACGATAGCGCGACGCCATAACTGTTCCCATAATGGAATTCGTTAATACGGGATGTCGTTTGAGACACCTCGTTTCCGTAATCTTGCCCCGGCCAGGTGCGCTGTATTCCGGATACACACCCCGGCCCCGGAAAAAGCGAAGGCGTCGCCGAAGCGAAGGTATCGCGAACGGTAAACACCTTGTTTCCACGCCCGATGAGAACGCAATTTTCGAAGGACGCGACAAAAGATGCTGCCTGGTATCGCTCCGGCCTCTGTAAACTGTCGCTAAGTAGACGCAAATAGAAATTTGTGAGCCAGGTTAGAGAGGAGCCGACGCTCTGAAAAATAGACTCGCGCCATCTTCGATCTTTCATCTTATTAACACAAGTAGTGACTCTTCTTTTAATGCATGTGTTTTACGACGCATCTATCTTTTGCTCGTCAGCGATGGATTGGGCTAGTTATTTATTGTAAGGTATATTGCGAAAGCTATATTGTGTCACCCGATATATTCTGTTATTTACGTTATCAACGACAAGAAAACATCAAAAACGACCGAACGACGAGCAAGAAGCGAACGTCGAACGGCAGTCTTGTCAAGCCCGTCACTGTCAAACGTTGAAATAAAGTTAATTCGTTATCGTTTAACTGTTGGTCATCTCTTACATTATTTATATCGTTTCATATGGCGGTTATATTTTATTATTATTAATATTATTATTGCGTCTCCCACCACTAGGTGTTCGAGGTTCTAGAATTGGTGGTGGGGATTGTGGTCTACGTCGAAACAAAAGAAGGTCGACACTACGAATCACTATGATTGCTTACCTATTTCGTAGCACAGCCTCCATTTTCTAACGTAATATAAAATGGTCACTTTGAATATTAAGTCGTTCAGAAAGTCTGTTAAAAAAAATCTGTTCATCTTGTCGAATTGTTTTAATCGGTGTCAAATAGTAATTTTGCCAGTCTCTATGCCTTCTCACGTATTTATTCCAGGACACCTAATTCGTGAAAAGCAGAAGACAGCAGCCATAGAATATGAACGCGACATAGGCCAGAGCTTTCTATGAGCAATCCTCTGGACGACCTTAATACTTCTAAAGCAAGGATAAGCGTTGATCGACGAGCCACTGCAGCCAAGATCCCGGCAAAGACGAAACCAGGAGCGTCTCCGGTAAAAGTCACCGAAGAAATCCTCCCCAGTTTCTAGTTCACGGCCCGTGAACGCAATAGAACAGTTCTCGATGGAGATCGAAAAAACACGGGGGGGCCGAGATGAACCGGGTGACGCGGTAGCAGACCGTTCTCCGGTGATTCGAGAACACGGTGGCCCGTGTGTGTCGGCGAGGATGGGCCACCATAGAGAAGAAGATAACATTTAGCCAGGGTCCTAGAAATATTCTGATCCGCCCCTATCCGACGTTTCACGTCTCGTCCCATACCGTGGCAGCTGACGGCCTCACAAAAGTTCTCCAGCCCCCTCTTTCCTCTCAGCTTCCTACCGTTCCATATCCCACCCTCTCACTCTCTCTCTCGCTTTCTTCTCTTTCGACTTTCCCCGTATCCATTCCTCGTTCCCGTTCTCTGTCTCTCTGCTATGTCAGCTGAAGCGTCGTGCACCGGGGCCACGGCCCTCGACCAGCCGCGAACTCCCTCTTTCTCTCGCCTTGCCGAGCAACAATGAGGGGATTTATTTTATAAACACGGGATATACCCCCGCGAGGTATTGTGAAGGGAAAACCTCGGGAGAGAAAAACGTGGAACGGGGAGGACGCGGGGGCGGATCCAAAGAAATAGAGGTTCCCGTGACTCACGTGCCACTTTACGGACCGCTCGTTCGCTCGCTCGCTCGCTCGCTCGCCTTTCCTGGCCAACTCGACCACGATCGAGCACTCCTTTAAACAGCCCCGGTTACCGATCCGGGGATAATCCCATTTCGGTAAGATAGACGCCCGATCAAAGGTGAACAGATTACAAATTTTGCCGAGTGCGCCACGCCACGAATGGAGACGTCTCGGACTTGCCTCGATGGGAATCATTTCGGGCTCCGCTGCACTGTCGATGGAATGAAAGCTCCTGAAACGTGGGCTGTGGCCTTTCCATGGGGCACAGTCAATGTTCCAACCTTCCATTTCGATCCCTTATTCTTGCTCTTTCATCCAATACTCTTATTATGATTTATTTGACGAATCTGAAAATGCATATATGCGTCGTCCAGTGCAATTATGTTAACTAGAAGTAGATGTTCAAGCAGTGGATGAAATTATCGATGTTTATAAACGAACCATGTATTTAACAAAACGTATAAACATGTGAGATTTTTTAGAAAGATAAAATTGATAGAACATGTTTAATTTTACTTTATATTTTAATCCAAGGAAGTTAGAGAGAAAACATTAAAAAGTTGGCCTCATTAAAAATGTGTAAAATTTTGAGCGCACAGTTTCTCAATGAATCATTCGCTCCATGTCGGTCATATACAATACACAGGCATGAATTGTTTACAATTGTCTCGACACAGAAAAGAAAAGATTTGCAGTGCCATCAGTGAGACAGCAGCGTCCACAGACCCTACAGCATTGAGCACTCCATTCTGGCCTACTACCCTGCTTTGTCCAACTCTCCATTGCTTGAAACGTATTAACTTAATTAGACAGTACCGCGATAGTCTGCGATAAAATGTGGATCTTCAGTTTCCGATAAATTTGCGTCCTACAATGTACAGTGAGTGTAAAAAGTATTCGTACACCCTTTAAACTAGGATAACTTTTTTATAATTGTACCAAACGACATGGTTTTTTTATAATCAATTAGAAGCATTGGTTTACTAAATGATCTGCAAAAAAGATTCTCCAAAAATTATAATTTACAAACATAACAAAGGCATTTTTTAAAACTGTTTTATTTGGGCCCTCAATGAAAATTTAAAATATATATTTTGTAGGTCGTGTGTATGTTAATCGATTTCGATGAAATTTTCATCGGTATGTGTATAACTCTCTCTCTAACATAGATCTCTACAAAACTTATATTTTAAATTTTCATTAATTGTTCATACATATATATACATATATTTCAATAGTTACACTTGAGGTGCATCCTTTTCACCTTTCCGAAATTATTTACCTTCACTATTTCCTGTTTTCAATCATTTGACTATAATGAAAAGTTTTACTGAATATTAATAATTTCATTCAACTTGTACAGTCATTGTGAACAATTCTCATTCAAGATGTGTATTCGCCGTTGACAGTTGTATCATTTCTTCCTCACAATTTCTTTGATTTCCACACGTTTAAGGCGTCCGTACAACAGCTTTCAATTTCAAGTCTAAAGAAATTGAGAGAACATTTAATTATCGTTTAATTATCGTTTAATTAAAGACCAATGCTGCAGAAGTGCCGCTGCACGCCGAGAACGTTGCAAAAAGAATACTCTGCAGCGAACATTCGTGTTCGAAATCCTCCAGAAATGAATACAAGAGAATCAATCGTAAAAATGTACTTAAAGTTCGACATTAACGGTTACAAAACAGTATTGTCTCGATTCTTTTATTCTACACAGTTCCTTTATTTAATCTCGAAGAAAATACCGTAAACTCGAGTGCATCCAAACCTAAAATGGATCAAATAGAGCGACCTTTATCAAGACAAGTAATTTAAACTTCTATTGTAGATATCGCTTATCCGCGAGTTTCCAGGAAAAGTCACCCAGATATCGGTTCACGTTTTTAAAAAAGCGAAATAAAATGAGACGGTAAACTCGACCGAGAAGCGAGGTCGCGGAGTAAAAGCAAAGAGAAGAGCCCATAAAGAAGACTCGAACTCGACGGGAGTAAAAACTGTCACGTTAATTTCCGTTCAAACATTTTTTCCCCAGCGACAATGGCGCCGGGAAAGTAACAAAACATTTGTAATGCACTCCACGTTGTGCGGCGAGATGATACACAGTGCCGTAATACCATATCGTCGAAGGGTACAAAGTTTGCGTCGGAGCTCTCAATATTTATCGAACACTTTCTATACAATTGGAATTACACCGCGGGAGAGTTTCGAGTGCGACACTTACGAATTAATTGGCTAACGTTTCCGTACACATTCGCTTCTGTACGCGGCGAGTCAGCCTGCTTATCTAGCACAGACAACTCTGGTGCAACCTAGGAAGCTCGATTGTGCTGCTAGCGGGCCGAAGATAATCGTATTTTTGGCGAGAACGGTGTCCGCGCGAGACATCACCGGTTTTTCTGGGATGACAGCTTGGGTTCTGGGACCCGCTCTACTTCCACACTGTGCCAAATAAAACACTGCGAACGGGCGCAGTCACGAACAACCGCAAGGGTGAAAAATTGCCTGCTTGTTGAAGTTTGGCCTAACTACGCCTAACCCAGACCCAGAGTGTGACGATCGAATACAGATCGACGCAATTTTTCGGACAACCACTTCTCCATATTCTTTATTTAAATGTTCTGCTTTTGACATTTTATACATTGCCATGAAATATTCTATCCTCAGACGACGAATGATTTCGTGTTTAGTGAAATATTGCTTCCACTTGTATTTCAAATGTGTAAGAATTTAAACTTGCTGCTGAAAGATTAGGATTTAAATGCAACGCTTATAACCGAGTCAAAATGGACTTCTGCCTTTAAGGGTTAATGTTAACGTCAAATTTTAATAGTAACATGTCTGTTATATGTTACACCAAAAATGTGTGGTTAATATCAAGTATATATCATATCAAAATCCATATAATTTGTACGTAAAAGGTTAAATCGAATGGATGTATAACAGAAGTTAAAATTTATATAAAGAGAAAAGTATTCAACATAGCAATAACAGAATCTACGTTACACATACAGCCTTTTCCAAAATCAAAGTTGTGTAAGTTCCAAGTTCAAATAATTTGTATAATTACTACTAATTATTATTATTTGTTAATTCCAATACAGTAGGTTGAAAAATATATGAGGGTTTGAACGATCAAAGAAGCATCCTGTTCACAAGGGTGAACAGTGAACATAAGTTGAAGCTACTGCTCGTAGCAATCGACCGAGGATGAAAGCAGTTGACATTCGCATAACCGCTTCACCATATCCTCCATTCCTTCCAGTGGTTTTTTAATTGACGAACGCGTGCCTGTGAATGTCTCAGGGACACAGGACCCGATATCGAATGGCCGGTCTACTTTAACAGAGCGAGAAAAGATTCTGCGGATGACACGGGAAGAGTGGGACTATTAAGTTGTCAGGGAACCTGATATCCTTTGACCGCGTCCACTCGCCGCGATGTCCGCGGATGAGCTCATTGAAATCATCCGGGCAACTGTAATGAAAAAGTATCACGATGTCTGGCCGGTGCGGAAGAGAATGGACGCGTCTTTAATGGGACGTAAAAGAAGGTTTAGGAATGAATGGACGTCGTGGCCGGGCAAATGAGAAGAGCGTTTGGTGCGCTGACGTTCAAATAGTCTGCTCGAATTAGCTGCTAGCGACGATTTCTGTGGCTTTTGTGCGATTTAAATCTTAATTGTGACTTTGCGGATCGGGAGACGACTGTGTCGCAGTATTCAGGGAAAAAAGGAGACGTGGAATTAGCTTGTGCAGCTTCACATAATGTGCACTTCTATCCTTTTCTTACAAACAACATAAGAGTACTAATTGGAACACGAAAATCATTATTCCAACAACATTTAATTATTAAAGAGAGACTTGATGTCAAAAATGCAGCATGAGATTCAAGAATTCACAAGAGCAGTAATATATTTTTAAATTAATATAATTAATATGATTCCCAACTTTAGGGGTTGTTTTCACCCCAGAAACGTAAGAATCAGATTTAAGGAAGTACATGTCGAATATTTTCCAATAGTTTGTTACGATAAGCAGCTCCGAGGTTACAGAAAGATATTAAACAGTAACCCAAGTCGTTCTGCTTGATCTTCTCTTATATTTCTTCTTAAACGAAGCGCCTTCCAAGCAATTATTTGCGATCCCTCGGCGCCAGGGCCGCATAAGAAAAATCTATTTTCAGAAATAACCGCGAAGACTTAGTTTCCAGCCTAGTGCACCAAGGTAATCCACTTCCGAACGAAGGAACGAAGGCGGCACGCATACCGGTGGAAGTTCCAATTACAGAATGCGACTTATTCAAGAAGAATAATGTCCTTTCCGATAATACGAGAGCCGGTCTTTACTTAACAAGCAATAACTTCGGTATTTCTTGCGCGGGCTCTCATTACGGGATCGGCGATGCGGTTCAATATTTCATGAGTCAAATCACAACGGTAATTGTGCCAACTGCGGCGCGGACCTTCTAGCCTATCGAGGAGCAAAACTATTTGTCTTCGGCGGCAAGACGGTTTTCCCGGAGTCCGTGTCCCCCCGACCCCATACGTCCCTGATAAATATTTCAATTGCACCTGACCGTGGATGGAGTGAAATAATGCGATCGCCCCGTGTTTTCCACGCTCCGGCCGACCAGTTTTTGCGTTCGCGGCTTCATATTTCATCGTTCGGTAACGTGACTCGCAAGAACCGACTCCGTAGCCCGCGAGGAACGCATGCGGGTGGTAAGATGAAAATCAGAAAGCGCCATGGGGATAGAAAGAGAGGGGAAGAACGGCGCGATGTTACCAATAGGGTGGAGAACGGCGGGAGAGGGGTCGAGGGGAGGCGGTCCCCGCGGATCGTTAATAATAATTACGAATTACCGTGTTGGTCTAAAGCCACGTCGGGGGGATTGAAATCGCCGCAAACGTAAAGTTACGACGAGGATTTATAACGGCCGGGTTGTCGACGTCTCCGCGAGGTGTAAATTGCTCGCGAGCGAAAGAAAGCCTGTACTTAAGCAGAACGGCCAGGCTGGAAATTATATCGGCCGCTACGCGTTATCCGTAGTTACGACTCTCGAAGAACGGATTTCTCGAAGAACAGATGGGAGGGAACAACGAGAGAAAGAAACGGGGTAGGGCGGAATTGTGCGACGACGTAAAAAATATTTTATGGGCTTCGCGAATTATTGTGCCCCAGCTTTGCTTCAAGCTCCTTCGACGAGGTTGAACTTCGAGGACGTCTTTTAATGTAAAAATTTTTATGTTTCTGTTGAATTGTTCTTTGTTTGTTTCATTCGTCTAGAAAACGGCGAATTAATCAACTGACACGATCTTCCGTAGAGGCTGGCAGTCTTTAACAGTTTCTCTTCGGTGGTTGTAGGACGAGCGTGGGGTTAACCAGTTATGATCGATTTCTTGTATTCTGGTTGATAGACAATTACGAACAAATTCAACAACTTTCTACCAAAAATAAATCACAAAAATGCTGATTTTATGTTAAAGTTATAAAAGTACACTTATAGTTCCACTACTGGTATACGTTCAAAAATATGTCTGTCTAAACGCAAAACAAAAAAAAAAAAGAAAAGTTGTACAAATGATGATACATTGCAAAATAAAAAATGTTTGCAGTGATCGCAAGACACAGGAGCCAAATAAAAATTTCACTTTTCTTTTAAGTATCTTATTAAGGTAAATCTCTAATACACTGGTGGCCTCTTTTAAATCTTTTTAATACCTCCACTGTTTCAAAATTGTATGTATCCATTTCTGTCATAAATGTTATCAATATACGGTAAATATAAATTTTCTGTTTCTTCTAGGAAATGATTAGGGAGACGAAGAAGATCTAATTATTATAACCGTGAAGAAAACATTGCCTTCCATTTTTAAGGGTAGCAGGACAAGACTAAAAAGGCTGCATCTACATTCTACTTGTAAAAGGGTAAGAGATTTGGTAATCGATGTAAAAGGTCTCGAAGTTCGAATTTTAGGGGAAGATTTTCGAGCGTGTCATCGCCGATTAGGGAGTGTGGGAGGACCTGTGAAAGCCACGACACGTTTCTTTACACCGTGTACAGCGGCTGGCTTCGGAGCCGTAGATTCCGCTGGCTTGCCGGGGTAAGTGGACAGGAAATAGTCGTGGCTCGTTTATCTACCGGTGACGTTCTCTAGAGGCAATATTTTTTAATCCGACGATCAACGAAACGAAACGAACCCCCCCCTTCTGCGCGCCGTTACGTTTTAACGTCTACAATTCCCGGCGATGACATTTTTCCGCGAGTGTACAAGCGGACGCGAAGGTAGATGGAGTTACACGCAGTTTTATGGTTGGGGCCGGGTTATGGCGGCAGTTACCAGGCCGACACGGTGAAAAACATTCGTCCTGACCAGGCTCTCGTTCGTTCGGGTGCAAGATGTAATCGGAGGATGTAATCGGAAGATGTAATCGGAAGATCTAATCGCATGACCGACCACGAGGTAAGAGAAGCCGGAAAATGGGGCGGGCGAGTGGAAACGCGTGTCGAACGGTGTCACGGCTCCTCTTGAAACTAGTTCAAGGAAAATTGTCCCGCTCATCGGCGATCTATATCCACGATTGTCCGCTCCGTCGATTCGCCGAGTGGAACCAATTATTCCGTGATGCACCAGTTGCAGTCCAAACTTCCGCCGTCACGTGACGAAAGTTCGACTCGACGGAGAACTCCCGCTGGGAAATTCGTGCCCGCGAAATTCTGCGACTTTCCGTTCCGGTGTTCCTTGCGAACTACGCGGTGGGGACTCTTTTCTAATTTTCCGTCGCAGAACGCTATCGGTCTTCGCCATCTTGCCCAGGAGAACTGCTGGTTAAACCCTGGCTTTGGAATCGCTTTCGGAATTTACAGGTCAGCGAAAAACTCCTCGTACACCCTTTAATCGGAATAACTTTCTCGAAAATGTCACGCTGTTTGAATCTTCTTTGAGATATTAGAACAACTGGCTAGCGTAAAAATTTTTTAGAAAATTAGACTGCTGTTCAAAGGCTTTAGAAGTGCTTTCGAAATTTACAGTCTAGAAAGCCTCGTACATCCTTTAAAATGGAACGACTTTTTAAAAAATTGTACACGTTGTTTTAGCTCTCTCTGTTTTTGTATAAAACTATAATATAATATTAATGTATAAAACAATTTTTCTTTTTAGAAAGAATTGTATTTGGTCGAAATCATGAATAAAATAGTGAACATCACTGTTTGTTAATCTTTCATCCGTGCATTTGATGCATGGTTTTTGTCGAACTTTGTCAGTTACGTATATATGTACATGCTAAAAAATTCACCGAAATCGCTTTAGGTAGAAACACGCGACAGACTAACAATCATGAAAATATTTAGATTTATTACAGTGGTAGACCGAAAGTCATGAAGAGCAGCAATTTCCACATGACAATATTAATTTCAATAAAATTTTCATCATATATATAATTGACATAAAGTAATCAAATGCATTTTTTCAATTTATATCCTCAGACAAAAAAGCTGTGAAGATGTACGTATTTTCTTCTTAATTTGTATCAATTGCAATTTTTCTAAAAATGTTATTGATTTACTTTTTAAAAAATTATTCCATTGAAAAGGGTGTTCACAGAGGCTCCTCAACTGACTTGCGTATTTAATTCTCATTATTTAATATCACGTCACACGGTAAGAATTTACAAAATACTCAGTTGTGCATAATTTGCGTAGCTACGATTGTTGTGTGAATGCGCGGATTAATATAAATGAGATTTGTACCGTGTTTTTTAACTGGTAATGGTAAAATTCAGCCAATTTTACTGTTTCATATAAATTCGTTTGAGAAGAATCGTGGATTACACTGTGGTCTTGAAAGCGATCTTCTTAATTATCTTTAGCAGCATTACTTCGTTAAGGTTTGCTCCGTTTTTATTACCTTCCGTCGTAATTACAAAAGTGCGTGCTTCAGATTTTCCAGCAGAATATAAGAACAGAGTATAACGCAAACATGGCGCAGAAACAGTGGATATAATTCTTTTCATACTTGAGGCACGTATTGTTATCCGCCCGTAATTATTATACTTTTATCTTGTATATAAATCGACGTTGCATATAATTTTCCTTATGTGGAACGCTTGTTTTACATATTAGTATAAAATTAATGTGAGTTGTGGGAGCTATTGTTTTATTGGATTTCATATTTTAAAGTAAAAGATCATGTTTATAGGGAAGTAGCGTATATTGATGATTGATTAAATTTTGCTCCATATGATTTCTGCTATCATATCCTGCACCAACTCTCCGTAATCACATATGTACATATCACATCAACGTCCGTCTATTATACAATGTTTCCAATTGTTATCGACAGGCATAATGCTAGAGTATTATCTATTCTAAATCGATGATGTTGCAGCGAAATGATTGATCAACAAACCTATCACACCCCACATCATGTTCAGATAATCGAGAATTCGTGTTTTAGTACAAGACGATTCTCCATTACTAAATGCTTGCTAACACGTACGAGTGATATTGGAACTGTAATTGTTTATCAGATTACTAGACAGCACATTTTGTGCATTTATTTCAAAAATGAGTAGATGTAATTTAAAACAGCACAAGACCATTAGAAAAATTTTAAAATACTGTTGTATTATTTTCAACCTATTAAACATATTAGGAAAGAAAATAAATTTCTATGTCGTTCCAGATTGTTGCAATTTTGGCAGAAAATTTTGATTTTGCATAGAGTTCGGTGACTACAGAATACATTGCACTGGTTCAATAATTTTTCTCACATTACTAAATTAAATCAACCTCCATTCTCATTTCGATAATACTTCTCGAAATTGTTTAAGCAGATAATTCACGTAACAAATTGCCCCAGCCATGTGAAAAAACAATTAGTGCCCGAATAAACGGTACAAAACCAAGAGAAAGATAGAACGAACTATTGAAGAAAATAATTACATGCCACCGCAACACAATCAATCTTTATAAATAGCGCGAGCCGCACGAACATAGTCCGTGCTCAATCATAGTTTTCAAAATCCAATTTTCTCGGAAACGAAGTCTCGCACGGACAAACATCATTGCACATTCCGGATTTATTTATTTTTACACGAAGTGTCAGCTGCTCGTCATTCGTAACGCGATTCTCGGTACGTTCGGAATATCGATCCGTAGACATGCTTAACCACTCGTATTCGAAATAACCAAAAAAAAGGGGACAACGAATTGAAAACTGTCAATCTAAATTGCTTTTCTCACGAAACAGGCATCGCGTTTTTAACAGTCACGACTAAAACGCTTCGCCAGTATTCTATTCGCCGTGAGAAATATCGAATGCCATTCGATCCGACTAAAAAGTCCCGAAAGAATACAAATATAACCTGATGAATAAGACAGAAATTGGAAAGTTAGAATTTTTAGTTTGCATTAGCGTCGTCGCACGTTTTTACTGATTGACTGGTACCGAGGGGATAAAATGTTGACAGTTACGGTGGAGATCTTTACGACAGTTATCGAGAGGTACGTAACTAGGCTAAGCGCCGCTCTTTTCGCTAGTATTCCAATTAGTATTGCAGCTCCGTGGTGCTTGTACCCAAACTAAAAGTGTGGGGGTGAGGAGCAATTGTAGAACTCAGCCCACTGTTCACCTGAATCTGTCGTGTTGTCTTTCATCTCAAAAAGAATTCCACAATGTTTTCCCCAGTTGGCCTACTTCCGGCAAGGATTGGAGACGACGGTCGCCGCGCGGAATCAAAATCGGACCCGTCGACAGCGACTCGCGGAAGATTCGCGGGGTGCGTCGCGCGTTCGTTCGCCGCACTTCGGCTAATTGAATTATTAACGCCGGTCAGGTGTGAAGGATAGATGCTTCGGGGTTAGCTAATTGTGGTGTCGTAAATAATAGAGACGATCCAGCGTGTTGCAGTTCACCGGGGCGGCGGCGGCGTCGCGCATGGAAAAGGGTGGCTGAGTTGGTCGACGTAGGTAACCGTGGCTGTGGATCCGCGGGCAGAGGGCGGTTGGAGGGGGGGCAGCGTTGAGTGCTCCCTGAATAAACAAATACCGAAGCGTGCTCATTATTTACGACGGTACCGCGTTGCGGGGTCCGCTGCGGACGCCTGACGGACAGGCTCGGTCGGTTATATATCCAGTTGCGGTATAAACGGGGGTGATTTCCGGTAGCTTGGCCACCCTCAAACTCGCAGCGGCGCGCGATGAATAACGAAAATTTCCGCGCGCCGCGGCCGGGCCACTCCTCGCCACGAATTTTTCCGATACACGGTTTCATCGGCCGTAAAATTCGACCGGGGAACCTGTTTTTTCCCCCCGGTTCCGTTCTATTCCGTTTCGTTCCGTTCGCAGCGCGGGCCCGCCACCGCGCCGATATTAAATCGGTGATGGATGCCCGCAGAATGTCTGTAAAATCTGGGCCGTCCATTTGTTTTAACAATTCAGTTAAAGAGGATTACTGCCCCCCGCGCGGTTTATTACTTGGACCACAGTAAACGCGCCGGGCAGTACAAGATGCAGCCGACAACCGATGCAACACAATGCGCGGACCGTGCACCCCGAAATACTAGCGCGTATTTTCTGATCCGATAACCGATAAATGATTCTTATAGATTTTCATGCGCCCCATGCGAATCTGAAAATTGCAACCCCCTCATCGTCCTCGCGATTTTTTCGACTGGTCCTTTCTCTCGATCCTCTGCGCGTTCATACTCTGTTTTTGACATCGATTAAAGCTTTATACAATCGGGTTTTCTGAACTGTCTTCTTTGTTCTCTCTCACTCCGCGTTGTCAGTCTATTTTCGAGTTTGATTAAACCTTCAAGGATTGAGTTGTATTATCGGGTTTTCCAGCCATGATCTTTTCATCCTGGAAATCTGTCTGTATGACGTGTTTTTCGAGGTAGAAATATTCTTTGTAATTATTGGACAGGAATGCTTGGAAAAATATTATATTCCAACGAGTCGCGTCATTTTTGTTTCTGCAACTCGTTTTGCTTCTACCGAGTGTATATAAAAATGTAGATTCTGAAAAAATTAAAATACTTTCGAGAATATTTTACAACATGCCTCAGTCAAGAAGAGAAAGGAAAGCTTCTAATTAAAATGTTGGACTGTACGATTGTATAGTAACGAGATATTTATACGTGGACTGCGGATTATATGCATGTATAACAAAAATTAATATGTCAAATGCAAAACACTAAAGACATTTAAAGAATTTAGAAATACTGTTGTATTGTTTTCAACTCTATAAAATGATTGCGAAAAGAAATGAATGTCTATGTGACTCCTGTATCTTGCAATTAATACGGACAATTTAGATTTTGAATACAATTTAATTACTTTCAAAGTGTCACTATACAGGGTACATTATAATGAGAACACTAATTAACCCTGTATAGTACCACTTTCGAGGTAATTACATTGAATTTTATAAAAATCTGAGTACATGTTATTCTTCATTATAATTCAGCATAATTCTATGGAATGTTCACAATAGTATTTTCTTATTCATTAACTTCATAGTCTGACCTCCTTTGGAATGACTCTCTGATCGATTATAATGCTGGCGACACCCTGTAACACCGACCCAATTCTGAGAATCTGTAACACAGAATTTTCAAACTTCCAATTCACTGCATTTTGTAAATTTTATGTCTCCAACATCTCGTGGATATAAACAAATAAATATTTGAACGTTAGTTGCATTTCGATGTCAAACGGTATTTTAAGGTATTTTCTAGATAGAAAGGGCCAAGTTTGCACAATAAGTAAATATCGAGAATATCGAGAATATTTTTATATCGATGCATCGTGATATTTAATACGCGGTAAAGAAAGTAAAAGATATTTTCAAATAAATAAAAGTCGACCACATACAATTTGTTTTGTACGACCATAAAATACTCGCGGGATATCATTTCATATCGGACCTGTCAACAAAGTGTGCTCACATGGAGCTATCGAAAATTCACGATTCGCATCATTTGTTCCAATACGCGCGTAGGTTGTAATGCTATCCGTTGGATACACGAATGGTACCACGGATTTGCGGAAACGTGGAAGATTTTATTTGTTATGGGAAAATATTGGATGGCCTTATTCCGTAAAAAAAAGATCTCGGGGAAAAGTAATGATCGGAAGATAAGCGTAAATAATAATTATACTTACATTTTCACTTTGTCAAATATGTCGCGGTTTACATAATTTTCCGCTTGAAAAAATGGAATTACGCAGAATTCGATATCCGATATTAATTGCCTCTGCAAACAATACGTTAGTAAAACTACATAAAAATTTATCGACTTTTGAATACAAAATTGTATTAAATACGTTGAATTTTAACCCGTGATGAATTTTAAAATATAAAATCGTGTTATGCTCCAATGAATTTTATATTTTATTTGTTAAATTTGAGAATATGAAATTGTTATAAAGGCTATTGAATTTTAAAATATAAGATTTGTGTTACAGTCCACTTTATATTTGATTTTTTTGGTGTCGCATGCTAAGAGTGCATAAAAATTCACAGTTCAGCATTGACCACTTTAGAAGGACATTTTAGGTAGGACAGGGTCGGATTAGTTGGACTGAGCCAAGGGTTGCAGCCACTGCGTCTATGACGTGCTTAGCACGTTGCTGCTTCGTTTATCTGCACTGACTCAGCTCGTTGAATAAACCCCGAACTTAGGAGAGAGTGATCAAAAGTGACCAGAGTTGTTTAAAGAGCGGAATCGGCAGTGGGAAACAAGTTCAAACTCTCCCTACATATATATATTAAATGTATAAAATTCGGCTATGATTTTCTATGTGCAGGAGGATTGGAATAATAATTGCTGAATCTTAACTATTGGGTTCCTGTTTCGTTAAATAAATAATTCAAATTTAGAGGATCCTTTCCGATTGCTAAATTCAATACACTGTTGATTTTGTTATTCAGTATATACAAACTATACTATAACAAAATTTCCTCATCGCACTGAAACTGTAAGAACGAAAATTTTAGTCCGCCCGAGTTTCGAGAATCCGGACAAGAAGAATTGAATTTTGCATAAAAATCCGCTAGTAATCAGCATTCTCTTCCTCGTCGCGGAAGTTTCTAACATTCATCCCCATTTCGTTCCCGGGCAAAATTATTCAATTCTTCCAGCAGGATTAGCGAGCGATCGATCCAGGACCAAGTGAATCGTTACATGAACGAGCCGGTATCGATCAAAGCATCGGCTGTCGTTCCTCTCGTGTAACAAGAAAATTATGAGACAGTGACCAAAGAGAATTGGACGTATAATATTCGCGTCGACCTAGTTCCCTGTCACCGTTGTCTCCGCGGAGAACTCCATGAAATTACGTTCCTGCCCCCGTCTCCGTTTATTCTTTCTCTGTGCCGTCACGGAGGGTCGTTTTCAATCGGGCCGATTGAAATTCGAAAATTCGAAACGCGGCGCAAAACACGAAAAGTCCATTACCAATTTTCGGTTCGTATTTCTATCGGCTGCGCGGGCTGAATATAAATACATTTTCCTCCTGATATCTGTATCAATAGAGCCGCGCGGATACGAGGATACACAAAGGCCTGACAATTTCACCCGGTTCCATGGAACACAGCGCGAAATGTGAAAAATTCAACATCGCGTATCAGATTCCCCTGTCGGAGGATAATTTCCGCAACACGATACAATCGCGAATCGCTCGGCATCGGGGGCTGCGGAATTAGCGAGGCCAGCAATTTCGCGAGACAAGGTCGAAAGTCACTGTGGGACGCCATTAACCCCCATACACTACGCCACTGAATTTTCTCTGTTTAAATACTGCAAAATTTTCTACAACTGTTTATATAACGTTCATGCATATTGCTGTTGGAAAGATGAATTTTATTGAATTAATTCGTTACTGTTTATCACTGATCCAAGGATCTTCATGAAAAATAAAAATTGTCTGCATCTATCTCAAAACACAATAGCTATACAGCTATTGTTTTTAAAGATACGTCAAATGTCGGAAGGACAATATTGAATGGTTCAGTGGGGCTCACACACACACACATGATACAAAAAATATTTTTGTTTTTATGTGATTTTTTTTAGAGATATCAAGAGATAAACTTTCTAAGTAGCTCCTAGTCCATATAACAAAAATTCGCAGTCTACTCGTATAAAGGATTCTTTCTTTCTTTCGTAATCTTACTAATTATTCTAAAACTCAAAATCTAAAATCACTTCTACTTCTTAAAAGTTAACTCCTTGGCATACAAAGAGGTCTCGGAGACATCATAGGTTTTTGTTTTTTAATTTTTAATTTTTGTAGTAAAAATTTTAAGAAACTGGAAACAAATTAAATTGTATTTTCAGTGGTAGTATACAGCCTTTACAGATCTGATATAAATAAAAATCGTATATTAAATTCTGTGGAATTTAATATTTATAACAAATATTACCAGCAACATGTCTATTATCCAGGAACAGATCCAGAAGTTAAGTTAAGGGGTTAAATATTAAATATTAAATTGTCCAAGTCAATTGCAAGAAACAAACATTTTTTTCTGCAATATTTTCGTGGAGTTGCATTTCACCTGTTCCTAATTGTCATGGATGCATAAATAATGAATTAGTACGTTCAATCCTTACATATTTAAAATGACACACTTATTTAAGAGACATTAAAATTCAAGGGGAGGAAGAGCGACGAATCATTCGGAGATTTTGATTATTAATCAGCCAATGTTAAATGCAGGGTGTTCGGTTGCATGCGATTCTTCGAGGATCGAGCGATGCACCGAGCGATCTTCGATCGAATGCATACGTCAAGTCAATGTACGACCCCGGAGGATTAAATCTGATTCGAAGCTGTTTGCAGCTGGCACTTGCTCGATCGAGATCGTGATCGAGACGAGACGAATCGAATCCCGTTGATCTTTCGCCTCCGCGGACCTCTTCATTCGTGGATCATTGTCTCCGGTGACAATGGACGGTTGGCGCGTGCTGCTATTTATAGTGCGGATCATTAGAATTTAAACAACGCCGCCGCGGAGCCACGTTGCTGGGAAAGTCATTCATCATCGTTCTTCTATCGCGCGTCGTATAAACGTCCCGTATGACACGAATGTAATAAATGATGCCGCGGCGGTCATGTGTTTTATAACTTTGATTGCGGTCCGAGGCAGTGTTTGCGCCATTGAATATGTACCGTTTGTTTTGCTGCGAAGATGTAGATCGTTATACCGCGAAACGTAATTATTCGAGGCTTATAATACTAATGGAAATGTTAATGATATTTGAACGGACCGGACACGGCGTAAATGGCATCACGCGAACGTGTCCAATATTTACGGCCTGACGCACGACAGAACTGCTTTATTTATAATTTGTAATTTGAAAATTCTACACCGCGGACAACGCCGAACGGAATCAACATTTCAAATATGTATAGCTGTACGAAAAAATAGCTGGTATAATTACCAGGCTGCAATTTTAATATTTTCACAGTGAAATCTTTGAAATATTTTAATGAGGTTTTTTCCGATTCTCATTTCTCTGGGAATTAATCTTAACAGTCTCTGGACGTGATCAAAGATTCTCAGTCTACAGATCACTTTATCATAACATTCATAACGAGATGGAAATAGGTTTTTGTTTACATGATTCACATGGACATGGGCATATACAAAATATGCTCGATGTCCATGGCCATCTACATACTTTATTTATAATTTGAAAATTTCACATCGTGGATTGCATGGAAGCAATTTTCAATATTTATGGATGTATAAAATTTAGATTACTAGACAGTATATCCTCTGTATATTTTCAGTCAAATGTTTGAATTATTTTAATGAAGTTTCTACCATCTTCCCCGTCAATTATAATTCCTGTTTAAAAGATCGTGTAGTGATGTGTACAAGCTATACATATATTCGTTGTTTATATATAAAGAACTGCTTCGTTTATAATTAATAATTGGAAGATTGTGCGAGGCAGAGTTGTATCAAGTTAATATCTTCGGTATTTACAGGTGATGTTGTAAACAGTTTTCCCAATATATGATACTGACCGTGCATAGGAGTAGCTTCATCCTTTCTATGTATATTAAGAACTAGTGACTTTTCGCTCTACGATTTTTGTGAAGAGGAAGTCCAAACTACTTTCGAAATGCGAGTATTGTCAAAGGTGCAATTCGTCAAAAACGAGTCCGTGAATTTCAAGCATGTATCCCGCGACGACACTGTACAAACAATCTCGCGGTTTCGTGGCAAAGAAACGGTGAAGAGCAAACGAGTTTTTTAAGCCACGACGAGATCCACCTGAACGAACAGTCTCGACGAAAGGAAACTTGTCGGCTCAGTCGATGACGAGGAAGAGACGCCGTCATGAAATAACAGCTGCCGAAACGTTTCTATTCGAAAACATTTTTTGCTCGGAATCGAGGAGAAATGCTTCTATATTTATAAAGCAATCTTACAGTTGCACTGACACGTACGAGACGAACAGTTCTGAGCTGTTTCGCGAGATTTTGCTTGCTATACATACCGAATTCTAATGATTACAATACACTCTACATTGCTATACAGGGTATCTCAACTAACTTGAGTAGCTTAAATATTTTGCTTATATTTTAAGACAAGCAAAATCACTGTTAGCGCGTACGCGGAACCGATACTATTTTGTACTTCGCGCTATACTTCCCATATGCTATGTTTGCTCGTCAGCTGAGCTCGCTCTATTTAAATGTATGTATATGTCGATCTATCTCTTGAACGTTCCCTCTCTCTCTTAATTAATTATTAATTGTAAAAAATTTACAATTGTTGTGTAATAGAAGAAGATAGTAAGGTAGTAATTTTCAAGGAAAATTTATTATATCTAGACTGCGGATCTTTATGTAAAATAAAAAAATGTTTGTATTGATTGCCAGACACTGGAGCCATATGAAAATTTAATTCTTCTTTTAATTATCTTATTCGGGTGAAACACTAACACACTGGTGGCCGTAAATGTTCCCAGCACCTCCACTGTTTTAAATTGTACACGTTCCCATTTCTGTCATGAATGCATAAAATCCGCAGTCTAATTACATCAAAATGAATGCTCAAAATGGCGCAAAAAATCGGCGGATCGGTCAAACGACCCGCTATCCGCATTTCTCAGGAGAAGAATTGTCGTGGATTAATCGTGCGTTTTCCGTGGCTCAGTTCCGGATCAAGTGGCGGGACCCGTCGCGGCGTTTGTCTTTGATCACTCAAAATCGAATCCCGTCGGTCTTGTCGCGCGAAGACGCGCCGGAGCCGCGCGCGTCGTCGTCGTCGGTGTTCTCGGCATCAGCATAAAACCGAATAAGAAGAGCGCACCCGCGGCATCGGGATCCCGAATCCCCAAACGAGATTGACTGCGTCGAAACAGCTGAGTCTCCGTTACGCAACGAGCTTCCAGGAAATCCGTGCCCATCCACGGAACGGGTGCATTTCTCGTGGATGAGGGATGGCTGAAGTGTCCTTTTCTCCTGCGGCTCCTCCTCCACCCCGGCAACGGCGGCGCGGCGTGCACACCGGTACGCGTATCCTGCCTCGCTGTATCCAGGAAAATGTAATGGGTATCGAGCGTGAAGCAAGAGCGAAATTTGTTCTCGCGAGCCTCGGCCATCGAATACAAGAAGACACCCTGAGCCTGTCCTTCCCCCCCGCACGGTCGCAACCCCGTGTTCCTTTCGCGCCTACACGCATTCCTTTCTTTCTCTGCCCCCCCCGCCCGGCCGCTATAGTTCTAGGTCTCTCTGTTCGCCTATATTCCCGCAGAGAATCGTTCCACGGTGCATTGAAAAATAAATCTCAGTAAAAGTCCGGGGTCCCTGTCGATACACCGACATTATGCAATATCTTTCTATGTTGCCGCCACCGGCGCGCCTCGCCCTCCAAAGGGGGCGAGGGTGGCTGCTGGGGGGATCGAAAGGAATGAGCGTAATATCCCAGATGGGCTGTACGTTTCGGATGCTTAGGTAAACCCGGCGCGTTTGTGTGCAGGCTGCGTGAAGCCTCTCGCGCGCATCCTATACACGCAGTATGTGTCTATTACAAGCCCGTTCAGCCTTACCGTAAGCTCGGATCCGCGACGTTCTGGGCTCCATCTCTCTTTCTCTCGCTCTGACTACTTTATCCTTATATCACGAGTTTAATTTCCCATGGATCCACGTCCGTAGGAGGGCCTGTCGGACGCCTGTCCCAGTGTAACGTCGCGCGAGAACTCTTACCCGACGCTACGCTTCGCAGGAACTTTCGAGCCGAAGAGATTGAATGGATTAAATCTTCTTTCGCAAATCTGCGTTCACCTTGCCCTTCCTCTACACCCCTTCCTGGGCTAACTACGATTTACTTTATTATGGCGCCGTTTAACCAGGGGATTCGAAGACGATTCCAAACTGTGATGGTGTAATGGTGATTTTAGTTGTTGAGAAGCAGGAATCAAACAGATACCTTCTTATAACAAGGTTAAAGAACTGATTGTATCAATATTTTTAACTCATTCCCGCGAATGACTGCTATAGATGTCAAATCTCTCCCTGCACCCGTTTCAGTTACTTTTTATTTGTCTATCCCGGGCTTTTCCACGAGAGGCAGGCGATTTAAAAAAAAAAACTTGACAATATTCTGCGTCGGCTTAAATTCTTATTCACATGATAATTAAAATTGTAACATGTGGCCGTCAGACCGGCTCAGATTTTCTCTTTAATCTTTCGACGTTGTCGGGTATATTCACGTATTTTCGTAAAAATTCTTGCCAGAGATCGTTGTAACGTACCTATCTTTAGATTATCTTCTGTAAACCCACGGCGCATAAATAACACGAAAGTAATTACGCTTTTTATTTTATATCTTTCGAAAATGAATCTCTCTCTCTCTCTCTCTCTCTCTCTCTGTCTCTCTCTTTCTCAAGATTAGGACTGAATTTGTAGTTCTAAACACAAAGTAATTACCGCTCGTTCAATAAATATTAATTCATTTCGACTAGAGATCCTGGTTTTGAACGCGTATTAATGACACGTGTGTATTTACGAACACATATTTTAGTGCTTGTAATTTTAAGTACACCTACGCATCCAACCTCATTTTAATTAACATAATTTCTAGAACACTGATATTAATTACGTATCGAGACTATGGTTTCATAAATTCCGCGGTTGTTGGTACAACAATAAATTTACTGGACCTTAGAACCAAACAAACAGACACGAATTCGAAACAAACATTTTAAAACGGCAACAATCCCAGAAAAATTTGCTGGTTTCCCGTGGTACAGTCGGTTAGTCTTATACCACTAATATAGAAAATGGATATTAAAAGCCATCGAAGGGTTCAGCAATGGCTGGACGGCTGATCGAGCAACGATCGTCGTGCCGCAATTAATAACGCTAAGAGCGGCGTGCGGTCTGGCTCGGCAAAGTTCAGGAGCCGAGAGACGCGCACCGATCGGTTCCATCTCATTTCACTCGGAGCTATTTTTTTCGATAAAGCAGGCATTACCGATGACCTTCGACCGGGGTGCAGAGTATCCCGGGAGTGGAGGTCCCAAAACGTCGAGGTAAGCATAGCGTGATCCAAGGTGGAGAAGCATCCGTGCCGCGGCAGCTGGGTCATTTGTCGTTGACGGCACCCACGGGAAATCACGTGATCGAGTCTCACTCTCTGTGTGATTGCCACTTCGTGGACGATCGATTCCTCCAAACAGCCACAATGCTCCATTTAATATGTGTCAGATGGCAGGCCGCGTCACAATTCGACATCGGTAACGACTTGGTCTGGGTTGACGTTTTTACGTAACACCACAGAGTAGGTATAGGAGCAGACCAACCACCGTATTGGGTTTTGTGTCTCACGTAGTCAGACATCCAAAAGTTTTTATTCTTTATTTATTTTTTTTACAGTTTATTTTAACGTGGTCCCATTAACAGCGAGGTCATTAGCGACCACATGGTTTACACTTGGTTAGAACATATTTGACAAGTAATCTGTAAAGAGGCATATAGTTAACACTGACGTTGGGATGAGAAACAATAACATACAGTTATAACTAGACTGTTTCTTTATGCAAAATAAAAACTTTCTCCCTGTATTGCAACAAATTGGGGTGCAAAAGATATTAAAATTTTTGCTGAGTATGTTCAATAGGTTAAACATAATATAGTAGTACATTTAAATTCTTCAAATGTTCTTATCGTCAGAAATTAGATCTACTCATTTTTATCATAGATGCATAAAATCCGCAGTCTAGTTATAACAGTTCATATAAATCGATGGATTTAAAGAAGAGGAGGACGTTCCTGATGTTGTCTTCGTTTAGATTCGACCTACTTCACCGCATTCCTGCCAAGGACCTTCCTCTTATTTCACCACGATACACGTTTTCTATTGTAATTTGTTTGGTGATAAATAAAGAATATCAGTTACTACACTTCATGTGTTCTTTTTTCCCACCCCGTACATGAATATTCGATCGTAGCATTAGATTAACATCTTCGAAAAAAGAGGTGGCAGGAAAATTTGGTGCCACCTCTTTCTCTATCATGTTCTTCTGTAAGAAACCCAAAAATTTTCAATAATCTCAAAAATTGAATTTTGTATTAGGAGAACATGATATCGAAGGAGGTGGCACGAAATTCAGTAGTGCAACTCAACGACAAGTCAGACGGTCGAAAATTGGCGAAAATTTTCGAAAACCTCGAAAGTTGAGTTTTGTATTAGGAGAACATGATATCGAAGGAGGTGGCACGAAATTCAGTAGTGCAACTCAACGACAAGTCAGAAGGTCGAAACATTTTTGGGAAATTCAGTAGTACAACTTAACGACAAGTCAGACGTCCGAACATTTTTGTTTTCCGAAATTTCGCTATTTTTACGACTCCAAAGCAGTAGTGGAACTCGAGGGGAAGTCGGGCGTTCAGGAAAAATTGATGGTTCAATAAATATATATACAGATACGTTTTTCTATTACATTGTCTTTATTTATTCATTGTAGAATCATACATAATATGTTTGCACTTTACATGTACATAACTTTTATTCTCAACATGTATAACAAGAATGTAGACTGGTTCAGAGAGACTCAGCACACCGTCAGACTTCTACTGGAGTACTGCAATACTACAGACTGCGGTCACAGGCGAGGTACAGATAATTATATTAGATGATCAGTCCATTGATTGAATTATACTGCTAAATTCCTAATGCCCTTGCTTGTGCTGCGGCAGCCGATGGATAAATCTGCAAGCACCATTTGTCGCAAATGTTCGAGGAAATTAAGGGGAACAGAGTTACCCTGTCTCTATCATTACTGAATATCACGGTCCCCATCCCATCCCCATCAGAAATATCAATTTTAATAACAGGAATTTTGAAAGTTCAGAAGTAAAAGAAATTCAGAAATGGAAATTGACCGTGTTGATTGAATGACCAGATATTCCGAAACAGAAACTGAGTGTTTGACGTGCTGAAGGTAGGTGGAAGGTAGGTGCATGGAGGACATGATGATGGTAGGTGTTAATGAAGAAAGCATTGAAGAACCTTTGGCCCTTAACACTGTTGAAGATGGGCCGAGGTAGCTCTGGATTACCCCTGGCCAGCCCCTGGTCAGCCCATGGTCCCGGAGCCAGTCTGCTCCTGCCGAAATCCCCGGCCCGACTGACTGAATGACTGAGCGGTCGCTGAGCTAAGGTGTGCACGTGCGCAGTAACGCGAAACTCTCCCCACCCCATCTAATTTCGGGTGATTTCGATCACCGTGACACTAATTACTGATAAATTTATTATTTTTCTGGCTGGTTAGCACTAAACGTACCACGACCGATCAAAGGACCGTTTCTAGATTTTTTAATTTCACACACAACTAATGAAATTCTAAAAATGCTTTCATAGGCAATGACTTAATAAATATCTTTATTAAAGCACATATTGTAATAATAATCGCGCAAAGTCTAAATAAATTAATTGTAATTTTTATAAGGCAACCACGTGCTTGTTGCTTTTATAGCTTGGTACGTTTAGTGTTAATGTGTTTAACAATTCCTTTTGCCAACCATGTCGACAAGCTCTCCCTCGCACATCTTGCCATCTAATATTTTTTAGTAAGAATGCCTAATACTACTCAAGACACAGAGTAACTATTAAAGCATGTCTCGAGCATGTTTTAAAGTCTTAAAGCATGTCAAAGTAAGCATATTATAGCTCGTCTGTGGTAACACAGCGAACTAGACCGGCGTGCATCATGCACGCGACAAGGATGCCTCGTTGGCTGGCACTCGAAACAGTGAAAAATTATCGCGAATAAAATCAGATGGTTATATCCGCGCGAAAGTTACAAGTCGCTGGAGAGGAGCCAGCGAAACCCGCATTTTAAGGAGAACGTTTTAGAAGCCCACACGTCAACGTGAATATTTTTCCATCAGTTGAAGTCATCCAACAGTAAGGCAAGACCGTGATATATCTCGTACGGGTTTGGAGTTCAAAACTAATGCTCAATACTAAATCAAGCGATCACTAAATGTGACTACTGCGATAGAAAAATAACAATACTGACGGACGCATTTTTAGACCAACGCTATAAGATCCCACATATCAACGCAAATATTTTACAGAATGACTGGCAATGTCGAATTGTGCAAAAACGATTACAAGATAAATGTTATGAAGTAAAAATTGCTTAATGAAATTACCACAAGAGCTGAATGTCATCAGGTAATAATTGATTAATAAGATAAATAATTAAATAACATATCATATAAAGTAAAAGTCATAGAATTAAATAATTATTAATAGTTGCTATAACAATAAGAAATAGTAAGGTTCATATAAGGAATATTAAAATTATTTCCGAGGAGGGTTATAATCATCCATATTAAAGAATACAAGAAGCCCTTTCAAAAAATGTAGAACATTCAACTCTAGTTTAAAATATATATATATATACATTCCCTTCTATCTCCAAACCAGTAGGCGTGATTCAGAATGTGTGTGTTTCTGTGAATCACCCTGTATAACGTACGTGGCGTATTAGTAGAAATATTTCGCGTTGCCGTCAACAAACACACGTGCTTCCGCGCGAATTCCGTTGCTGCTGCAAATATTCGTGTTGGTCTGCGGGTTCCATATAATTTACGCGACGGCTTACGCGTTTGTTCACACCGACGCGTAAAATTTTCGCTAAGACCGCGAATTTGCAGCGTTTCTTTATACGACTAATTTTACTCGCGATTCAAAGCTTTTTTGCTGGCGCAATAATCGCCGAAAATCATTCTGCATTAACTTTCCTCGTGAACATTTCCAGATCATGAAAAATAACCAAGGATGATGTAACGTTCGAAAATACGAAAAGAATATATATATATATAATAGCAGTGGTCATATTAAAAAGATTTAATGAGAAAATGTTTTATTTGGCACCTGTGTCTTGCAAACAACGCAAACAGTTTTTATTTTCAAATCAGGATTATCAAATATTTATCAAACTTGCGATAAAACATTGATCTCTCTATAGAGCTTCCTGTAAAATAATTACAAAATGTCGTACCTCCTTTTTCTCGTTTTCCCAAATTGTATATAAGTAAGCATATTTGGAAGAATTTAGCAATCAGGCTAAAAACCTGATAAAAAACTGGCAAATCTAAAGCACAGGATCCTCTATAACGAGCTCAAAAAATAATTTAAAAAGGGAAATAGAAATGTATTAGCAATCATTTGAATCACAACTAGACGTGTGCTTAAAGGAGAAAGAATAGTTTCCTCGATCAAGCGGTGCCAAACAGACGAACACAAGTGAACTGATCAGTGATCCAGCGAGGAAGTTCTTCGGCGCAGAATGTTTGCGTTGATCAGCGAGACTTTTTAGTTTCGCAAACTACATTTCATAGCGGAAGCCGGCACGGTGTTGAAGATCGACGGGTTAATCCTTGACAAGGCCGTAAGTCTCGTCGAGATCACGTCAAAGGCCGTCGAAGCGGAGACTGTAACGAAGTAATTCATCTTACGCGCTTCTTACCGAAAACTGTCATGCTCGTCCCTCGTCCGGTCTTAACGGATCGCCCGGATTTAGCTGGTAAGTAGCAATAAGCCTCGAGAATTTCGGCTTTTAGGAACTCGGGCAACCTGCCGGAAAGTGCACGGTCCATGGAAACGGACCGACTTCGTCTATGAGTGCACGGCTCCGACGCGGCATATGGCGACGTAGAACGAAGTTTACCCTTCCGGATCAGCACAGTTTAGGGTGGCCACGCACTGTGTGTGTCCGAATAGAGGAACGGTATAGTTTTGTTCGACGAGAGAGGACGAAACTTCCCCTGTCCCGTTGCCCATTTCGAAGTCCCGATCGGAGTATCCGGAACTCTGTTCGGGCAAGATCCATTTCGGTAACGTCCAAGTTCGCGGATGCGTCGCTATGAATCTTCGATTCGCCATCGGCGCTGCAACATCGGTCATTCTCGAGGCTCCGGGGGACTTTCGCGAACGCGAACTTCCGCGCCGGCGAAAATTGAACGAGATTTGCGAAGGCCGGGGCCGGGGGCACGGACAAAAAAGATGATTTATTATTCATTAAAGAGAAACAACGCGGAAGCGCTTAGCGCGGGGGTCTCGGAGGAAGTTCTTGATTCTTCGTGGAGGGCGGGTCGAGGGGAAGGGATGAACTATTCAAACCCGTGGCCAGGGATATTCTTCATATCGTTATTACTTATTCCATGGACAAGTAATAGCGAAGTTCGCCGGGGTCCCGCCCTTATAAGGCGTTCTCTAATCCCTTGCATTACTTTGACCCGGTTTCGGCCGCGCGGCGTGCGCGGCGCTCGCTTGCTAAAACAATCGTAACTTTTCCTGTTTCCAACTACCCAAGGCTCGTGCTACGTATGCAGCCACGCTTCCCCGATGAATATTTCATATTTACGTTACGTTGCCGACTCTGCGCGCGGCGCGGCGCGGCGCGGCGCGCGGCGGTCGCCGGATATAAAACGATGCGATTTTCGATGCGGAGAGTTAAATCTAAAAATACAATGCCTACTCGAGGTGCCGTAGCCCTGGCTATCCGGCGGCCGCATAAAATGTTTGCCGAAGGAGACGGGAAATTATTTGAGAGCAAATTCTACTTACCCGCGAGAGAGGGAAGAGAGGGGGGGGGGAAGGAAATGTTCCGCGCGGAAGTTCCAGGCAAAGAACTCCGGCTTCCCTTTCCGCGTTACTGTTCTTTCAAAGGATTTCCCAAGGCTTTCGTTTAATTAAATGATAAAACAATACAGCCGAGTCGGAAGTTCGCCACGGCTGCGCCTCGCGCGCCGCGTTAAATTCAGACCCCCTTTAGTCCCCGCTGCCCAAACGAACGAAGCGTTTACACGATCCCACGGCCGTTTCCACGGTAAACAGACAGCGTATGGATGAAGAAGATTATCGGAATGGCGCGGCGGTCGCCGAAACGCTCGATCCCGGCCGGCGAAAATGAAAAATCTGCGTACTGGACTGTGAAAAGCGTGTTACTAGTTCATTGTGGCGACTGCACGCCCCCGGTCGTACTTTGGCGATCAGCAACAGCCGTTTCCTTGCTTCGATGCAGCGGCGTTCCTATTTCCAGTGGCGTGAGTATGTTATTTGGAAGTATACGGTAACGGCAACATTATTTATTTTTTATGCATTTTTTGGAGACGTATTTGTGACATTTTTCCGATTAATGTTCGGATCGTGTTTACTTGTTTAATTGAAGATTTATTTACTTGTTTAATCGACATTTATGTATTTCACATGTTTAGGGAAGGGAAGGGTGTAAATGAAGAAGTTTATACAACAATTATATCAAGAAACGAGACAGTTTGACCGATCCGTCGTTGGATATCGAGAATTTTTGGAAAATTGGACGTACCAACGCTTCTCGTGTTCGATAACGAGAAACCACCCCCTGCAGAATTATAGCAGTGCGACCGGAACGCCCTGTGTTTGACGAGCGTGAGTATCGTGGCGCGATATTAGAGCCGTCGGAAGATTAATTCGACATTCCTGTGGTACGCGTCATCAGGACTGGCGCAGGCAATAATGGATTACACGGTCATCGGATAAACTGCGGCCCCCATGGTCGTCGCTCGGCTGGCGCACGGGGTGGCGTCGCGTTAAGCCGCAAGAATAAGACTTTATGATCACGCCGAATGAGAAAAACACCCACTGCGAGAGTGCAGCGTGACTCACTGTTGCGAATATACAAACTCGCAGTCGTGCAAGGGGTGATCAAGGGGTAGCATGCCGGCATTTCCCTTCGCGGGGCGCCCATATCCGTCAATATCACCGAGTGTTCTTAAGCCCATATTACAGATCCTGCTGCACCTGCGCTCCGATCTCTCTCTCTCTCCTGCCGAAACCGCTTTGATGGGGCACAGAAAAGCCCTGTAGAAGGAGATGGGGGTGAGAGAGAGAGAGAGAGACGATTGTGCCCTGGAATACCGGGGGAGGGAATTCAATTTATGGGGGTGCATATTAAAGTCGCTCGAATTGTCCAGCACGGCGGGAACCATGGTCCACGGGAACGAACATGCATAGAGTCCAGGATTTTTCTTTCCCCGTGTTCTCCTCGCTTTTTCTTTCCTCGATCTCTTTATACGGAGAACCCGGTGGTAGGTCGCTTTTCATCTCTAGCCACGGGTTTTTTGCCGGACCGTTATGCGGATCACGATTTTCGCTCAATTTTATGCACCGTTACAAAAGCTCGCAAATGAACGTTCATGGTGGGCTCAATGAGTCGGGTGAATTGGCGCAAACAAATGCACGTGATCATCGTTTACCCGAAATATGATTCACTGTTTTGTGTCATTATAAGAGTAGAATATATTGGGGATGAACGTTTTATACTGCACAGCTGACGGATGTTTTGTGATTGAAGTAGTCCTTTATGCGATGAACAAATCAAATTTTTAATCGCTTACTGGTCCATCGATACTCTCACCCGAATTATGATGTTAACTTTAATTGTAGTTTCACTTTAATTTCAATACAAACTATAAATCGTATGTGTTGAATATTAACGTTATTGATTTTGCTGAAGTTAAGTGAGATACTTTTCTTTTTATGTTCGACCTTCAGTGCAAATGTGGCTGTGTAATGGGTACGGTGAATGAAATCGTGACAGAAGTTCTGGGCCAAGTAGTTAAGTATTGAAAGCCTGACTCTTTTGACTTCAAAGAATTTTGCCTCTAGCCTGCTTTCAGGTGAAATGGATTGTTTGAACCTAAAATGGGACGCATTATGTAGGCCAAAATATAATAGACCTTCTGCTGATTGCATAAGCGTGAAAACGGTATTTGGAACCGGATTCGGTGTCAAGCCGCGTACGAAAATGCCTGTGCTCGTTCCGATAAATTAGGCAGAAGAAAGCTTATGCACTGTGTGTGTGTTTCGTCCATTGACAAATAAAAATTTTCTCGTCTGCAGATAATGGTAATTTAGAGTCTATTTTAGTAATAAAATGTTATAATTACGTCTTGTATGATATATTGAATTTCATATGGTATTTGTAGCTACAGACTTCAATATGTCTTACAATTAGTTATAATTAATTAACTTTCGTCAGGGAATAATTTTTTTAATTGCGACGAAATTAAATTTTTAAATCAATCTAGCCGTAAAAACATGTTCTCATATGGTAAAGAATTCAATTGCGGTTATATAATTAAAAGAGGTGAAATATGAAAATCGACTTTTAAAGATTTTCAATATTTTATAACAAACAATGAATTTACAATTGTACAAGCAATTAGAGCCTATTAAAGAAAATGAGCTGTTTTCCAGGTTAAAAGGTACGAATTGTTTCCACATTTTCTGTTACATTAATACTTTAATCACAATTTTTTCTTGCAGTATACACATTTTTACCGCGTCTTACTGCGAGCTTCACTAAATAGTTCTTGCAACGAAAGTGGTTTTTGTTCACAGTCGGGTGGACGACTGCCTCGCAGCCAAGCAAACAACGAAGCTGGATGTACTTTAGGTCGCGATAAAGTTTATTATCTTCAATAAAAACTAATGAAGCCGTTATGTATTATAATGACTTAGAATGACTAATTAAACTGTAATCTTAATAAATTTATCAAATTATAATCAGATTAGAAATTTTTTAATCTACAATTATTGAGATTGTAAAGATGGGAATTTATAAATTCAACGAATTTATGTCTTTGAACATATAAAAAAAATCGCTGGAGCTCTGAATAAACTCATTCTCGTATAATTTTTATAAAGTAATGTAAAATGCTCACTTCTCTGGAGCTCCGTGAATGTAGTATTAACTCTGCATGGGCAACCGGGGTCGTTTACGTCCGGACCGAAATTCCACTCTTGAATTTCTTTCTTTTCAAAATTTAAAAATAATTCTTTAAACATTTGACGTTCCGACTATTATATATTAAAATATGGACTCCACTACGTATTCCAAAATTTTGTTAGATTTTTCGAAAGCCTAGAACAGTAAACGAATTATTCGTGAATATAACAACCCAGTATTTTTCATAAAATAATCAGTGTACTGTTACTAATAAGTAGACTGCGGATCTTTATGCATTTATAGCAAAATTGTGTATATGAAAATCGAAGTTGTTGAAAAATTTTAAAAATTGAGGATGTCAATATATAATTTCTCCTCTACTAAGAGAGATCATTGCGGGAAGAAGTAACATTCAATTTAGATTCTATTTCTTGCAATCGGTGTAGAAAATTTTCATTTTGCATAAAGATCTACTAATAAGAATGTATTTATTCTGAAGGGAAGTATTTGCAAAGCGGTTTCGCATGTTTCCGTCGGATAAGCCGCAACTTCCTCAGGGTTAAGCAAGCACACGAATCAATATGCTTAAGCATATACAGACATAAACCAAATGCGTATTTCTTCCAATTTTTCTTCATGGTACGCACGCGAGCATTCGCATGCGCGGTTTGCCGGTTCGTCGACTCCTTCAATGCGCGTCTCCTCATAAAATCGACCCTTTCGAGTAGATTTTGGGCTCGTGTCCTGCACACCATCTCACAGAGAGAGACATAGAGAACCCCGCCTAAAATACTGCGGGTTAGAAGTGATATTACCGAAGTATCTCCTACACTATGTGCTTCTCGGTCGAGACTCTTTCCGGTTCGACCGAAAGGGCGGACCTTAATCCCCGATTAGACCGGTGCCCGGTTAATTTTCAATTTGTTACGATCATGACTCGAATTTCTGCTTTTCATTCTGTGGCCATCAGTCATAAGGCGTTTACCTTTATCCCTGCTGTCCGTTCCGTCGACTTGGCTGCTCGAATCCCGTTCAATCGATAGCATTTCTGGATCCATTACGGTCTACGCCTTAATTTAATTTGATGCTTTCTCTGATCTCAGGCACGTCGTTTATCACGAATCATGCCCGCTATAACGAATCTAGGGTCTTATAGCTAACCTACGTTGCTTGTGTTCGATCCATTGCCTTTCGTATTCCCCTCCGGAAAATTAGAAGTGTACAAAATATCTTGTGGTTTTCATCCATTTTCACACTTTACTTTAATCTTCTAGCACCGAAATTGGATTTAATACATAATCTATATTGACAATTAATTCCACTAAAACCTCTGCAAATATTTTTCTTTTCCACATAATTTAATCAGACCCAAAGAATAATTCATATTACATTAACACTTTTGAGAGCGAGAAGCGTGTAGTAATTAATAAAACATCAAACTTTCTTGCATCGATTATAAGAAGCAGAAGACAAATCAAAATTTAATTCTTCCTTAAATCGTTTTAATAAGATGCAAATTATACACAGGGTGTTCACTTGAAAACTTTCTAGCCGAATATCTCGAGAAGTATGAAAGATATTAAAAAAGTGTAAAGTAAGCAGTATCAGTTTTTTATTTGGGTRGYGTTTTCAAGKTCAYTTGAAGGTMAACTTTGTTTTTTCAWATGGAAACCTRYRGWTWWWAWWATGGKATMSTASKATCMCATWWTWWWAWCYRYAGGTTTCCATWTGAAAAAACAAAGTTKACCTTCAAATGAACTTGAAAACGCTACCCAAATAAAAAACTGGACACCTTGGAAATCCTTGGACACGTGTATTACACTTTTTTCTACTGGTACAACCGGTACAACTGTTATTCACTTTTCTCACTAACGCATATAATTCGCATAATTGATATATATTTTGGCCTTATTATAAAATTTACTCTAACGGTTATTTATTAAAGAGAAATTCTTTTACTTTTCGTAAACGAAGTACATCCTTAAAAAGGCAGTAAATGAAAACGAGAAAGGTCAAATACAAATTTGAAAATTTGATTGGGGTTTGGCATTCGGGTACCGAAAGGTTGGAGCATAAATAAAATCGTGGAGAGCTTTGTAGTTTTCTGATGAAGGATCTAAAATATTCATTGTATGCTACGCGTGAGAGGAAAATTGATGGAATCGTTACGAGCTCGCAGTGGGATTTATAGTCGCAAGGGGTAAGAAACGCACGCGCTTAGAGCGTCATTACGCTACATATTTCCACCCCGAGCCCCTCTGTTTAACAATTCACGGGCTTTTCTTTCCCGAGCCGTCAGCGCGCGGCAAAAGCTAATTATCGTTCGCCGCGCGCTGACTGCAAAGTCATTATTTACACGGGTCTGCAATATCAGCCGTATAAATGCCTACTCCCGCTTTTAAGGGGTTGGCCGAGGGAGGGGGGGACAGTCATGCAGAAAGAAGCCGTGCACGTGCGGCTAATAAGCTTTTTTATCGCTGACACAATCGGCCGCGTTTCTGCGCGCGAAAAAGGGTTTTATTTAATTATAGGAGACATTATATATTATGCGCGTTGCGAAACGTCGCGCGCAGCGCAGAGACAGCGCGCCGATTAATTTCGCAACGGACTGCTTTGTGCGCCGCGGCGTCACGGTCCCGTTTTATTGAAGGGCGGAAAAAACGCTATCGATAAAACGCCGCCGCAGTGGTACGAAATCGTTAGAACGCGGAAAGGTCAAATTTTCAACTTCGTTAAAAATCGAGGAATTAAATGGGCTGCTCTGGTTTTTTAATTTTCAAGAAAATTTTTTTGGATAATGTTTAAGCCTTTAACGGAGGGACTCTTCAGTCATGAACATCTAAAGAAATTTTTAATTTCTTTTTTAGCTCATACTGATTAATAAAGAGGGTATGTCTTTCAAAATTTTCGTTACTTTTACCCAGAGTTGTGCAGGATTACGATTGTGTGTGTGAATTACTCCAGAAATTATAATTACAAAGTAATTGAATTACATTGTAATTCAGTTATATTGTAATTTATAATTCGATTATAGATGTAATTCGTAATTACAATTACAGTACAATTATAAAATACTTTGTAATTAAATTACATTAATTACGAATTACGAATTACCTAGAAAACGGATAATGCCCAAATAATTAATGAATTTTTCCCACGTTTCGGCGGTTCTGGAGCACCGTGTGGAACTGGAGCGCAGCGCGTTTCGGGTCGATTAAAATTCAGCCAATAACCGGGGTCCCGGTCTTATTTTGAATTTCCTACCGCGCGGGAGGAATCTTCGTTTCCGCGGGGTTTTAATCGAATCATTTAATTAGCACTCTTGCAGTCGGCACCGTCGCGAAAGTTAACTGACAGACGGCCGCAGATTAGATCGAATTATTCGGGATTATTAGATTAATAGCCTGGGTCCCGCCTCTCCCGCGCTGAAAAGTTATGATTTCAGCTTATCGGCGGGCGGATACAGCCTGATAAGCCGATTCGAGAGAACGTGGTTTTATAACGTGAAATCGAATATCAGCGGACGAGCACGCGTCCGCGAATTTTTCCCGGGGTTTCTTGGGGATTCATAGAATATCATAGCGGGAACGCGGCCTCGCTCCGAAACGTTCTCGCGTGAGCCAACAATCGACTTCAATCAATAAGCCTCATTCAACGGGAACGAACAAAAGTGCGCCGATTGTAAAGTTTACCCCCTCGCGGGGGAGGGGGTATAGGTACCGCCTACCGTTAACTTTCCCCGGTTTCGTAGTATAATTCTCCTATAAAAGCCGGGCGTCAAACATCGTCAACGAGGGCGGCCGGGCCGCGCGTGTCTGCGCGCGAATTACACCGATTCACGCGAATGAAATTAATTCTGGCCTGGTGCGTTAATTAGAACACAGCGGGTTGGTAATTCGAGAAAAACTTATTACCCCTTTACCTGCCGAGGCGGCAGGCTTGTTGTTCGCCGACAACGGGTATCAAACGGCCGATGCTCTTTCTCAACCTGTCCGAAATTGGATCGTCGATACGCGCGAAACGCGGGGGTTGAAAAACTTCCCGTCTGGATAATTCACTCCGGGGAGGGGGGCTATCCGAACGGTCACGCGTGCTACGCGGCTACGTCAATATTCAACACGATTAAACATTATCAAGTAACATTCCGTGAATGCCTACACTAACGCGCCCGAACGATCCGGACGTGGATGTTATGGGGATGGTTAAAAGAACGCGGCAACGTTTCGTGAGGATGCTGAAAGCGAGGGTGCGGGATAGGTAGAAAAGGGAGCTGCGTCTGATAGAAGGGATCGAAGGGAGACACCGGGGGTAGTTTCAGTCATATCGACCACACCACTTTGCCCCGCTATGCCATGGCATGCCGGTGAAAACACCTGAGCCCACCGGCTACCCCCTGCTCGACCTCCCGCTACCCCTAGCCGTCAGTTGACTCGCCGAAGCCAGACATTCGAGCTTCCACCGGTCGCCATACTGGTCGAAATATACTAATTTTTACCGTTCTCGCTGCTCGAACCTTCTGGAACAATTGTCGACGCATTTGTTGACGTGGCTGCTCCGTTTTCATAATTATCGATGAATTCGTGGTAGCTGAATGACTGGAACATGAGTGCATTGCGAATTTTTATGCATTAAACCTAGCAAAGAAATAATTAAATTGTTGTAGTGACGAAAGATCAGTACATATTTTTATTTTCTCGCAGAACCGAAGCCTTTGATATAGCATTTAGATTCCTGACAAAAATATATTCAATATTTTAGGAAACATAAATATATGACACAATGATAAAAAATATAATGGAATGATAAAAACATGGAGTTTTAAAGTTTTCCATTAAAAATCAAGAAGCTAGAAGTACTGAAATAATAAGTAACAAAGCAGCGTACTCATGCTTTCCGAGAAGTAGGGAAGAAAGTGTCAAATCTACTCAAAGAGTTGACGGGGGTTAAACAAAAGTTGAAGGGTCTCTACTAAAACAATAATTACCAGACCATAGACAGCGACTTACAGAGTACAACAAACGGCAACAACAAAGTGCAGAAAGAGCAAACCATCGGCTTCCAAAGGTTCGCGTGCCCGTCTTGTCCGGCTTTGCCGTGCGGCGAACGTGAAAATACGGGGAGGGAAGTACTTTAATGAAAGAATTACAAGTTGCAAAAGTGAGAGACTTCAAAGGCGAAAGCCTCTTATCTCCAGTTAGATATCGTGGTTGTCGAAACGAAAAACGAACGGGGGTGGGTGGGGAAAAAAGAGGAGCAGGGCCGACCGGGCAAGGAGGGCACTCCGCGACGCGGCAGAAGGAACCGTCGGAGATGGTTGGGAGCTTTCGCGAAGCATTTAATCTACCCCCGGTGGGTGACCGAGCTTGAAAACCTCCGGACGAGCTTTTGAACTCGGTTCCGCGGCGATTTAAGAAGAGTCACTCGGCTGGCTTCAGCTACGCGAAAAGTATTAAGCCCAACAAGGGGGCACTAATTGGAGCAAATGTCGTGGCGACGATCGCTCGGGGATGGGTCCTTTAAAGCCCGAGCTTGTTTTCGCGTCGGCAAATGAGACGGAAACCTGGGGGGACGACTGTTGCGAAAAGGAGTAGTCGCGAGTTGTCTCGATCGTCGTCGCGGCGAAAGGAGCGTCCAAAGGGAAATTTATTCGCTTCGGATAGTTTCGGCTGGACCCTCGGTATGCAAGGTTTCCCCTTCGGTCGGTCTCTTTGTTCTTTTATAGTGGACGAAATTTTTACGAGCACTATGATTTACGGAGAAATATTAACCCCTGGACGACGGACCATTATTACAATTTCATAATTGATGATGCTTAGAACTATTCACTGCTTTATTTATCAATATTTTTAGATCGTATTTTTTGAAGAACTTGCAAACACGTTAGTTTCTCTACAGAGTATCCCAAAAATATTGTACTTGATGTACTTGAGGACTGAAAAGGTATTTTCATTGAATTTAACAATTACTGAATTTTTTTTTACTTTACCAATAATTTTAAGCTCACACGATGATGGACATCCTTAACCCTTTGCATTCTTTTGTCGAGTATGACTCGACATCAGAGAAAGAATAATGTAAATAAAACGGGCTCTTATATGTATTTGGTTCTTCGTTATTTATTTATAATTGTCTTATTTTTTAGATAAAAACAAACATAGGTTCCACAAATATAAATTACAAAATTGTTTAAAATAAGCAGCTAGTCAAGAAATTGTCCTTTGAAGTAAATTTCAAATAAAACACTTCAAATAGTGGGAGTTGCTGGCAACAAAATTGAAAAACAATTGGGAGTGCATAGGATTAAGGCGTCCTGGGTCTACCATGAGTTTAAACGTATTCGATATTCACGAGTTTGGACGAGTTTTTACGAATTTGAACGACCAAATTGCTACTTAAATTTTTGATCGAAAACAGTAGTGTTCTTATAAAAATTTCATCTACGGCATTTTCCGTCAAGTGGCTGGTATTTCGCGAGAGCCGACGTCTGTCCAATTTCGCTCACTGCACGCGTCTCACCTGTCCGTGGAGAAAAATAATTTCTCGAGAGGCAGCGGCCGGTAACTACGAAAGGCGTGAAGAGTCCACGCGATTCCGCCTCCGGCCTCTGCGCGAGTGGCCGTGAAACAATACCCCTTAAGCGACGGTCTCTGGTCAGAAGAAGGAAGAGGGAGAGAGAAACGGAAGAAGAGGAATAAAAAGAAACTGTTTTAATCCATCGGCGGCCTTTCTTTACCCTCCTCGCCCCCCCGATAACACCCAGCTATTTTTTCCCGTTCCTTCGTTACCGCTTCCTGGACCTCCGACCGGCCATTTTTCTGCAGCCAGGTTTTTTCGAGATGGTTGCATTAAATCGTCGAGTAAAGGGCACGCGTTTCGCCGTAATGCAACCGTCCGGTTCAAGCACGCTCGTACGTAAACGTCAGGGTCCACAATGCGGACCCGGCGAACCGCTCCACGAATGCCTCAATCATTTTTTTAGAACACTGCCTCAAAATTCATTCCGTGGATAACCTGTTCTTCTTCGCCGCCGCCATCGAATAAAGCAGTCCTATCCTTGTAATTTCATTATTCCGCCCGGTGAGTTTCTTTGCGAGCGGTGCGTTCACATTTATTTCGCGCGTTACCCCCCGCCGGCGTTCAGCCACGCAACGAGGACGCGCTGCGAAACCTACAAGAACATAAACGTAATTAATCTGGCTGGAGATATTAACGTATGGAATTGGAGAGGATTCCAGGTTTACTCGATTAGCATCGCGAAAACTGACATTCTTTCCTCTGTGGCGAAATTAGACTTGCTCAGAAGTGCCGTAAGCGTTGGATGCTTTTCAAGACAATAATTTTTTAAATATTGGAATATACGATTTGAAATTTTTGGAGAAGTTAGAACAATTGGTTTGTTACACAACGTGGCAATAATTTTTGAAAAAAGCTGCAAGTTGTCGGAATTGCAGGGAAAATACTGAAATTTTCCAGCTTTTCTATCTGAACCCGTCGAGCAATCATCTGCCATACGATAAAAATCAAATGAAGAACGTTATACATACAGATTACAAGCATTAAAGCAATGTTTGCATTTAATCACATTTTGTATCACGAACAGTGTCACGTAATTCAATTAACAATACACACAAGTGATACCAAAAGTGCACGTAAACCCCCGTCTTTTTAATCGGAATATTTAAACTATCAAAATTCTCATCTTTTTAATAATATACTTTTAATGCATTATATTTCTATGCCATTTTGATTCTTATTATTACATAGGTGTAAGTTTCACGTACCAGAACTCGAGCGTTCGAATTCTCATAAACATCCAAATCGATAACAGGTATCTGTGAGGCAGGTGTCGAGCGGACATTGAAATTCATTCGTAACCATGGTTATAAATACAATGTAGGTAGTCTACAAGGAAGTGTAAGGTTTAAAATCTCAAAATTCCTACATCATCAACATCGTCAAACAATATACATATTAGATGTGCAAATAAGTTCCTTCCCCTTTTTTCTACGATCATAACTTCTGACTGAATTCGAATTACTTCCCGATTTTGGTGCCATCTGAAAGAGCGTTTTTTTAGTTTTAAGAAGAGTCGTCATGAGCGCTCTAAGAGTTTCCAGTCCTATGCAACAATTCGAAGCAATGTGGCGTGCGAGAAGCATCATTTGCCTCACTGTTTACTCTTCGCATTCCAGCTTAGGACAACAGCTGTTGAAGCTACTGAAACGATTTGTGCGGCACTGAGTGAGAACGCTGTATCTTACAGAACATGCAAAAAGTGGTAGCAAAGATTTAAAGCCGGAAATTTTTATTTGGAAGACGACGATCGTTCAGGTGCACCGAGAAAGTTTGATGACGGTGAATTAAAGGAATTGCTCGACGAAAATCCGACCCAGACGCAAGAAGAATTGGCAGAAAGATTGGGAGTCGTCAAACAAGATTTTATTACATTTTATGTATGTAAAATGTAATAAGCTTGGGTGTAAGGCATGTCCTAGAAGAATTTTTTTCCCGCACGTATGGGAAATATAATATACAAGGTATTTCACCAAACTTAAGACCAGAGTTGGGCATTAATCAATTAAAATTTTAACCAAGATTGATTGATTAATGTGTACGATTAGAAAAGGTAATCATTGAAAAATGGACGATTGATTCAATCGATTGATGGAGTTAATCGCCAATCGTTGATTAAATCACCCAACTCTGCTCGAGACCGTCTTTAATAGTAGTCAGTAGTTCAGTATTCGGTTCGAAGGGGCAAAAGAATTTTCTCAAGGTCACCTTTTTGATACTTCGAGACTAGAAGGTAAATGTAAGATTCGAATATAGTTCCAACGCTTCGTATTTAATTTCATTCCGATTATAACCATTCTGAATGCCCAAGATAACTGAGGCCCAAGGACCTGCGATAACTGAAACGTATTAATCCAAATTATGATCTATTTGAAATTTGCGATTATGGGTTGACGGTTCGAATAGTCCGAAAGTTGAAATCGATACCAGGTACCGGCGAGACAGGTGTCTCTCAAATTCATTGGTAACCTTGGTGGGTAGGTGGCCGGGCGGGTGTAGAGGATGGTCGCGTGTGCCGGGTCGGATGCACGTCGAACAAGCTTATTTTTATACATTAAACCGAGATCCGGGCGCAAAAGGGGGTGCTAGGAAAGCCCGCACGGCTGTCGGAGATGGTATCCTCATCCGGCAGAAAATCCCTTTGCTCGTAACTGAGGCTGGCTGGGCGCAGTAGTAACGCTAAGCTCGACGGGAGATGCCGCCTGCGGTCTCCATAAACAGCGCTTACGCGACGGGGGTGGTGTAGTGCGGGCGGGGGGGGGCAGGCTGAGGGGGTGGTATGGGTTCTTCGGGGATGGGTGGGTGTAATGTTCCCGACCCCTTGTTGTGTACGTCTCACCCTGCTACACCTACTACAACGGGGAGGAACACCTCGTCGTTCCGCGGCACCTTGGTGGCAGCCAGCTCGTGCCTTGCCAGGATACACGAGGCTTTAAGGATGCGCCAAGCGCGAAACAAGAGACGTCCCTTTTCGACGCCCGTGGAACCGATGGATCGTTTCTTGCCTCTGTTACCCGTGCCCGCCTCCTTCCGGAACCGTCACTCGTGATCCCGTTGGGAAAACCCTTCGAAATATTACCGGGTAAAAGTCCGACGCGAAGCCTCGTCGTCTATCTCGTCACGGCGACGTCTGTCTTCGCTCTGGTACCCTCCCCCAGACGATTCTACGCCCTCTCTTCTCACGAAAATATAGCTCGAGACGCGGAAGAAGTCCTGGCGCGGCGCGGCCGTAATTAATATACGAGCCCAGGGTTTTAATTATCGGCCACCGAGAACGAGATTGTCGGGGGGAGGGTACGGGGGTCGGGCCGCACGTGTCACACAGTCGCGTGATTTAATTATGTAATTAAATCGCGGCGGACCCCAACTTATTGGGAATCGGCCGATGGAATGAACTACGAGCAGCACGAAAGGTTGCTCGACTGGCGTTCCTCCAACTGGCGCTAAGTTTAACGTTTAAAAGCAGCGCAAATACTGGCTGGCGCGAGAGCGCGAGAGACTGTCCTGTTTCTGTTTGCCCGGTTCGGATGTTATTTACGCGTGTCGTTGTAACGCGATTAATTCCGAATCCGGTGCTAAGGAAACACGATTATCGCGTCGGTTTTGCGGTCGATTCGTTTAAATATTCGCCAGTTTATCGGCGCCGCTGGAAAATCTCGCTGTCCCGATAACGCGTGCGCGCGCGCGCTCTCGGAAAGAACGGCTCGGCAAAATTAACCGGGGGCACCGTTCCTGCTCGTCGATGTCCTCCACTATTGACATAGAGTTGATTGTACCCTGGTAACAAGGCACGATCGTCCATCTAGCAGGCATTATGCGGACGCTATAGTCATGCCAGGCACAGTAATCGCAGCCCGTACGGCTGTAATGCGGATACCAAAGCCCTTCATCGTCGGAACAGCTACAGGGACACCCTTTCAGAAAGCGGGGTTGTAAGGCAGCGCGGTACGGGTTGCGTGTTTTTAAAACATCAATTTGTCTTCGCTACCAAACAGGTAGAGATGGGCGAAACGGACGTGTATTGGCACACTGCAATTGTTTGGAAGATGAAGGGTCTTCGATCAACCCTCGTACGAAAGACGAAGATTCACCATGTGCTATTTTAGATACTGGCAGTAAACAGATTATTCTACTCAAATACCGTTACACGATCTTTTATTCAATACATTCTTTCCTTCATTTGTGAGTCTGGTAATTCTTTAACACTCGGACTTGTAGTTAGTTTTAAGAAAATTTTTATTCGATTTCATATTTCCCAGAATTTACACAAACATATTCGTAAAACCCACTCTGTACGTGGAATATGCAGTTCCGACTGTATTCAATCATGCTACTTGTAAATGAAATCAATCACGATAAAGGAAAAGAATTTTACTTGGGTTCGAACGGACCCAGGCATCGCCGACTGAGTATACAGGGTGTCCCATTTAAGTTGAGATTGTAAAGCATCTCGAGGACATGTGATTTAAAAAAACAACCCATAAACCCATATTTTTTATTTCGGAATCACATCCTACGTAAAAAGATGCACAACTTTTTGTGAATGTGATTCCGAAATGAAAAATATGGGTTTATGATAGAAAAAAGACAAAATGACCTTGAAATAACTTCGAAAAGGCTCACGCTTTAAAAAATTAGTAGTGCCATCTGACTCGCCACTCGAAACACTAAAGGACATGTGTCAGTTTGTTTTTTTTAAATCACATGTCTTCAAGATTTTTTACACTCTCAACTTAAATGGGACACCCTGTGTGTATATTGGAAACATACATAGAATAAGTATATGGGCAAACAATAAATATAAATGTTTCTTCTTCTAAGAGATTATGAACGACGTTCTAACACTGCAATCGCAAAATGAATCCCGGTGTATGGGGTTGAATCTGCAACGATCTTGATAATCCAGTCAAACTGAAGTGCTTGAACTTGCTGTTCGCCGAATAAATTTTCTTCGTTCCCAGACCATAAATGCCGTCTCTGCGTCGAGGTGGAAATTGGAAGTTGGAAGGTCCTGGGACTATGTTTCGCCTTATAAACCACAGAAATAACCTGCCGATACGTCGTCGGTCCCGCCGAATCTCGGCGCACCGGTGACACGTAACCGCGCAAGGTGAGCAATAATAGACGGACGGGTAGTGCATGTAACCCCGGGGCTGAAACAACGAAGCGGCACACATAGACACAGACACGCCTCGAATCGGCACTCTTTGCGCTCGCGCGCGCTCTATATTTAATGCCCGGCCCGCGAAATGTAGGTCGGGTTTCTGCTTCCAGACATTAAACAATTCAGAAGCCGGCAGGAGTTTCGATCCCAAAGTAGTTCCGCCCGCTTAAGAGAATCTCCTCGAAGCAATGAACAAGGGATCCGTCGGATTCCAGATTGCCCCGCGACCCAGTAAAACTAGCCCGTCAAAGGCTTTCACAATTACACCGTCGGACAGGAAACGCGTTAATTGAAGCGACCGTTTAAACATCCTCGCGCCCCTCTGACCGCGGCAGTGAATCGGCCCGGGGTTTTAAAAGAAGGGGGTTGGTTGGACAAATTCATTAGAATCTGCGAATTGAAAAAGGGGACGAAAGACGCGGGACCGGTTGGTGCCCGGGAACTCGGTCAAGGGATAACGAATAACGACAACCATGTATTACATGACCCGGTGGGACGTACCTTGGCTCTCGAGCGTTTCTTTTAGATCGTGCGATTCCGGGCGTGCCGTTTATACCAGTCGAGTGGCCGTAATGAATTCTAACTACGGCCGCTTGTTTCCGACTCGTCGTAGACGGCACGACGACGCCGCCACGATTTACCCCCGTTTTCAAATCTAATTTAAGTTTAATCCAATAACCGTAGCTCTTTGATCGGTGCTTTGCTTTCTCTGTCCTACCCTATCCCCTCGTCCTCTTTCCTTGCTTTCATTTTCTCTTTTTTTCCATTTTCACGGACGCGATTCGCCGACGAAACCGGGTCGAGCGGCTTCTCGCGTCCCTATCCCCGCGCGTTCATTAAATAATACGCAACGGACGTAACCGAGCGAATCCCTCCTGTCTTGTTCCGTCACGGTTACAACGGGTACGCCCCCTGAACCCGCCGCGCCAAGGAATTCGATCCTTTTCTGCGGTTCGGCGGCAGGCGGTCGAGCTAATTGGAATGTTTGGCCGGAATATCTGGAGCACTATACTCGCCGACGACAGAATGCACACTGCGACGCTATCGGCCGATCGCTGACATCACGGACATCCCTGTGTGGCCTGCGAACGGCACCGAAGCCGATCGACCCGCGCCCCGTCTGGCCGCCTCCAACGAATTCTTTTTTAAAATATGTATCGGCCTGAGAACGCCGCGCCGGCCGACACGGAAACGTCAACTGCCTCGAATCCAGAACATTTTCTGGCGCAGAGGAAACTTTTGTTCCGCTTCTTCTTCCTCCGTCCGGCAACTTCCTCAAACCGATTTAAGGAATTTTCACACCGGAACCGGTGTACCCGCCGGACCCATTCTTCGCGCGTTCGCGGCCGATCGAAAAATTTACGGTACTTCGGGGGTGGGATCTCTGTGTGTCTGCGACCCGACACGCGATCGAGGCGACGGAAATGTTCGGCTTATGGAGGGTCCCTGATCTCGTCGGTCCAACGGGTTACATACGAGGGCCAGTCAAATGTAGACCGGATTTTTTCGAAAAATGCTGACGTGTTATTTTTCTATGTTTGTTCTGCTGCAATCTACACGCTCTTGCTGGCGGAGTGGTCATTTTTTTATTCCGGTATCATGGAGAGGGCTTTTGGCCCACAGCCAATTGCACGGCGGGGTGCTCCATCCCTCCGTTACTATTGACACGATATCCGCCTAATGTCTGTTTGAGTGATGATAATCAGAAAGTGATACGCTTAGACGGTGGAGCGGATGTTCGAGAATAGTCTGATACAGTTTCTTAATTTTTTGACTTAGTGTCTTGTTTCGATGCATTGTGTCTTGTTCGTGTTGGCTTAACCCCTTGCCGTACTTTGACAAAAATTTTAAATCAAATGAAATTTGAATCGTTTGTAATCAATATTTAACCATTAAAATAAATGTAGCCATACAAAAAATATAAATTCGGGATAAAATCGTTCTAATCACTGTAACTGTAAAAGAAAAGGTACGGCAAGGGGTTACATATTACGAGTCTTTTATATGCAAGGTCACTATAGGACATATATAATGATATAAAACTAACACATTGATTGCCTCATTTTTCAATTATCACCGTCACACATTCTTTTCTATCATCACAAATAATATATAAATTCTGTTTAGGATGTTCAAGTTACATGGAGCAGCCTGTAGATCCTCGGAGGGTCGCTGCACCTGTGGGGCGTTCAGTAGTAAAAACGGCAAGACATACCTCGTTCATTCGAATTTCGTTGGACGCTCTCAGAGGAATATTTTCAATTTATGCCACCGATGTATGTAAAAGGTCCATTTTTGGACCGGCTACATCAGGCTCCTGAAGCACGGAGGATCCGGACTCTTCAGGCCGAATAGACGGAACGCCGGGAAGTAAAGCGTGGATACCTTGTGGCTGGCATCAGCGCAAGCAGGCGCGGCGCAGGGGTACAAACGTGAAAGAGGAGGCTAGGTTCTACGTAGAGTGGATCGATCCGGCTGCCAGGTCAACCCTCGCCGCGGCTCACTCTCCCTGTGCCCGTCCGTCCGCGAGGTATTTTGCGTTTATATCGCGACGTTATTACCCGCGCGGCACACACCGGCACACCTTTGGATACCTTCTGGAAATCGACTGGAATTAGACGGGTCCTATTCCATTCTGAAACTCTCCGCGCGCAGGGACACGCGCGAGGTCAGGTAAATTACCTGGCAACGACAAGGACCATGTACAGATGTACCAACCGTAATTTCCGAGATTTTAGAACACCCGAATTACCCACAGCGGATTGCGACATTTTTGCGAAATTTTACAACTACGGTAAAACCTCGGTCGTTGCGCTCTCAATGCTTGCATGCGGATCTCATTAGTTCCATTTTATCAACACGCGGTGGGAATAGTCAGCTAGTCGCGGAAAACACGTGACACGCGACAATAAGAGAACCATGGATTCGACATAGTAGCGACATGGTGGAAGTGGGAGATTTCATACAGTTGATTGGGCACCTCGATAGCTGCAGAGATCTCGAAATTCTACAACTACGGTACAACCTCGGTCGTTGCACTCTCGATGCTTGCATGCGAATATCATCAGTTCCATTTCGTCAATACGCGGTGGGGATAGTTGGCTAGTTGCGGAAAACACGTGACACGCGACAGTAAGAGAACCGTCGATTCGACATAGTAGCGACATAGTGGAAGTGTGAGATTTCATACAGTTGATTGGGTACCTCGATGGTTGCAGGGACTTCGATACTTGCAGGCTTTTCAGCCCCGTTTCGAGCAACTACCGAGGTTCTATTCTACTCCATTCCCACTATAAAATTTACTTAGACCACGCCTACAACCAAATTTTTCTAAACCGTTACACAGAACAACCAGATCAACATTTTTTCGAGTTCGTAACATTGCCGAAGCACAGCCGAGTGTTAGAGACTTGTAATTTCTGCCTAGTAAACTTGTTCTTCCGAGTCTGGGTTTCTAATCTCTGTATTCCAATCCGTCGTGGTCAATGTACTGTAATTCGCGGACGGATACGGCACAACAGAGCCGACCCCGGAAGCCAGAAGAATGACCGATAACGATTTTCGGGCGCAAACCGCTCTATCCAACCGCCAGAGATCGTCGAGTCTCTGTACCGGAGCAAATCGACCGGGATTGGTTACGATTAATTCATGCTACTTTCGGGCTCGAACCGATATGAACGGCTCCGATCGATCCCACCTGAATATTGGCTCCGGCGAACGAGAGGAGAACGTCGCTTATGATCAATCGTAAAGCTCCGGATGGGACCGTTCCGCGGATTTGGTTATTAGAGGACTTTAGGAGAGGATTGATAATGCGAAACGGTTATTAAATATCGAGGGGCTGTTACGTCGAGTAGTTGTGGACAAAGATCCGGCCGATTACTCGCGACACTGTCGCACGATGTTCCGTGTTAAAGTGTTTCACTTCCGCCGATTCGGATTATCGAGCACGTACGATTTATTCTCGTCGCTGAGTGGCTGTTTGCGCGGGAATTACATTTTAATGAACAAATTCTTCGCGACGATTCCCATCAAGCTAAATATAAAATGAATCTCATTCAAGAATAAAACTTGTTAAAAGTTTATTGGAATTTTCGCGTGTTATTGCGTTCCGCGGTGCTTTCGCGTGGCGCGTATGCATGCTGCCCGCGGTATAATTATCGCGGACATGATGACATGAATTTATTTCGTGTTTCCGGAATTTTTATCTGTTAGACGCTGTGCCGGAAACGTTTCGAATCCGCAGTGTGTCTTTTAGAATTCTTTCAAAAGTGTCCTTCGAAGAAGAATTTCGCAGTTTACAAGAAGATTAAGAATTTTGCCTATCAATTGATTCAAAAATATTCACGGTTCTAACTATGCAATTTCGCAGCGAATGTCATTCGTTTTGCGCCGCGAGTGACTTCATCTGAATGAATTTTCGAAACTGACGTTTACGCTTCAAGAAAACCTGTATTTTTAAATTCTACCTAACCGATCAGGCATGCTCAGCAGACATCCCTCTCTACATTAAACATTTTAATTACACTGTTAGATTAAGCTTGTACGTTTCAAATGTAAAACCTGCATTAAATTGATTTTCATTTCAAACATTATTTAAATCTGCAAAAATTTTTAGCCGGATATAACGTCATTCATCGCAGAACATTTCCCTCTCACAATGAATACTGAACCAAAAATATCGAAAAAGTACCATTAAACTAACATTTCAAACGGAACGATCCCTGAATAAATGTGCAGGTTTTTTCACCGAAAGATGAGTCAATATTTTAACAAATCCACGTGATTATAGGAAAATGGTAAAGCAACGATCATCAATGTATGCGGGGGCAGAGTGACCGGAGACGTGTATAATACTTGGACTGGCGGTAAGTTTGCAAAACGGGAGTATAAGCGAGAGGAAATTTCGCGAGATCCGTGCGGAATGGGCCAAGGCAGAGAGCATAGTCAATTTCTGTTGACCTAACGTGTACGGTCAGCGGAATCAGCACGTAGAATATAAGTATCTGACACAAAAATATCGAGGTCGCAGCAATACGTGGTATATCTACATCGGCATCGGATTATTCGACGTTTTCATTAGCCATTGACATCGGCCACGGAAAATATCGATTCGCAGCCTGCACAGATAGGTGTGCGCGGACACACGTACCCGTGCATACGTACGTTGCTTTCTCTGGCCGACGCGTTAATATTAATTTTCGAGCTTTTACATCCCCCCACGCCATTCGGTACACTCGTAACATAGATTAATTGAGAAAGCCTGTTACCGAGAAACGAGACAGTGGTTATTAATGGCATAACAAAATATCGAACGCGCACCTCCGGGGCCCACCTTCGCGACTCCCACAATTTTAAAGGGCGATAAGTTTCGGGGTCGGGCCAGGACGGGCCGCGCGAAGGAACAACGAGCGGCCGTTGATTAATGGCTTCCGTTTTTTCAAGAATACAAATTTCTGCCGCACAGATTAATTTTTATTATCAATTTATCGTGACAAGAATTATTGTCCGCGTTGTATATACTCGGCCGGCCGCGCTGGAATCTGAAATCCTTCGTAAATTATTAACATCGTAGAGAATCGTATCGGACGAAACTTGCCGCCTTTAAATCACAGCAAAGCAGCGGCGGGTGCTCTTCATTTTTTTAAACGGGACCGGTCACGTCTCGCCCTTTTTTTTTTCTCTTTCCCGCCTTCTAGCGAAGTTTCTGATGTACAAGCGGAGAGAGAGCGAGTGTGTCCCCGGCGAAATTATTATTTAACGTACCGGCGATGAAGCATCTGCGCGACGAGTGTTAGCTAATGACGAGCTAATATGAATTAAAATTTATATCAGAACAACGAACAACGTTCGGATTATCCGATACCATATTTTCATACTCACTTTTAATGCTTTGGTACATGCTTCCGTTGTTCTTGCCGCGTAAATTCGACGAAACTTCGGGAAACGACTCGCTTTTTAATTCGAAGCGGACAGTTTTGAGGGGGAATCTAAAAGCTGTGCACCCTCTATAAGCCCCGGGGCAACGGTAAAAAATGATTCTTGTTGTTCGCTACACCGAAAACATTTATTTGCGCACGCCACTAAATCTAAGCTCCCGAAAGAAAGGAGGGAGTGTAATGACGGCGTACTTCGCAGGAACAATTCCGGCTTCTCCTCTTCCAGCAGCCGGATAAGCTGAACTCGCCAGCCACTTATCAGGGAGAAATTACTCCGTGAAAATCTTATTTCGCCTTACTGTTTACATCCTGCGCGGAAAAAGTCGCTCCGCTGAAAACCCGCTCCTGAAACGGCGGTATCGGAATTGATGATGATGGAAGCGAGATTATTTGGAAAAGGCGAGAAATTTCAAATATAATGTTCATACAGCTTTATACAATTTTATTAAAATATTAAGTGTGTATAGATTAATTCAGTAGCTTCTCGAGATAAATGTATCGTTTATCTCTGAATAAATCCGCACACGAAAATAAAGTAAATCAGTTTCTCGGAGATAATGTGAAGAACTTTTTAATTTTATCACATAGAGCTTGAACTTATTACTAAGTTTAATTTTAAATAAGTTTGTTTTCAAAATCTGCTTGACGTAAACCTCCAAATGTTACTAAAACATCGAAAAAGCAATAAGCGATTGATTCTTAATTTTTTCTCGACAAAAGAAAATATGAAATTTTTAAAAATCCCAGAAAAGAGACGCTTAACTCTTCTACACTTTGTATCATATATTTACGACTTTTATTAAAAATATGAAGATAAATGAATGTATTGTAATTGGTTAAGGAGTGTGCCTGTGACATTTGCATGAACTCGAAAATCGGGGGTTTTTGAATGGCGTCACTTTTGCAGGCAGGTTGTGTCTCGAATGCAAGTTAGCGGAGTCGCTGACACCTAGGAAGAGAGGAGAAGTGCAGTTGAAGGGACAAACGTAAAAATGGATCGTGACCCAGTGATCCCGGGGCGCGAGGCGCCGCGCCGTTCACGTAAGCTGTCGATTTCACGGTGGCGTACGGTAGCAGGGAAGCTTCTCGGAACGAGTTAGAGGAACTGTCAAAGACGTCGAGTCAAATGGGATTAGAGGTTTATACGTCGTAAGGTCAGCGTACGCTTAAAGTGCTTCAACGATGCGTTCCATATACACGCAACAGAGAGGCGTTGCGCGTGTCGCCCGTACACAAACTCGCACGTCTTACAAGCCCCTTAGACGTTTGCGACGCGTTCGCTGATTGATTCTCTGAAGTGATTTCGCACTATCGACTCGCATTATCATACGCAAGCCAGTTCAGCGCAATACCTCGAGTGGGTACGGTTGATTCATGGCCAGGCAATATTGTTCTCTATCGCGCCACCGCGACGCACGCCGACGTTTCAGAACCGGCCATGCAATCAGAGACGCGAAAATTGACGTTCCGTACCCGAACGTCGTCGTAAATTCTCATTTCGAAATTGGTAATCGAATTATTAATGTTCCCAACTTGCTGATGGTAATTGCTACTGCTGGGACTTTCTTTTTTCTAATCAGAGCGTACATTCCGTTTGCGGCCGTGCTCCTCTTAACGACCTGCTCCGCGGGCATGATTGTTAAACTAAAAACAAACGATGTCATACAATTGCTTTTTTAATTTACTGGTAAATTGTTCCATTCGATAACTGTCTGGAATACGCCGAAATCGTTTATTTTATTGCAAAATTTCTGAAGCCCGTGACACTATGCAGTGGTTGTTTAATTGCCAATTTAATAGGAGGAACGCGGACATCACTTACCCTGATTGATGAAGGATATATCGTCTGAACTTCATTGTTATTTCATATTAGCACAAAATTTAATTCTGGAGTCTACGAAAATAATTCTGTCATTCAACAAGAATTAATAAAATCATAATCATTCCAGCAACGACACTCTGTAAATGTTTATTCGGTACGCTTTATCGATGAATTAAAATATTGTATCTTTTATATATTGAATCTTTTCTTGTAACGGGCTCATAGTAATCCTACCCCCACTATTTACGTTACGAGATTAGCACGGTTCCAGTTGAGCATTAATAAACTCATCGCTGTAATCGGCTTAAACGAACTATAGGTTTTCGAAGTAGAAACAGACTAGGTCATGCGCAGACATCCGCCATTGACCATTGAGCATCAGACACTGAAAACGTTCCGCCATTGAACAGAGTTGCAAAATTAAAAAATTCATCTTTTCTATAGTGACAATTTCTGCAATCTCATTTACGTTCAGATTATTAAGGAAGTTTAGGATTATTCACGTTTAAGATTATTCACTGCTGAATAATTGGCTTGTAAACGTTTCGATTGGCCCGCAAAGGTAAAAGTTCCTTCAAACACCTTCGGCAATTTACACTCGTTTTTGCATGTACTTGTCTTCTCATTGGCACAAATGTTCCGAATCGTGCATGTTCAATCCGTTTCACAGGTTTATCGTGCACGCGAGCGGGCGGGTACATTTTTGCCCCGTGTGCGCGCAACAATCGATTCGCGCTCCGAAAACTGCATGTCAAAGTTTAATATTTCGTCCATTTTACCGTGTCAAAACATCCTTCACGCCGAGCTGTCCCAAGGTTACATTTTTGAAAGGAATCCTCTTACACGGTCCGTTCGCTCCTCCACAGAGCGGCTGAATGTTCGCGTCGACGTTTGACATTCGTCGCGCCAGACGAACCGAATCAGACCTCGGGGTCTACCGTGAATCGTAAAACGCGAATTGCGCAGGAAGGAGGCCTGCGTGCGACGTGGTCTCTCGTACACGGGGTTACAGTCATGAAAACGTAGTAATATCGGGCCCTGCCTGGGCTGCTGAAACTCGAATTCATTGTGGACGAAAAAAGACAAATTCGGGATGGCTAGGAAAACACCGGAAAAAAGCACTGGTCGATCGCAAAATTGTATTTCGTAAAAATGCGTTTGTTGAATGTTGCGAAACAAAAAACAGCTGGATAAAAATTGTATTCAGCTACGAGCACCGTACTTGGATTTCGGAAACACATTGATGGCAAAACTTGTATGGGCGAACTGAAAAGACGAGATTGGTTATAAAAGCAATTTCTCGTCGGGTGATTGGTATTATACATATGCTATATAATTATGTTTCGGTAAAATTAATTTTGCATTATCATGCTATGATGTATGTATATACTCGCGGTTGCCAATTAATGTAAATGTTTGTTCACTTTCGCGCGTCAACAGATTCGCAAATAGAAATTTATTAATGCGAGTGTTTTTTTTAATTGAAAAGAGGTGTTGTAGTGAAATTGTATTTGATTTCGTAGAATTTTATATTTGCTGAAATTTTTTTAGTAGATGCGTATATATACTGTGTACGGGCTGCACTTTTTTATATTAAAAACGCGGAGAGCAGACATTGTAAATATCCGTAGCTCGTGCAGGTCAATACTTATTACAAAATATAGAAAGTCAATAAATGTCGAGCAGTCCGTGTTCGCAGTGCACTATTCATACGTGACGATGTTATAGCTGCGAACTGTGAATTGCTTTAGAACAATATACTGTAATAACAATCCAATAACACGTTCTCAAAAATATGTTTCGTATATTTTAGAAATAAAAACTGTGTATACTGTTCATTCCTGAACTCGTAACGCAATTTACAATGCGATAAATCAATATGAAAAAATTACAACAAATTTTACTTACAATTGTACTTACAAATTTTTCAGAATTTTCTGTTTCTCGGTTGGGTCCACAGCATACTGCCATTTACGCGAATACGTCTTAATAACTATACAGCACTGAACATCACACTTCTACACAATCACTAAACACTACACAACACACTCCGAAATCGTGACAGCGAACGCGAAGAAGTTACTCCGACCACGATCAAAATAGTTAGTGATTGTCACCTCGGTTTTTTTGTGAATGGTTAAGGGTGAATTTAGGTGGGGAAATGTAGCGTTTGTTAATTGGACGATGGTGTGTGTCGGAAGGACTTTACGTTGAGGAGTGGGAAACTATCAAGGAAATTCCTTTTCGTATTGTTTTCGGCCGTGAATGGCGTAATTTATAATTGTATGTCCGCTTGTTGGTTCGATGGGTCTGAGTAGGTCCTCGTATCGCACGTGTTGTCCATCTGTCGGTGATTGTCGAGATGATTCTCGAAAAATCAATATCTTCCTGGAAACGATTATTTTTGTTTCAATCGATCAGTGAGCGAATAATGGGAGGGCAGAGTTTTCGCGCGGAAGTCGCATTTAGATCGCAGAACTATTTTGATCGTGGTCGGAGTAACTTCTCGTTCGCTGTCACGATTTCGGAAATTGTGTTGTGCAGTGTTTAGTGATTATGTACAAACGTGGTATTTTGTGCTTCGAAAAACAGGCACATTTGTTCGGACGTATTCGCGTGAGTAAATAATAGTGTGCTGTGGATCCGACCGGAGGAATAGAAGATTCTGAAAAATTTGTAAGTATACTTTACATTAGTATTTTATAATGTAGGATTAGTACTCTTGTATATAACAACGGATATAAGGTTTTCTCTCATATTTTTCAACTGACTGAGCAGGGAGACAATGACTCATCGACACGGTCAGATGGACTGTATTTAGTAGTAGGCTTTTGTTTATACCTTTCTTTGGCATAAACAATTAGGCGGCAAGTTTCGTTTACAAATGTCCACCGATCCAGAAGTACGATTCACCTCTACAACGGATGAACATACCTTTTTATACACCGTGTACAGACATAACACAAGAGAATGAAATTGTTGCGGACAATCGTGCATAATCTAGTCATAATTTAAGCTAAAGATTCGACACTTACCCTTCACCATTCTATCCCGGCATCCCCCAAGATCTCATCACGGATGCAAAATCACAGTCCTGCATGCAAAATCATCAAGATCAGATTACTCGCAGGATCGTGTTACGAGGCGTCGGCGACGGCTCTCGTCAGGTGTGACGAAAACGCAAAGGACGAAGAGGCAAAATTCTGGTGAACTTGGAAGATCGTTCTCGGTTGGTCGTGTGTGCGGGTCAGATATACAGGGTGTTCGACGAGACGGTGTAAATATTTTAGAGGGTGGGTTTACTAGTCAAAATAAGGGAATAATCAAGAGAGATTTTGTCCTCGTGGTATTAGACCTTTTTATAACAGATTTTTTAATGTTGGGATCAACAATGTCTTGAAACGTTTTAACAATAATTTTTTCCGTTGCAAAATTTTTTGCTTAAAAGAATAATCTATCTGTGAAAAAATTCAGTTGTTTGTTACTTCGTAGACGATATCTCCGCATGTGATATTCCGCATGTGATATTCCGCATGAATTTCCCTTCACTCGAATAATCTAGATTAAATGACCTAATGCGTAGTAATGTAATGCGTGTAATTTCCTTCCTTCAGGTTATTGCAAAGTTAAGAAATTGAAACCATTTTTTTTTCAGATACTTGGGTATTTTTTTTGGTAAACCGGTCACATTGCATATGCTCATTTTTGCAAGCATTATTGTGGGTCCGTAAATGATGAGAGGCTCCGTTCAATGGTAAACATAAGCTATGGTAAAAGTACTAGGAGGCGCATCTCTCTTCTCTTCGTTCATCATGTGCATCCACTCTATACAGGTTAGATTCGCTCGATCGTATCGATCGATAATCGCTTCTGCGGATCACAATTATAAATGGTGCTTTTTACAAGATTTTTTATCGTAAAAATTTAAAAGGTACGTTCAATAGATTTCTCCAAGTTGTATGCATGCTGCGAAAACATTAATACTGTATGCATGCTGTGAAAACATTAATACATACCTTAATTCTAACCTTATAATTCCATTTTATATTGGATTAATAAAACTTCTGGAGGAACATATATTATTAATAGTCTGCTGATTATATGTATTTATGACAAAAATGGATGGATGTAAATTAAAACACAGAAAACATTAATACGATTTAATAAGGTCCATATGTAACTTTTTTTTTATATGGTTCATGGTTCCTCCGTCACGTAATTGACAAAGGAAGTTTTTATTTTGCATAAAGATCCGCAGTCTAATTATCTTAGATAAGAAATGTGAAGAGTCAACAAATTACAGTTACATCGGAACTAATTGAAAATTTGAACAGTTTCATTCCACCACAGTTTAAGACCACGGAGCCGAACACCCTGTATGTACACGGATGCTGGTTTAGTTGGCGGTGTCGCCACGGGTCACGGTGGCGCTGCGCCGCCAGCGCGATCCTCAGTTCGTCACGGGGTCGCGAGGGGTACGCATTGCCTTCGTCGATTGGCCGTACCCACGTTCGTTGTTCGTGACGCGCGAAAACCATACGGGAGCGCGCTCGTCTTGTTTTCTCATTCAGTCGAACGTTAAAATCCCGTCGGCGGTGATCGTTTCTTGAATCAGTGCTGTCACCTTGAAACATTGGTTTATTATTTTTGTTTTCTGTGCGGTGCCATGCGGCCAGGTGGCGGCTGCTAGCGTGATTTATCCCCGGTAGCGTTTTCGCCACGGGACGGGACAGTGCCGTGAGAGAGGGAAGATCAAACGAAGGACACTGCGGTACCTGCGACAAAGAGGCTTCCCCCCTCGCGCTGTCAACGAAACGTGAGTGCTTCCTTGCCCTCCACGGGCTTGTTTGACTGTCTTCTGCCTTCTTCTTCTTCTTCGGCTCGGTTATCCTTTCGGCTAACGCTTTCGGCAACGTTTCCACACCGGCTGCCGGGACCGAACGCACGCGTCCGAACACTCCGAACACGTCCCACCGAGGAAACGTACCTAGACTCGTTACCGACAGGTTCGACAGACTACGCTTTTGACGCGTGGCTCGGAATTCTTGATCGAGGGACGTGCTTTCCTCGCGTGCACGCCGATAGATAGTCTTACCGCGATACAGTTCCACTTCCGATCGGACCACGCTGACTGTGTTTCATCGCCTACTGCAATCTGGTGAACTGCCTTCTTTTATTCTGTTGTTGTTGTTGATGTGGGAACTTTGGTTCATTTGAGACACGTGATTGGGATCGGAATTAGTAGGTAGGAGGTTTCTGTGTGCGCAGATTTCCGGGGAATGTTCTGCGGTGATTTTTAGTTCTTATTTTTGGATTGTTGCGTCACTTTTTCAGATCTTTTTAGGTTATACCTTGTTATAAAATGACTTTCAATTTGCGTTCATTTAACCGTTATATGGATACCCGAGTATATTCATGAAAATGAAGATTTCATACGTAAAAAATTCGGTACCATTATTCTTTAATGTTTTTAACATAATTTGAAGGAGCGCAATTGTGACAGTACGGACAACACTAATGACATGAATGTTAAATAAAAGTATAGATATTTTTCAAGTGACGCAATTTCCGAAACCGCAAACTAGTTATGTAAGTGTTGCATATATTTCTGTAATAATTCACTTTCGATTCGAAAATGTTTTCCATCTCCATACATATTATTAGACAGCGGATCTTTGTGCAAAATAAACTGTTCATACATTATTTGCATGGGAATAAAGCTAAACAAAGATTTATTTCTTATGTACATAATGGTAATTGATTGAGAATTAATTTTTGCCGTTTTAAGTTTCACCTAATCATTTTTGTCACAAATACATAAAATCCGCTATCTATATATAGTAATCTGACAGTAAGGCCTTCTTTTAAACGAAAAGACGACCAAATGGAATTGATTTTTTATATTAATTTTCGTTCGATCGTTTAAAGAGTTTACACATTCGATCGGCAATTTCATTTATTCACAGTGCAACCATTTAATATTATACATTATGGTTAATAACATAATCTTGTAATTATGTACCGATATAATAATTTATATAAGAGTATTTCTACCATATTATTTCATGGGGAAAGTGTACATTTCTGAACGCTTGTGAACTACATACGTGTCACTTTTGCGATTGCATGTATTAAATTATGAGTAGACAGCAGATTTTATGCATTTATGACAAAAACGAGTAGGTGTAATTTAAAACGGTGAAATGATTAAAAGAATTTAAGAATACTGTGTTACATCATTTTCAAACTATTAAACATATTAAGAAAGGAAATTAATTTCTATTTTTTATTTTTCATAAAAATCGGCTGTCTAGTTATGAGCTCTACATAGCTTCGTACTGACTATAATGAACGAATCCAGAAGTGGCCCGTTCTTGAAAGACATATTACCAAAAGAAAAAGATAAGTAGAAAATCATGTTCCGAATAAAAAGTACAGTGAGAAATGCAGAGACTTAGTTTACGATCTGCCACGATGGAACGTGTTATCCGCATTCGTACCGTGTGACATATTCAATATACAGATCATGCGTAAACGGGGTATGGTGCACTGCTTTTGACGCTTGCGTTTCACTGTCTGTATCCGAGTTTTTTTCCCGGTGCTCGCAAGGGTGCTTTTAAAGTTCAAAAAAGAATCTGAACTGCGTTTTAGAAATTCTCGTGAGATCTCGATGGACTTAGACCGATTCCACGGAACGTCCGTCCGATAAGATTAATTTGGAAAATAAATCTTGGCTTAAACAAACTCTATTCGAAGACGCCATCTACAAAACAGGGGTCCAAAGAATACTTATAGTATCGGGTGGTTCCTGTATTCGTGGGAGACGATCCAGCTGTGTACATTGTTTGGTTCCAAAGTGAAACCGAAAGTCGTCATTGTTGGTATTAAATTTAGTTTGGTATTAAACATTTAATCCGTTTGTTGATCGACGTACTGTGTATTCAAAGCAGGTATCGTTGTCTGATTAATCATACGCTCGCGCTGATTTCAAGTTCAATATTCCATACAACATCACTGAACAACAGTGTCCGAAAAACACACACAACTCGTGTTTTCCTTTGATTTCGATTTGAAAATGCAATCTACTACGTCGACGAGAGATAGCTTCGAGTGTTTTGTTTCGATTCCACGAAAGATCGGAAGAGTACAAGGACCTTCGAGGAATGTATAGACCCGAGTGAATAGATTATTTAAATTGATCTGAAAGGGGCAACTCCTTTCAAGCTAATTGCTCCACGTTGTTGCGAAACATTTTTCAGATATTTTCGAACACAACCAGAAAAACATGCACTTCTGCCCTACCTCGAACGTATAATTTAGCAGAGCAATAGCATACATTTCGTAACTATTAGCTACAACTATTCCAATCGCGCGAGCTCGATTTTTCGAACACAATTCGAAGTAGAGAGCAACAAAAATTCTGCAAACCGAGCGTCCAAAATTCACGGGAACAAAATCAATTTAAGTCAGCAGAGTCGCGTACAATGGAACGCGGAGCTGTAACTCCTGACAATGGGAATAATCGAGCAACAACGCGATTGATACGATACAAAAGGAGTCGGGTACGCGGCGCGATGCTAAAAACAATCTACGTCGTTATTCCGACCAGTTTCCGCGTTAACAAGGTTTACAACAATTTCACGGTGGGAATATTCCGTAATGATCGTTGGCCGCGTGCATCCCGGTGGCCGAAATCTGTGCGCATTACGAGGACGATCGCGTTTCGCACGTATATACCTACGTGCCTGTCCGGTAATAATCGCTCAGAGACGTAAGCTGTCAGGAGGCCACGTGGAGACTGCACCACTGGTTGCTTTCGCGCGCGATAAGTGATTCTCTAACAATACCGTGCACGTTTCTATAACACCCCTGTTTTTGATTAAAAATTTAAGCAGCGATCTCATCGAGCTTGTCCGAAATCAAAGGAACTCGACCAAGCTCACGAATACTCCAACATGTTTAAACTCGCGGTTGGTCCAAGCTGTCTTACAAACTCGAGACTCCGTGGTCCTTGAATGTTAAACAGCTTTAGAGGATGTTGTTAAGTCTTGAATAGTACCCTGGGGTCTTTCGTAACCCCAGCAAAAGTTCACGGCTTTTCTCTGATGCATCGCTAGGTAATTGCAAATATGAAGTTTCTTTAGATTCTTTTGAACGTTTGGATCTTGTAGCCCTAAGTGTACCTCAGTGTTCACGGAATTTTCCATTATCTAAACGATATAGAATTTCCTTTCACATATAAAGCGAACCGTATGAAACACGATTTATTGTACAGATCAGTGAAGATTTCACAGACATCACTAGTTTGGATAATCGAGGTGAATATGATCCAAATTGTCCAAATCCAAATTAAAAAAGCTTGCTAAAATATTAGTTAGTGACATTACCTTTAATACGTTGACTGCCGCGGTGGTCATCAGTGTCGATGCCATTGTTTTACTTTAAATTTAATTAAACTATTGCGTAAGAGAGAGGAGAGGTGCTTCATTATCAACAGAGTAACTAATAATATTACTATAAAATATCTTCCACTAATTAGCAAAGTATGAACAGGAATGCACAACGCCAGTGCATTATTTATTCGTAAATTGTTTTTATAAAATTTCGTAGTGTATCGGGGCGTGTGAACGCCGTCATTCTACTCACGACGTTCGATGTCAACGACTTCTCAGGAGGCACTCGCGATCCATTCACTATGCCGATCCTCGCCTCTCGCCACGCTTCGGCTCGAGAGATTTCAGCCAATTTTCTCAGATAATACGCGTTCCATGGAAATACAGTTTCGCGCGATTTCCCCGTTACCGTGCACTCCGCCCCACTTCCCCGACACCGATAAAGCCGACCGACGCATAAATAATTAATCGCACGCAATCAACGTGTTTGCGTCCGCTCCGCGACCACCGCACGCGAAAATTGCCTCTATCTGTCGCGGATCGCGCAACACCGACCACGCGTTTTCGAATCGTTCAAGTTTAGACAAGCTCTTTCCCGGCTCGTATGCATGAGAAACGATTCGGAAGTTTCGTTCTCGCGCGCCCCGCAAACCCGGTGCCGGTGTGAGGATTTCGGATGCGTGTAATTTGCCGGAAGTTTGTTTCGCCGTTTAGGCGGAGTTTCGAGGGGATTTGTTACTTTTTCTCGTACGGGGAGCGGTCAGAAACGCGTTATTGGAAGCGCTATTTTCGGAAACTGTTCCGTGCGGTTTGCTCGGAAATAGTGCACAATGCTTAACGCTGAAACTATCGGGAACTAAACGTGATTGATACGTATTACTTTGTATAATGGTTACAAGACTGGACTTATTTTCTTCGATTTTTCTTGTTATACACTACTGTGCAGACAAAAATGTTGCGGACGGCAGCTTCAAAATATCATCGAGTAACCTAATCCATCTACCTTGGCAGGAAAACTCAACTCTTTATATTTATAAAATAGTTAGAGTGTGATTTAAAGCGTGTGCCATCAATTACTTACTTCTAATAAGTAAGGAAAAATCAATCTCGTGACGAAAGTTGCTGGAGACATCGGAATCCAAAATAGTGAAGTAGAGATACGAGCAGTGTACAAATCGATGAACAGCTGTATGAGGCATTATATCTCTCCAGACAGATAACAAATACAGGTTGTTCCCTGATAATTTCTCTTCCTCTTTTTGTTCCGTCGTCTTCTCATCCTCGATTTTTTTTCTCTGCCCAGTCTCGTCTCTAGCTTTCTTGTTATTCCGGGCTTGTGTGCGTAACCGTAGGCCGAACAGGTGCCCATCTTCTTGCTAGATAGTCACCCCACTCGTGCACAACAGCTTTATTGTTGGATTTCTTGCGCCTCTCCCGTGGATCAGCCCATCCCCGAACCGCACAAACACACGGGTCGAAACGGACAGAGAGAGAGAGGAGGGACACAGAGAGCTGAATAGTACTCGCAACTTGCTTGTTTATTGATTAACCATTAGCGAAATTAATGGTGGTCCCCGGGCACGATACAATGCCGCTATAAAGCTTATGAAGGTGAATTAGATACGGGACACTTGCGCGAATTGCACTTATTCATGCATCGCGTTGAGTAATCGTCGTCGTCGCAACGACGAATAGAAGATCGTTAATTTATCCGGTAATTTTCATTGATCGATCCCCGCTCGTTAAGGAACGAAATGGTTTCATAACTAACGGGTTCCTCTGGTATGCTAACTGTTGTACATATGTACATACATATAATATTTGAATAAAGAATATAGAGTACATGGATGTTTGAAGTCGGATGAACACGTCTTTCTATATTCTATATTAATGGATACGGAGCGACTGGCGAAATCGTGTCGGGTGACGGCACCGCCTTCCCCACTCGAACTACTGAGCTCACACTACCATTATATGTCTACTTGTACGTGTAATTGTCTACACTAACGATACGTGTTGTATTAGGTTGCCGAGATGGTCGAGCTCGCTAGGAAATGTGATCGAGGAATTGCATTAGTAGGAGCGCGGCGTGTGCGAAATTGAAATGTGCTTGGTAATCTGTAAAAGGAATCGACACGAATCGTTAGATCGCCGTTCGTATTAATATTTTCCGAGCCTGTTGGTAGGCGGAATCGATCGGCGATTTATAGTCTTCATTACAAATGAAATGGAAAGTCAGCCGTCGTTAAACTTTGAATTTTTGCAGACGTGTATCTTCTTTTCTGGCTAACTTGAATTGTATTTAATTCACTCGTATAGTTTAGTAAATGTAAAATTTATTACTGCATTTTCAGGCTGAGGTGATACTCGACGTTTTACAAGTGAAATGGTAGAATTTGATGTTTGAAGTTGCACGCACGAGATCTAGCAATTATTTAAATAACCGCAATCTCAGTGGCGCGAAAGAAAATCAGTTTAAGTTCTAGAAGTATTCATGGTCGAGATTCATAATATCCCGCATAAAAACTGGACACAGGAAGATAGATCTCGTTAAACCAGGCGAAATTTTTTCCCTGCCTTTCCCTCTGTCTTCATTTTAAAAAGGCAGCCGCAGTTCATTCTACTTTCTACAATCGTCCGGACTATATCAGCGTTACGTACCACGATTCTCCATTTTCTTTATTTTCCACGGCGGGATTTCTTTCCAGGAATTTCTCAATTTAATTAGCTGCTTAATTGTAGCCCGACTGATCTACAATCAGAAAATTTCAACAAAATTTCCTGAACATAAACAGGCTATTTATATTAGAGTTCTTACGAAGTGTAAATTTCTTTCTGATTGCTACCATTTTTGTGTAATGGAAATCTGCGAATTCGCGTAAAGAACCTCGAGAGATGCCCGCGAGTATCTGCCATTTAAATATTCACTGTCTGTCTCGAAATATATCCTTGATTTCATTAAGCTTTCATTTATAATAATGAGTCCGTAGTCCCGCGCGCGTGCATAAATTCAATTAACAGAGACTTTGAGACGGCCGACAATTAGCGATTAAATCTCCGAGAAACCGATTTCCACCGTCAAACGAAAAATGGATAAACCGACCCGGAGCGACATCAATCCGGGCCAGCAGCAGCGGCGGCGTCCGTCGACGTGTTATGAGATGATTAAACTTCCGTTATTTCATTTCTAAATAGAGGGAACCGGGGCCGCGCCGCTGCGACGTCCATTTTATAATGGCAAGAATGTCAAACAAGTAGGATGACAGTGCTTCGCGAAGAAGAAAGCAACACTTGACTATTTTATGCCGCGCGCTTCCTCTTCGCTCGGGACCACGGAACCCTCTTGCATACGCTAGTTCAGTTTCAAACTTTAATTAAAAAGGTGGAGTCGCAATAAGCTTCCCACCGCCCCCGCGTTCAGCTCTGCCTTGCTCTCCCTTGCTAGTCCTTTCTCTCCCTCTCGCTCACTTATTCTCGTTGTCGCACAGTTCTCCCCCTTCAACGTCACCGAAACCGCCCAGTCGGAGGAGTCGAGCTATTTTAATTTCATTTACGAGAAATAAACAGAACAATCAAATTAACGTAGGCGAGTGAATATGCACGTCCGACAGTACATTTGATGCATTCTCGAACTGTGTATTCTCGGAACAACTCCCATCCGCCGATCACCACTCACTCTCTCTCTTTCTCTTTCTTTGTTTTTCTATCTGTGCCACCCTCACAAATATATTTCCACCGGGTGTATCGTAATGTGCGGAAGGATGGAGCTACAAGTAGGATAGGAATTCGTGTACACCAGTACGATTCGGCATTCACTTTGTACATTTGCGAATTAACAAGACTCAGCCTACAAAATCTCCCGCCGATGCGATATCCCGCTCCGGATGCTGCCTCTTGCTGTTATTTATTTATTTAACGCCGCGAACCCATTAGCCACAAAGAGAATAAAGAGTGCTGTTAATGCGATTAACGTAAGATTAGCCCCGAAGATTGCATCGATAATTTTCGTATTTCACGAAATACACTTGCGAAATTAATGGAGCATTAAATGTTCGTCCAAATATCGTTGATTTTTAAACTGTTAGTTGATGTAAAAGCTGTGCAATAATCATTCCGGACGCGTTTCAGAGCTTAAAGCCCCCACTTTCGGAATCCCCAACTAAACGGTAGTAATCCTTAGCTTTTTCATAAACGAAAAAACTGAGATACTTTTTGCTTTCGATTATATTTTAAATTCAAATGACTCCCATTGACGTTGAAAATTTGTTTTGTAAGTACAATCACTGAATTTGGGGATTAAAATCGCCATTTTACAGCGACCTTTGAATCCTTCATTTTCCGTAACCACTTCACTCGTAACTTTTATATTAAAAATAAAATCAGTGAAATAATAATTTTAAATATTCAAGTCGCAGATAAATCAAATTGAAAAATGACCATCATAGAAGCTAACCTCTTCAGGAAATAATTTTTCAGAAACAAATTGGACAACTCCAATTCCTTCGTAATTGTACAGTTTTTTAACCTAATTAGGCGTTAATTAAACAAGCCAGAAATAAAGGTAATTGTGAATTGAAAAAAAGGTAACTCCCACATGAGTGACCATTAAGCGTTATTAAAATTAAACGTACATGCATGTGGGTGTTCTTGAAAAGGTTAAAATTTCAGTGAAAAATTAAATATAATTTACGTGCACCTATTTAGATTTCTAATAATAACGACACGAACATATTTTACTTTGATGAGAACGGGTAATGGAATATCAATTGCCTCTAAAGATTCGACGCTTTATTGGCATAGATTACATGAAACAAAACAACATTCTGTTCATACATGTGGTCGAGTTAAGGGTAATTAACGAGAACGATTTGATGGGTGATCCGGTGTTTAATCGGCGCATACCGCGGTAATTTCTTTCGTCGAATCAGTGATTCACATCCGAGAAGATGGATTCGAGACGATATTTCCCGGTAGAATGATAATCGAGAGGGAAGTACCGCGGACGCGCGGGGAAACAGATACGCGACTTTTTGCGAGCTCCGCTTGCGTAGAGCGAGGCGCTTCCCCTATGACTCAATGTTCGAGGAACCGGGAGCCTGGATTTATGGTCGCGATAATAGTTAATAAGCTTTCATTAAGGATTCGGGGAAAATCGCTCGCATATCTCGTGAAATATTCGCGAACGTTCAATTACGGGCGTTCGCGATAATAAATTCTCGAGAGCGCGGCGGCAGCGGCGGCTACTGTACGGTGTCAAATGGAGCCGGGCCGCGCCTCTGTTACGATCTAGAAATTAAATGAAAATTAGCATCGCGTTTTCGACGTTAGCTAATTAAAAGCGCAATTATTTAACAGTTAGAACCGGCCGACGGGAAAACAACGAACGCGAAACGCTACGAAATTTCTGGGTTATTTCGCGGAAAACGGCCTGGACTAGCGGCTACTGTTCAACGTGAATGCGTCGCTCGCGAATTCGATTCAACTCGACTTCGCGCACCTAACAATAAGTATTATACACCACGGAGAACATTTATCGCGAAATTACCTCGTCAACTTCCCCGCACGAACAGTCGCCGAACAAAAATTTCCTTCAATCACTTCGTCGGAATTAAATTCTTCGAGGGACTTAATATTGCATTTTATGTGCTAAACTATATTAGTCTAGTTTGCGAATCGTTTCTGTGAAGAAATATCTGAATTTAGTCATTTCCGTTTGATTATTCTTTTTTTATTTAGGTAGATTGCAGTAATAACTTCATATTGTAAACTCTACTGGGAGACTTGTCAGACATTTTAAATATAAGTCTCTTTTAACGTAATTGTAGTAATAATTTTTTGATGGAAGAAAACCAGGTTATCTCAGATATTCAAGTGGAGATTAGAGAAATTGTAGAATATATTTTTATACATTCTGAACTTTCATAATTCTTCTTAATTCTCATATGCGCGCGTTCCTCAGGCTGGAGATTGGCCCATGTTTTAAAAACGGTAAAATCTTTATCTTCTTCCTGTTCGTAGGATGTATCTCTTTATATAAAATAATTCTCTAAGAATTATCATAGAATCCATTATGCAGCTACTTCTGAGGATCGTAGGAGTATTAAACATTTACAATAATTATATTAATGGTAAAACGGAATGGGTAGAAATTCAAATTAGTAATGGGAACTTTTCGTTCAGCTCCCGTAACATGCAACAAATTTTGCAGAAAGATCTGCGCGCTGCATACTTGTATCATTTATAAATTAAAATACAAGACCTCAGCGGCGCGCAGCTTCACAAGAAACAGAATTCACGGATGAATATAGATTAAATCAGGGCGTGTAAACCATTTACAAATGAGACTGAGAAACCTCATACATTTGAAATTCGGCGAGAGCGGAGGAGCTTGCAGATTAAACTGAGATGTTTATGCCGCTTATAGATTAAACTGCGAGTCCCAAGGAATCCGGAATCCTATAACACTAGAGGGGCAGTTGTAATTGGATAGTCCTCTTACGAGAGGAGAATTGCTTCTTTTATTAGCGGTGCGCTTCCAGAGAAAGGGCAGCGCTGCTCGTGTCGGAGCAATTATAAGGTCGTCCGAAGTAACGAACGATGACGTCCAGGTCATCGCGAAAAGACGTAGCCGTCGCTCGCAATTTGCTGCCATGCTTGCACCAGTATTCGCTCCGAGAATGTGGACGGGGCTTAAAGTCGTTATCGTTCGAAAGCAGAAAGAATTCTTTCAACAAACAAATTGTCAATTAACAATCTTCCTTTGAAACCTTAGCTCGAAAGAAACTGTATTCATTTCCTGAGGGTGGGTGGTAAAAATCAAGATTTTCATGGCAGATAAAAATTATCTATGCAAATAATACAACAGGTATTCTGCATTTCATCAGTTCATTTTTGTGGTAAATGCATAGAAATGCACAGTCTGCTGATCTAACAATTCTATTGGGTTGGCAAGAAAGTAATTTCGGTATTTTAAGGTGAAACAGAGCTCAATTTTTTTATTTGATCAATGAACTTTAACTTTACTTTTGTTCGATGATCTTTTGCAAAAAGGAATAAATATGAAAATATTTCATTAATTAAAGTTCATCGTTTGAGTAAAGAAATTCAGTTTTATTTCACCTTAAGATACCGAAATTACTTTCTTGCCAACCCAATATATCCATATAGAATTAGAAAGTTTAGAATTATTTAACAAGTCTTCAGGTAAGCCTTAAGGAGATGCTTAATTCATTCAGCCATTTGCAATCGCATTCGTCCCACCCGTTTGTCCAGGGAAATAATGTTGACCATCGTTTTCGCACAAATACTGTCGTGTACGGTGTTCCACCGTGTGTTGTGCCGAAAATCTTAATTTCGCCGGGACGAAATATTTATCGAGTGTACACCGGGCGAGCAGAGGCGAAGTAATTGCGTGCACGACATCGTCACATTGAAACGGGCCGGGCGACCATAATGAATAATCGGCCTGTTCGCCGAGTGATCACGCGCGTGAGATTACGCTCGCATTTTCTGCACGGTACTGTCAGCATCGCGTGCGATTAACACGTCGATTTCAACCGCTCGGAGACTCGACTTTTTTGTCTTTCTTTTTCTCTCTCTCTTTCACTCTCTCTTTCACTACCTCGTCCGGTTTTCCCTCGCCCATTCTCGTAAACATTTTTATAGGGATTTCGCGATAAACGAGGCTGTATCGGCCTCGGGGATCGCGACCCGTTGTTATTACCCCCGAGTAATTCTTGCGTTAATCGTCGCCACCATTAATATGCCAGGCTTCTTTGTTTCTTCCTCGCGTACACGCGAAAATACGCTGTTTCATGGCGATATAATAAAGTGTCTGCTCCGAGACGCGGGCTCCTTAAAATAATTAGAACGTCACGGCCACGATAAATTCTATGGTCCAGACTGTATTTAACAATCATTTTTTCTTTTTTTTTTTTTTTTTTAAATGCACAGTCCCTTATTAATTACGAAAACAGAGAGATAAAGCGAGTTATTATTCCCCGGGAGGAAGTTGTAGCTAGGAACGTGATCCCTGTGCAGGTGTTGTTATCGCACTGCATTCTTCATCGAGCGTGCTTTAGTGCTTTGATTATTTTAACACCAGATCTATGGAGCACTCGGAGTAGCCATTTTGCATTGCTTTATACATATAAATAGGAGAAATTGATTTAATCAGATGTCTAGAAATAAATTATTAAAAAATGTAATATCATAGTGGCGTTTTCAAAAAAAGTTTAATATTGAAAATATTAAGATAATTATACATTTTTAAAAAATATGTAATCTACTGAATTTATTAGGTATTGTGAATATGGAAGTAGTAGAATAAATACAAGGGGAAAATATTTAATTATTTTTCGCAGGTCACATACTCGGCTAAACCAGTTTTTTAATTGGACTTAAAAAAAAAAATTATTTGTATGAATTTAATGCGACTTCTCCGGAAGCTGAACGAATTTTTTCCGTGGCGTATTTAATACGCTTTACAGTTCCGCATAAATAATTGGAGGCTTTATTTGCGATATAATCTTTTGTCGGATTTATCATCAGGAAATTGCGTGCAACAGCGCGGCGCATTCAACAGATAGAAGGAATAAATACTACGTATACGAACCCATACTCTATGAAAAGCTTTATTTCCAGGTTGCAACAACAGAACGAAATGTTGTTACCGTACCGTACAATTCAATCAATGATTCATTCCGACATGTGGACAATTGTTGTCAATATACAATTCATATTGTTGGAAATTTGAATTAATCACTACACAAATTTCATTTCGGTTTTTCGTTGTTTGAGGCAGGCCAATATTTTTTGTTCGAATGAATTGGATGCGAAATTTCTCCGTAAAATCGCGCAACGAAATGACAACGGCGGTGTTAAATAATAGCACAGCTCCACAATTGAGTGAAGTAATTGTCATAAATGCGTTCTATTTCCTCTCGAAATTAACAATTCCGCGGTCTTTAATTTCCACGTATTTTTAAACGTCGCACGCCTTTTGCACAATTTTCCTATTTTCATTTTCAATTTTCCCATTCTCCATCAATCTGAAAATGGGAAATTATTTCACTCTTAATGCGTTTGATAAAATTATTAAGCTTACAGTATGGAGGACGTGTATTTTTATAATTTATATGCATCGACTTTATAAGAAAAATAATAAGCATACATTGTGTAACTGGACATATGATTAAAAGTTCATTGTTTTAAGTAATGTAAACTTGTTAATTTGTGCAAGCGTTTCTAATAAGTATTCACCATCCACTGTGAGCGAAAATATTATAAAGGCCATTATAAAAATAATAAAAAATTGTGGATCCCAGTGGCTGTAATAATTCGTCCATCCGCAGTAAGACTAAATATTTTTCACAATCAGGTGATAGACGGACCTGTTCCATCTTAAATTCAATTTAGGAAAGAGAATCAGTCGACACTCGATTCGCAGTACCATTCCCCCGAGAATGACAATTCGGGTAGCCCGGAGGGCGTGAAAGGGTCAATTTAATTAACCAAAAACAGCTGATGGCGGACTAGAAACCAGACTCTGTGCGCCCGTATTTTTCCATCGGATAAATGTTTCAAACAATCCGGGGTGGTCTGTTAAACGTTTCCTGGTTGTAACGTAACGCCGATCGGTAGTTGGTAAACGAACGCTGTCGTAATGGGTTAATGCACGCGCATACAGAACCCGCGTGCACGCATTCCCGTTGCGTTTGGCCCGCGATAACGCGTGGGTAGTTCGCACTTAACGGAGAACAGGGTCGCGTGCGTTTTTTATCTGCTGGTGGAGGTTTATGGCACGGAAACGGTATTAGTATCCCGATAAATTATAATGCACTCGGGTGGGTGGCAAAAGTGGTGAGGCTCGTGGCATTTCGGAGATGATCGGCCGCGAACTATCGCCGTCGGGAGGCGGAGCATATTTCGCCCGCCGAGACAAACGACGCATCGCCCTTTGCGAAATACATCAGGCGTGAAAGATAGGGCGCGTACGTCCGACCAGCAGGGAAATTTAACGTGACACCGTCTCGCGAACTTCCCGCGAAGTTTCGCTCGAGATGCCAAGCGCTGAAGATCGATTCTCGCTGCTGCTCGAGAGTCTCGGCGTGGCGCGGCGGCTCCTCTCGCCGGATACCGGGCTTTATGCAACGCGGTTAGGCTTGCGAATCGCTTTCGCTGCCCAGGCCTCCCCCCCCGCGTGCTCTCGACTTTTCCCAGCCAGAACCGCAACTCGAAATAGCAAACAGAATGACGAGCTCGACCGACGGGCCACTCGAAATTATTTGGAAAGCCGCCGAGACGTTAAGTCGCCGATCGAGACTGACTTGGACGACTGCTGATGCCCCCGTGAACAGGTGCTTCCCGGAATGCTCGTGAACTGGGCTAAGATCGTCGATCCGCATTGCAGAGCTTCCTCGAACTTGCGGGAAATATTTGCTATATTATTTTAGACTGGCATAGATCGGGACGAAATTCGGAGGAGGATTTCACGCGCGAGTTATTCATTTGGTAACCATACCTTTTATTGATATTAGAGTTTATTAATATGCCATGATCGGTCGAATGGAAATCACAATAATGCTTCCATTCGAAATTATTCAATGAATTTCTCCATTGAAGCACACATTTTCATAATAATTTTATTCAGTCTCTTCGTTTTTGTAGAACGACGAATAACAGGCATATTTCGTTCATTATTTTCATTATTTCGCATTTCACTCAATTTTCTTATAACTGGATAATATCCGTGCTTTGTATTGGTCAACGCTGTATCATGAGACTGATTTTAACCCCTCTGACTGATCACAGCACATTTTTAGCATATCTTACACTGCAGATGAGACAGAAATATTCTGTGCTAATTTCAAAAACCAGGAGCTAAATAGAAAGTTATAGAATAGAGACAAACGCAGAAACATAAATCGACCACTATGTTCTGCATAAAGAATGTCGGTCAGACGAAAATGACAAATGGATTCAGAGAGTGAGAGAGACAAGAAGAGAGGGAGAGAGAGAGAGACAGCGAAAGCTGGAATGCTCGCGAATTACGCGTGAAATAATTTCACTTCAGTGCACACGCATAGCTGTGTGCATAGCTGTTCCGAGTAAAATAATCTTTCAAATAGCGAACAGTCTATTTTCGCGTTTAAATGCGAAACAGTCTGTTCTAAAATATTATTTAAGCATAGTATTTCATCTGAAGAGTACCGGGAATAGTGCTGGTTCATTTCGAAGTATTTCTATTTAGCTTTGCTGTATCTATAGGGGAGTAACGATGAAAGGGTTTGGAAATGTTGGAAAGTGCTTCTTCGCTTAGCTCTAGTGCCATGCAAGTTTAAAATATGTATATATTAAACTTCTCGAAACATACGCTACATTGAATTTCATTCGAATGGTTCATCGCGGTACCCGTTTCCTCAAAACGTGGCATTAGTTTCCGAATAACGCTTCTTTCATCTCGCGTTAACTCCTTATCGTGCGATCTTCTTCACAGCTACAATAACCGTTACTGTTAACGTTACATTCAATTTACCGATACTAGGTTGCCCCAAAAGTTTCTTTAGCGATATGCACGTTTAATACTTGTTCATTAATGTTTCATGTTGCACAGGCTCCCTCTTATTTAATGTTGCCATTTGCCTAATATTATTGAGAGAAGCAATGAAATTCTACTTAGGTTCCGCTAAATATCCGCAGTCTAATTATAACCATAAATACCGAAAGTATTTGCGCAATGTTTACCCAACTGTCTCAGCATATTATTCCACCCAGTCCTCAGAATCCAGGGTACCAGTGAGGAGAGAAAGAAAAGTAAGCACCAACCCCTAACGTACCATCAAACTGCACCACTCCACCGAATTCCCCGGCCATTAATGCCCACTCCCGTCCCAGTAGCGCAGTGTACGATCCATTCCACTGGTTCGGAACGTCGGTAGCAGCTAATTAGAAGTGCAAACATCGTGTTCGACCCGTAGAGGCCGGCGCCGTTGAAACGCTAGCTTCCGCGAGATAATGCGTTATTAGAGTGCGGGTGGAGTAGGTGCCCCGGAAAATGTTTCAGAAGACGCGACTGGGCGCAAACTTCCGAAAGACGTTAACTCGTTCCAGCCAAAATGGCCCCTGGCTCGAAGGTGGAACGGGGTTAAAGGGTATCAACGACGTAGTCGCGCAGGAATTAATTCAGTGCGTCAATTACTTCGAACCCTTTCATGCTGAAAAGAATAAACCATGCAAAAAAAATCTGAATCGTCAGATTGCTGTAAAAATTAATATATATAGCCAAACCCAAGCTTTTGGCACCTGTTACACGTCGTTCTACTTGTTTTAATGTGCTGAATCCGAATATGACTTTCGTTTTTAGCGAGAATCGTTGTAAAAATTAACAGATGTAGATCCGGGCGTTGTAATCTAATTGTACGCAGTCAAGCAGAGATTAATCAATGGCTTTAATCACTACATAGACTGCGGATCCGTATGCATTTACGGCTTCTGAAAATTTTCAAAAAATGTTACATAATGTAGCCTTCGACAGGATTTAGTACAATTTTTATATATTTCTATTTGGTCCTCTCCCTTTCTTAAAATTCTTTTAAAAAAATTGCAAGTTGCATAAATTCCTCAGTCTATTAATCACTTTGGACACCTCCGCGATGACAAGAAGATGCCACTAAGATCCAACTTAAGATATCGCGAAAATGATAAATAAGCGAAGAAAGTCCCGATCGCGGGAAAGTTTGTCCGCGTTTGCTGGCTTCCACACGATGGGATCACAGGTTGTTCCTGCGGTCCTCGAGGGAAAACAGGAAGCCCAGGATCCTTCGTAGGACCAGTCTACCGGTTTGCACCGCTATCTGTCCGCGGCAGCGCGGCGCAAACATTTGTTCAGGACAGGGGACGAAACCGGGACGAAACGCGAACGGCGGCGATGCGATATCAGTAATAAGATAACAACTGTCCAGCGAGCCCCGCCGGTTTCCTCTCACCTTCCACGTGTGAGTGTAACGGGGGCCTCTCTCTTTCCGTCGACTCCTCCGATCGGCCTGTTTCGCCGGCCGATGCCTAACCCGCGCCTCTAATGTGTAGCCGAGGCACGCTCGTTTGTTCAAACTTCCTTATCGAGGACCCTCCAGCGAAAGCCAGCTTAATTCACCGCCACCGGTGCCCCACGGTATCGACTGGCTATCGAGCGGATTTTTGTACAACCTGCGCAAAGTGCCTCTCCACGCAGAAACATTACAGATAGCCCACGATGTCCACCGAGGGCTCGCCTAACTCCGAAAATAAGTGTCCGCACAAGATCAGCTTTTGGTTTTATCGCTAATCCTTCGCGGTCCCACTCTTTTGTTTCTCTCCTCGACGCCGTACGATTGTGTTCCCATATTGAACTGTACTAAATTATTTCGAGCAACTGAGAGCTACAGTTGTCCTTACATATGGTACTTTGACATTACTGACGTGGTTTTGGTGGGAATTATTTACCCTTTGACTGGGAGTGTTCGAATAATGGTAACTTAACCGTTTGCATTTGATTGTTCCCTCTGTGGGGATGTCATAAATCTCGTCAGCAACTTGGATGTTCCTTCCGAGAGTACAGTATTGTCTTGATGTATGTGCAAACTTCGAGAGCGAAGTGTCACTTACATCCTGTACAGACACTATTTCTTGATCTAGATCCTGTTATACTGATTTCTTATGATTTTTCTATGAAACTTTAATAATATATTCGTGACACATTTCCGATTGAGATGACACCAAGTATGGCACAATTTGAATTACGTTTACTCGTTTAATCCTAGGTACAATAGAACCTCGATTATTCGAACCAATCGGTGGAACATGAGTGATCAACAACAGAACAGCCACCTGTGCTAGATTATGTCCTTAGTGATGTGTACATTGAATTGTATGTAGATGATAATCGTCAATTGGACAAGCAACCGTGCTCCAAATTATTTCATATTTGGGCTCATTTCAATCAGAAAAATGTTACTAATGTGTCTGTAAAAGTTTCATAGAAATATATTTAAAAACAATTAAGTGCCACGCGTCGAATATTAATTAAAAACAAAAATTGAGTTGTGCACGTCACAAATCTTATGAAATGGCTTCATAAATTTACGAAGTTATTTGTATAGAAAAATATAGAAATGATCTGTTGGAATTTGCGTGAGGATTTGCAGTCTAGCCACACCATCACTCCGGTTTCTAAAATCGTTTCAAGACCGATATGATAATGATTTCTGAACCTCGGAAGGTAGAACGAAAAGGAGAACTATCGCAGGGCAAATGTTGATCAATCGAGATAGAAGCAGCCGGGAGCTGATTGAATTAAAGTTGGAGTGTCGAAGCGTTGTCGCGATTATTTCGGTATTCCTCCCGATATTGAATACCTGATCCCCGACGATTACTCTGTCTTCCTGCCGGCGGGAACCGTACGGGAATTGAAATCTTTCAAATGCCTTGGATATACATGGTGGCTCGTATCCAATTTCATTCAGAGATTAATAGAACATCTTTATCAAATCCATTTTTACCTGTACTTTAAAATCACCGATCTTGTTCAATACCAACCGTTATCGATTTTAATAATACTTTTCCACCACATTGGAAATAGGTTTTTATTCGACGATTATAGGAACTCTAAAAATGCTGCCATAGAATCTGAATTAATTCAGTGTTGTTACTTTTATGAGTTTAACAGTTACTCTTAACCTGTTAACTATTTCGCTTCATTTTGCAAACGTGCAGTGTATGCTTAATTATTTTTAAGCATTATTTTTGTACTTCTCTCATATTATACCGCGCACTCTCTTTTATTTAACCGCAAATGCAATTTTTTTCCTAAATTATGAGTATACCTTCTCGTCATTAGACTAAAAAGTGCCAATTTTTCATGAAGAGTGTACCGGACATAAACAGTTAGGGACTTCATACTTCATACTTGATATGTTCAGCGTTCGCATAGTTGTTTACGGTTAAGTTCTTTGCGTAACAAATTTTAGAGGAAGATCCGGTATGGCTCTGCAGCGACGTAATAATTGATCAGGTTCGAAGTTGAAGGGAAACTCAAAATGTTAAAAATTTCTCGAGAACGTAAAATAAAACTAGTGCACAAGAACTTTGCAACGTAGTCCAACAATTTCTTGTATATGCAGTAATGCGAAAAGTAGTCGGACATGAGGACTGCATCTCGCTAATTAAGTAACAATATACTTTCTAGTTTATGATGAAACAATAGTACGAAGAAGGATGTAATCATGAATGTTCCAGCTTTCATAAGAAAATGAACAACAAAACCCTAGTAAATTTCCATTATAATGTTCTTGTTGAAGAAATTACATTCGCCAAGCAAACATTATTCACCATAATTAGAGGTTTGGACTGTAAACAAAAAAATCAAAATTGTATTTGTTATGCTAGGAGTTCCATTGCATTACCAATGAATAAACTAAAAATTCTTTGAAGAAACGACACTCCATCGGTCTTTATAATAATCTACCAATAATATTCTTAAGCCCAAAGCTTTATTTCAATTAAACCTAGAATATAATCCAAGAAATGCATAAATATTCATGATCCAGTCGCACCAACCCCGTCAAATCAAGCAATCCATTCATAGCAATTTACCTGTCAGAGAGGACCTCATTCAAGTATTTTCGAGCACAGGTGACAAACTACCCACCCCGTATACCGGCGCGCGTACGTGCTCATAATAGCGTTCTCTGGTTCGAAACTCCGTACATGGATATCTGGATGCACAAGGAGAATATATCCGGGAATATTCTTGGTCCGGTCGATCTTTGCAGACTCCCCTGGTCCCGGTACGCACGGACAAAAGGAGAAAAGAAACGATAGTGTACGTGTGCGCACCGACTCTCGCACACGCCTGTCGGTCTCGCGCGCGTGATCCGTTTATAATAAAACAAAAAAGGAGGAGAGAAAACGAGGGAGAGAGAGAGAGAGAGAAAATAAATGGGGGGAAGAAAACAAGGATCCTTTTCGACGACTTTTTGTAATGGACCGCAGTTACCAACTCTCATCCCCCAACGTTGGCCACCCTCATCTGTTCGAGCGAGTGCACGCACGGTTGTGCGTTTCTGCTGCCTCGCGACAAGGAAGAGCGGAATGGGCGAAGATTGGCATTGGGTGTTTGCGAGCCCGTACCCGTCCAACCCCATCTTCGTACGGTGTGAGAGTCGAGCATGTGGCAATAAACAATTTGTTACGGCGAGGGTCGAGGCCTGCAGCATACGCTCTCGCGCATTATGCCCGTCTTGTTCTGGTGCACGCACTCGCCCTGCTCTTGCACTGTGACAGCCTCGAGCGAACGCAACAATCAATAACGACGCGTCACGCGTTGTTTTCTGCGATACCTCCGTCCACGGCGATCGTTAACCTTTCGATTATCGCTGCGGACGGCACCGCGATCGACGGCGATTCAGGCGATCACGGACAACGCCGCTTATCACCTCCACTCTACCACGCATTGATAATGGAACGCCCCGTGTTTGCGCGTCGGATACCTTAGATTCTCCCGTGTCGTTTCAACGCGATCGCTATCAACGTTTGCTTCGGGAATACGGTAATGAATAGACTGCGGATCTTTATGCAAAATAAAAAATTTTTGCATTCTTTCTTCTTTTAATCGTCGGATTAAGCTGAAACCAATACGCTGATGTATTTAAATCTTTTTAATATGTTCACTGTTTTGATCCATTTCTGTCATACATGAATAAAATCCGCAGTCTACTAATGATACATACAGAAACCTCGGCACCGAAATGTCTTTTACATAGTGTACATATTTCTTGATTTTTTGATATTAATTCTAATGATCTTTTTATTATACTTTCATCAACATACGCGTCACTCTTTCTGAGTACAATAATACCAAACGTGACACGGTTTGGATTGTACTTGCTCGTTCAATCCACGATACAGTGGAACCTCGATTATTCGAACAGATTCTCAAAAAATTCTTCTGGAACAGGTAGCGAACAGCACATTGTTTCAAAATTTTTAATGAAATATCTTCCTTTTATCATATCATTTTTCCCGCGTCCATATTGCTACTTTCTAACACACGTTCATTAATAAATGCACGAACTAAACACAGGAAAAACATCTATCCGCCCCGATAATTGATGCAACACAATACATTTGATATAATTTTTAACGAGGTATTTTTACAATTTGAAATTCCATTTTCTCTTCTCCCAGGCCGTTCATCACGAAACATTTTCAAGCGAGAAACGATGACTCACGTTCCCAGTTCGAAACCAATTACTAAAAGTTCGCTACGCCACCATTATTTCCAAAAACCGCGCTCCCCATTCGACAGAAAGCGAAAAAATAATTTCATATAACAGAAACATCGGTAACGTTAGTTTCCCATCGAATTAACGGAACGGTCGCAGAACGCGCAAGAATGCCGGCGAAAAATCCACTTGACTATGGTTCGGGCGAGAAAGACGGGGAAACGTTGAAAAGGGGAACGGGGCACTCTTTCCCCTTTTTCTTCAGGGGCTGCAGCCCTGGAGCGAGGCAAGCCAGCCGGCGGCGTTTCGCAAACGCAGACGATAACGGGGTAGCGTAAACTAAAATGAGATCGCATTATGTACACCGGTGAAAAGGTCCGGGAAGGGTGACCTCGCGTGCGGATCATATAGCTGCCGATGCAGGCTCTCATAAAAGTGTTTTGTGTATCACGGGTACGCGTGCACGCGTGCACAACTCCTCGTTTCCGGCGTCGTTTCGCACGCAAAATCAGTGTATGCGACGCGGAATTTGAAGTCTGCGCGTCTCCCGTTTCACAGAGGAGACCGGAGACCGTTCGAATCCGCGTCGACGCGCTTATAAGACGCGTTCTGCGCGCACCTGACGCAGCCTCTTCATTAGACCCGCGTATCTATTGACACCTAGCCACCGCGCCTCCTCCCCCTGCGTCAACGCAGCGAACGACCAGCTTCAACAGCGGATTTTCTTTGCGTATTTTCGAAAGCTAACAAACTTCGCGTAAAAATGCGACGCGCTGTCTACGATTCTCCCCGGTGGCGCCCCTATCTGTCGACGACTGGGCTTTTCATCCGTTAAACCATTCCGTTTCCACGCGTTTGTATCGCGCTCCACGAAACTTCTGACTGACGTGGCTGTCGGGGCGACGCGATGGAAACCGCGCGGTAACCGAACTCCATTAATCACACGGCTTTCGGCGCTTAATGAAAGGGCAAAATATCGCGGGCCGAAAACGCGTGACACGGACCGTGACAGCGGCCGCGGGGAGGGGCTTGCTGCTGATGAGTCCTACGTCGAATCGCCAGCAATTTAGCACGCGACCATCCATACTGGATGTCTTGAGGAATTCGACGGAAAATGTATGTTAATGGGAAATACAATACTGGGTAATTTCTCTACTATTAACCCTTTGCACTCGGAGCTATTTTAACTGGAAAATTAAACTTTTTTTCCGATCTAAAATATTTCCATTCCCCGTGATTTTAAATTTTATGGACATGAAATTGTGTGGTATAATACCTCATACAATACCAAAATGTTTAGTAATTGATTAGATACCGATAGATTTAACGATGTAAACAATATTTTGAATAATGGTACAAAGAGTTAATTCATTATACACACCAACTCGTAGTCAAACTCTTTATTTAATCTGACAGTCGTTGTGTTCGTCGACACCGTTTATATAACATACCGTTACAACTATTACTACATCAAGGAATACGTGTTACTAGGGATGAAGTGTTTAGTAGAAACAGCATTCACTCAATTTGACTACCTAGTATTAGTAGAGCATTATGTCTGAGGAACCTAGTGCTGTAGAACCTCGCTCGTGGCATGAAACGGGGCCGAAAATGCGTACAATGATCGAGGTAACCGATTACGCAATTTATTTGAAGAACAAGGACCTACTATATTTGTTTTTGAAGTGAGAGCTTCTTCAGGTGCACCGCGTGCACAATTGCTGAGAGGTGAATGCGTCTGATCCGTCACGCTCCGAGGTGAAACGCTATTCGGGTAAACTCGTGGGAGCCGACAGTATTGGTCTGTTATGAAACTTGTACTTAAGTACATTTCCAAGCATTTCCATATTTCTGTACATACGACTCAATGTCTATGACAGGAAATAACTGTGACGCGTGCGTAGAGGGGTTAACAGTTAAAAATATATTAATAAATTCATTCTTTCGTCTAAATCGTACACAATTTACAACCCAACAAACCATGCGAGTTCGAGAAGAAACGTTAGCATTGGAAACGCTTGCGCAGGGTAAACGAATCGAGCGCAGACTTCGAGCGTTGCTGCTGGAAACTTCGATGATCAACTTCGCTGGTCGGGTGCTTTGTTTCCGTTCGCGGAACGGAAGAAACATTGTAGAGGCAGAAAATGCGATCCGCTTAAAGAGATTCCTCGTCGTTTTCTTTTGCCAGGGCACAAAGGGTGGCCCGTTGTGCTTCAGCTTTGTTGCGTCGCTCGAGTCGTTATTCGCTGTTTGTGTTTCTCTGTCGGGGACGACTTTTTGTCCGTCCATTGGAAAATATACATTCATCGACGGTCTCCTTAGCGGAAAATTTATTCTGCGATTGAATTTGAATTTCTCTCTGTCCTGCTCTCACTCTCTCTCCCCTTCGTTCGCGACAAAAGTGTCTCTTGTTCCATCGTGAACGTTCGCCGACACAATGCGACTTCCCCGAACACACTGGCCCGGGAAAATTATATCACTCTACTTGTAACTTACGCTGTACAGCGTAGAAAAGAAGAAAGAAAGATCCGTGCACACCGGTAAACCAGGAGATAGCACGTGTGCTTTGGGATTCTATTGAAAAACTTTGAGCCAACTATTTTCATAAAACGCCGGTTGCATGTCGAACGTGTACTTATAAAGGAGCTGCAGTTTGGACGGAAAGTATGCCCGTGCAAATCTAAAGCGTGTGCGTAGAATTTTATTAAATCAGGCCTCCCGAAAGTTGTTCTGCAGCGGGAAGACACAGAAGCACCAGCCAACCAGATTGGATCAGAGTTAGCGAAGACCTCATCAAATAAAAGCGCCGAGAATCCGATCCCCATTAGGTTTACATCGCTATAGAGCAAAGTTTGCGCGCAGATTGTTGATATAGACCCCGTGGGTTCATGGAATTCGACGTGGAAGACATCGTGTTCGACACTGACGTGAAAGAACATCGATATTCAACATGAATCGCGTTTGACCTGTCGAATTGAACAACGATCTCTGTAGATTTATAGAACTCGGCGTATTGAATACAACCGGCCATACACATCACTTGGTCCAGCAAACTAAAATTGATCGACGCAAGGTTCGTTCGATAGGAAATGCTCAACTAAAACCGTAGATCACTGGAAAGGATTTCAAAATTTAAGCTGATAATTAGAGACAACTTGAAACAATGTAGCTCCTGGTTCGTACAACAGATGCAGAAAATTTCTATTTCGCATAAAGATCTGATCTGCTGGTGATAGTCTAGATTCTACATAAACCATACTCGGTTTAAAGCATTAAATAAATAATAATAGTTTCTCTCTCTCTCTCTCTCTCTCTCTAGGTTCTATAATGAACTATTTTATGTTTGTTAGTTCGTCGTTACTATTCAGTAGCACGTGTTGAGCTTCATTCGTATTTTTTCGCTGGAAAAGCAAAGATTACCGTTCAAGTGTAAGCTTTAGTGAAACCTGATAGGGATCGTGTTGGATCCACAGAACTGTATGCAAATTTCACTGGATCTGCAGAACTTGCGGTGGAGAGTTTCGCAGGTTCTGAATGTCTCAGGCGAATGGGTACTATAATCTCAGTTACCTGCACTTGTAACTCCGTATTCTTCGAATCCCGCGAACACTGTGAGACACTTGTGAAAGTTGTAAAACATTTACTTTAGTTTTCTCTGGTTTATTATAGACCATTTCAGAACTATTATACTCGATCTATATAATAGACACCTTTTTGGCGATTGTCGAATCTGTGTCATGTTCTTCCTCCACCATATGGATTCAATAAAATTGGGATTTATCGATTCCCCCGGCGAAGTTCCTACCAAGTTTTACAGATGCAATGAGTCTTGCCATAAGTTTCCCGGATCCAATGCATCGGTTTCTACGAATACAGTGCATCGATAGACTCTTCTACGGACTCAGCTGCGTCCACAATGTTCTACAATGTTCTGTAAGCCTTTCGAGATCGTCTTATGCCTTATGCTATTGACGTCTGCTCGCAACTTGCGAATGTTGACTCCTCAACTATTTCCGGAGTTCGTATACAAGGCAAAGAAGAAGTTTCTTATTTGCAAACACACAGCTGTTCATTCTTAAGTGAGAAAACTGAAGTGCTCTTACTTAATTTAGCAAGTTTATGAACAAAGTTCACCATGTCCAAAGGGAAAGATATAAGTTCGTAAAATATGTCGGTCAAAAAGTAATTTCGCTTGCCTCAAGAAACTTCAACGACGACGTTACCTGTATTATATTAAAATTTATAAAGTATATAATGTCCTTTACATTGTATAACTTCCTGTCATCTTCCAGATAGTTTCGCGGTTCTGCCCTTGAGGAAGTTCCTGCTTCTTTAAACATTGAAAATTGTGATTTTGATTCTTCTTCGTGGTCTCGCAGATTATAGCTCGCAGTTCTATACAATTCGCTAAAAGTTAATTCGTGTACAATAATTATTCTACAAGCTGAATATCGCGGTAATTACATGGTTCCAGCCGGGTAATGGAACAGATAAAAAAGGCACCATGTTACTTGCGAAAGCAACAGTAGGAAGCCGTTATCTCTGTCGGCGAATCTGGACAACATGGCGGTACGTTTCCAGCGTCTTGGTCCGACAATGGAACACCGACGATAATGCCTTATTACAAGGTGTACGCGTCATGCGTGCGCAACCCGTTCGCATTGTAAGTTCATTAATAACACGGTTCCGATCCGAGATAACGTTAGAAAATGGACACGGCCAGTCTGTTGTCGGTGGTTTCTCGTTCGTGGAACGCAGTCACGCATGAGCGGGGAACACTTGTCGCTCGGGATCGTTTAATCCATCGGTGTAGTCAACGAAACAGACGAGGAAAATCGAATGTGTTCTATATAGCGCGGGGGGAACCAGGTGTTTCCGGGAAATTATCGCATTCGCGTCCATGGTCCGCGTATATTTTAATGGTGGCACGCGTATCGGCTACGATACGATGCCCCCATTACTATTCATGTCTCATTTGTATGTGGCTGGCGCGGCGAGCGTGTTTTATTTTCTACGGCGGCGTCCCGCCGATCCCCAGGTACTTAAAAATCGGATTCGGCCCGGGGGATATCTCTCCTCGTGCTTGTCTAAATAAAGCAAAAATTTGTCGCGGCGACCGTTTCGGCCGCCGACGGAATCGCCCTTCATATACATAAAACACGCTGCGACCCCGTACATGCATATGGACGCCGCGGTTGATGACGCGTGACACGTGCGCGTCGTCGTTGGGAATCAATTAGCCCGACATGCACCGCTGCCCCTGGGATACGTGTTACACCTTCCCCGGCGAGTGGTCCAACACTTTTCGCCGCTCCACATCCACGCACACGCACGACCAAGGCAGCTTTAGGACCACCGGTATACGCCGCGCGGATCATCCCTTTGCGGACGACGATTCTTTCGAATGCGGTCGCTAAATCTTATATCAAAGTTTTCGGTTCTGAGAAAATAAAAAACACTGATCTTTTGCTACTACGACATTTGAATTATTTCTTTGCGATTTTGATCTTTTAACCGAGGACGGTGAGCCAATAAGTCATTCGAAAGTTTTTATTTTCTGCTTAACGCATTACCAACCGGTGATTATTGCATAATTTTGAAAAATCTATGGTACATGGCCAAACACTTTTTAATGGAACTATCAATAGCAACAGCAATTTTCATTGTGAACTAACAAGTCACCCTCAATAACGTCGCCTAATAGTTTCATTTGAGATTGCAACGCAAAAGAAAATTCCTATGGTTTCTTTTGGTACAGCACAATTCTTGAAAATCCTATTAATAGGCTTCCGGTAGGTTAGGTTAACGGGATATTTTAGTTTTGCATTTTTTAAAAATCGGGTTTCCTTCTACATTTCAGAGAAAAAATTTGATCAATGCTTTAGTTAGCTCAAAAATCCAATATTCTATATGCAATAGCCTAATGGATAAACCCAAATCTTTTTCGAAGTGCAGTTTCTCAAATGGGTGTCTGGGTCGAGGTGCATGATCCCTGACAAGGCTGATCCCCCATACGTTTTATAATGAACGAAGTAACTGAAGCCTGATGTCCGGTGACTATCCAGCTCCGGGTTTACGCGAATATGCACGTGTAATCCCAGAAGGGTTTATAGGGCAGCGTCGTCGCATATATGTACACGAAGTTACATACCTCCGGAGTGATCAGCTATGGTAGGTCGAGGGGAATGCGTTGAGGTTTCTGTTACCCTCTCGTGCCGCGCTACCCGTTAATTAAAACTTGCTGCGCGAGCGTGAGTAAACAGAACTGCAGCGGCTCGTGTTAAATTTCGCTGATCATTTTTGAGTAAATAATTGGAAAGCCTTCCCGATAACAATCCGTGTGTTCGTTCTTTTCCCTGCTTTATTTCCGTTCCGAGTCTCCCCTCGCTTCCTCCGATCGTAAACGAGCCATGTTTCGAAAAACACGAAAAAAATCGAGACAATTAAACGTCTAATGAAAGACGAATACCGTGGGAGTGTCAGTAGCGGGGAACGTGGATGATCAATGTCTACGATCGCGCACCGCGCTTAGCATACCAGAATGATTTTTCGTCTATCAACTAGATTGCGGTTGGCCCGTTATCCGTTTATGCACCGCAACCAAGTGATACGTGGCCAGCAACAAGGGGTCAATATTATCCAATAGCAGAATCGATCCATAATTATTAAGCAAACACAATGGAACTGGTTCCAAAGCATGCCTGGACAAATATGATTACATCGTTGATGTGAACATTCCGATCAATATAAACTGCGCGTCGGTATTCTCTATCCAATTACGCTTATGGGATTCTGTCTCTACGTCCGTGGAAATCAATCCTCGCTGGCCGCGTATTGATGGTATCGCCTAATTAGTTTGATTATCTCGTGACTTCCTGGAGTTACTTGATCATCGAACGAGCGCCGCTGGTCTGCGGTATTTTCGAAACCGAGCGGAAAGCCTTTCGTTTTCGATTTTATTTCAATTTCGGACGCTAGTTTTATCCTCGCCGAGCACGGAAGACATTGACAAATAAGAGACGAAGAGAATGGCGACAAGAAAAAATTTCTCTAATCAATTATGAGACTCGACAGTACCTAAATGTATCAGGGATCGAAAGTTCAGAATCACAGTTTGCAGAACTTTGGAAATAAAGTTACGAAAATTTATTTCGGATTTGTCAGAGTGCGGGAAGTTAAACGAAGCTTAAAAATTTGAAACGAAATATTAAAAATTAGAGGATGTTGAAAATGTGTTTTTAATTTACAGACGCCCTCAAATATAATTCCATGTGATTGTCTTTATAGTATTCTGTAAAAATATGCAGGGTGTGGCCGGACGGGTGGTACACCAGGGCGGGGGATGATTCTACGTGTAAAAATCAGTCGAAAAAAATGAATATCATTTTTCAGTTTGACGCCGCGTTTTCGAGAAGATAGACTTTAAAGATCCGTTGGTTTCACGTGCTTCAGATTCAGTATACACAGGAAGTAGAATCGGTTGGTCATGATCAGACGCGTCAGACGATTGTTATCAATAACACGTATATTTGCTGCATTTTCAAAATCGATTTCCTCAATACGAGGCGTCAAACGAAAAAATGTTATTCCTTCTTTTCGACTCATGTCCACACGTAGAATCATCCCCTGCCTGGTTGTACCACCTATCCGGCCACACCCTGTATATTTACATAAACATCCGTAATTAAATGATTTCGCAGATTCACATACAAAAACAAAAGCAATAATCGAAATTACTCTGACGAGTATATATAAATACGAATATATGTAAATATTAATTTTTATCCGTTGCCTTTATTGGCACCAAAGCGGTTCCAGCAACAATCAAAATTTATACGAAATATGTTATTAAAAAACATTGAAATCACATATTAATATGAAATAAAATCATTTTATGCAATCTCAAATATATAATATATCCTTTCAGAATAAATATATTCAACATAAAAAGTAATCTCTCGTGGAAACAATACTGAATGAGGTTTATTAAATTGCGAATCGCAGAAACCATTTAGAAATAAATTGGGTGCCAGGTAAATAATACCACCATCAATGCTGAATTTTGTTTGATCCGATCATACTTCTGATGAAATCGGGAAGCTAAAGGATGCTCGAACATGCGTGCGTCACGTGTTTGATCGTGGCAAAATGATCTATGATGATTTATGCGATGATGTTTTATGACCAAATGATCAAAATGTCATTACGAACATATGTTGCCAACATCGTTATCATAATCGTTGCCATGGCCGTGACCACAGAGCAGAATCATTCATTAAAACCATTGGTTACTGTCATTGATCATTAACCAAGATCATTACTAATCATCAATATCATTAATCAGGGCCATTAACAAAGACTTTCAACCAAGACTATTCGTCAAGATCATTAACCAAGCTTATTAATCAGGATGGTTGATCGGGACTACCGATGAGTAACCAATAACCGTCAATCATCGATCATTAACCGGGATGATTGATCATTGTCTAGTACCATAAGACGATTAACCAAGATCGTTAACCAAGACTATTGATAATTAACCATTACCAGTTGATCAGTAGTATCGGAGAATTCATTTACCATTGAAGATTGGCCGATGCCATTGCCAATTGTCATTCATTATTGCCCGGGACTATTCACCATTTACCATTGATTTATTAAGACCATTAATCGTTGTCCGATGCTATGAACCAATGACTATTTACCACTGACACTGACCATGACTGTAACCCCAAACATGGCCACTGACAACGGCCATTGACTACGGCCGTTGCCAGGACGATATAATTATCCGAGGTAATAATGCGGCAAGACAATGACCATGCTCGTTATCATGTAATAAATTGGAGCGACCGATAGATGACGTGGAACCGCGGGGCTGGTGCGTGTTTTTGGGCGTGTGTAACGCTATTCATCGCGCGTCTAATTAACAGAGCCTCGAGGTGTCTTGACCCCGGCATTGTGCCGGCCACGTTGCGGAGTCCCTTTGCGAGCCGCGAGCGGTGAGAATTTAATTAACCTGCTCTGCATTTGATAGCCGGCAAAAACTTCCGGTCGGTGTCTTTTGTGAAGTGGTTGTAATTAATATTCGTCCCGACAGAGGCAAAGAGCAGAAGCGCACCGTCGGGGTGGGTGCCACCCCCGCTCGCGACGAGCAACACGCGACGCTGACTGCCAAAGGCGGAGCAGAAGAATTTTCGGATGACGAACTTGTCGCTTTTCAAGCGTTTCCCGGTGAACCGCCCGCGACGAGAAGAGTTTAATCGGTCGTGCAAATCCATCTATCTGGAATAGCTACGAGTGCTCCTTTCGCTTCGGTTCTCCTTCCTTAAGTAACTGTCTACCACCGGAACGTTGGCATGAGATTACCAACCTCGCGAATTTGCAAAATCAACCGTACATTAGACTTCGCTGGAAATTCGTTCCGCGCACAGTCTGCACTTCCGTTTTATCAACTCAGATGTTGTACCTACATGTTTCTTAACCCTCAGACCAGCGGGTCTGAGTCCACAATTTTATCTATCAGTATCTTTAAATATATTTTTGAATCTCGTAGACCCTTCAGGCTGTGAAAAATAAATGAAAAATGATTACGAGAAGAAATCAATTTTTATGTAACTCCCTTTTCTATTAATCGATGCACACAATTTTTATTTTGCATGAAGACCTAGTCTAGTTATGTCTAATGTAATAACTACTCACTTAGTTTAATCGTCAGATATCGAGTTCTTAAATGATTCGGATACTCCGGGTATGCTATTAATTCCCTTTAAATCGAAATAAAATTCTATTTTGGTTTTGTTAATGTACAGCTATTGGAGCACACCTCCTCAGGTTTCTCCTTTTTTAGGGAATTAAGAATTACAAAGAAAAATAAATCGTGGGGCAAAGGGTTAAAGATTTAATGAATCTGATGAAGTGGACTGTTGAGATAGATCAAGAAATATTGTTTAGATAGCGTAGATTCTATTTTGGTTTGAAATTATAATATTATTTTAATGAGATGAGAAGAATGATGTTCGTAGGACTTCTAAATCCATTAGGATTTCGGAGATTTCATAAGAGATGATTCAGATACCGTCGTGAGCACAATGCACACGCTATCAGGATTATCTTCATCTTCTCTGAAGAGGGTTGGAAAGGTTTTTGTAAGCACGTAACTCCAGAGAAGAATCAGTTAATCACTTCAGGGCAAACTCGATTAAGTGCCCTTACACTTATCTACAGTGTGTTCCAATAAAAACGCTGAAACATCAATTTAGATGAAAGTTCAAATCACTATCGACTGCACGTAAAGAGTTATCGCTATTTATTGCAACAAGTTTTCGAAGTGCCTGCCGTCGCTTATTCGTCGATTAACAAATTCCTTTAAAACAGCTTGAAACATCCCGTCGAATTTTTTTTTAATCTAAAGCGTGTTACAATGCTTGTAATTCTGAAGATAGTTCACTGAATACAAGAGTTCGAAAACAAAGGCATCTCACTTGTAAATTCAGATAATCTGAAATCATTTATTTTTCAAAGTTCATGCGTACTTAAAACTTCCCCAGGCGCGCGCACACTGTGCAGCGAAACTTTCGCAAAACTGTCTGGAGTTGTTCGCACGAAATGGAAAAATAAAGTTCACTGTTTTATGTAGGGGACACTCTCCGGTCTTGTTTATACCAATTATTATGCTAGCCAGAATGCGTAAAAATGCTTTCTTAAGGGATTCTGTTTGGGAGCGCCACTTTTTTTACCAATTTTTATGACTTTTTTATTCTAGAGAACCACTACACTTTTTATATTAGGATTTTCACACACATTTAAAAACATTTACAGTAAAATTACATGAATGACAAAAAAATATGTCCATTTTGCTAATTAAGAACAAAAAATGAGGATATGAAAGAAAATTAAAAAGAATTGATTTCTTAAATTAACCAAAATACATATAGTGCTGACAAAATTATAAACAGCTCTGTTTTATTCAATGTTCATAATATACAAATAAAATTCAGTAGGAAGATACTTTTCTGATATATAAAATTAAATATATACATTTCCAGTTGCGTTAATTCACAGCTTCATGAGCCATGTGCGACATTCTCGATTGAAAAGAATTTGTTCGCATGCAGCAGTTTCCTTTATCCAATTATACAGGGTGTCCCAAAAATGTTGTGCTTCCTGAGGAGATTGAAGTAACTTTTTCCTTCGCAAAAATTTTCTGCTTTGTTAAGAAGTTATGAAAAAAAAAAACAGACCAACCAGAGCGCGGCTACAACGAATCCGGCCGAAGCAGCCGCGCTCTGATTGGTTCGTAATTTTCGTTGACAACTCTTTAACAAAGCCGCGGAGAACTTTTCCGCGAAGGAAAAAGTTGCTTCAAATGATCTCGGGAATCATCCCCTTCCAGGAGGTACAGAATTTTTGGGACACCCTGTGCGCAAATCTTGAAGGAAGGAGGAAAAGCTCGAAGCTAGACTGTAGCAGTAAAGTTTCGCATTAAATCAGTACAATCGAAATTCCTGCAGCAACGGGCGCTGAATAAAAGAACGGTAATCGCGCGTTCATTGGTCTAACCGTGGGCGTCAGTGTTCGGCTAGGTCCATCGAAAGTGAAATACAGTCGCGTTATGTTCCACCGCCGAATTCCATTCATGCACGGCGTGGAAGGAAACGGTGTGGGTGACCGAAGTAAGAAAATGGAGAGGAAAACGCGGAGCTAGAGTGTGGCGAGGTATGGTTGCGGGGGCGGAGGGCGAGACTCGCAAGGGTGGGGAAGATCGTATACGCGGGCGAAACACGGCAAAGCAATTTCTGTACAACCACGTTTTCTCGTTTCCGCGAAAGGAATCTTCGCCGAGACGTCGGAGAATTTACATGCGCGTTTCACATGTGTGCGGTGCCCGTCTGTGAAAAAGGATGAACTCTCATGAATGGCCGAGAACGGCGCACGGGTTCCGCCTTATTGCGAATTATTCCGTACAGCTTCGTATAGCTTATCGACGCCCTCTCCGTTGGAACCTGACGAGCCCGCGCCGAGGCGAGTGCACTATCGATTTCGCTATCGTTAATGATAATTAAAGCCTGACACGATGAGATTTCGCTAATGGAACACAATATACGGGCACGCGGTATCATATTATTACTCGATTTTCGTACGAAAAGATGCACGGAGAGCTCGCAGAACAGTATCGCACCCTTTCCTTGACCTTGTTTCCCTCTTTCTTTTCTCTCACCTCACCGATCGTATTTCTCAGCACCTTCCTAAAAGATTTTCAGTAATATGTCAAGCGTGAACCCGTTTGATTTTATAAATGTAAAATATAGAATTGTCTGAGGGAAACAGTCTCGTTGAGATTGGATTCCCCCGGAAAATACGCGTATTAAGCGCGAATTTTGTGTCTGCGGATAACCTTAAATTCTTGTTTGAAGATCTTTCCTTAATGCGTCGGCGGTCTTGAAAATATTTTCCCTTGAAGCTTCAATTTACAGCCTCATTTCCTTTGAAACTGAATGTAATGAAAACTTTAATACAATCCCGTGCAGGTTTATTCAAGAGAGCTGCGTTACTCCACCAAAATTAAAGGATCAGTAAATTATGACCGAAATATTGTTTACCTTTTAACTTCATGCAGAAATGTCGTGTGTGGAGCAACGGTTTTCAAAATCACACAGGTTTATACTATCGACTCTCGTATCTACACGAATTAAAAAATCCACCATTTTTTTTTTTTATAATTTGTATTTCCTTTAATTTTGAAGTGTGTGTCTTTCCTTCTTTAATAATCTTAGTGAATTGAAAATATAAGAAATATAAAATGAAGCAACCAAACAACCCAAAACGTGAATCTTCAAAATTGCACTTATATAATTGAACTATAAAGAGTTAATTTAATGTGTATGCTACGTTGAATTCTGACAAAAACAAGAAAGTTCAAAGATTACATCAAACCGCCCCCGATTTTTAATTCTGATTTTGATAGGCGTGGGAGGGACACACTTCAATTAAGCGCGACGCCGCCATGCAAAATTGTTTTCGAAAATGATAAATTTGCGCGATCGGGTGAAGCCTGCTTATTACGAGTGGAAGCAATTTGGAGCACGAATATCGTGTTCGCGGACTGCGGAAGCGATAGCCGGCAAACAAATGTAGCGAGAGCGTGAAAAGCGTCAGAGCAGCGTGTTGCGTGGCTGTTCCTTCGACGAAACGGTGGCGGGGGGCAGCGTGTTCATGCTCGCGCGGATAGCGGATGAATGGGTAAAGAAACGTGGTTATCGATTTCCGTGAAACGTCCTTCCTACTTTCGCCATTTATCGTTGAGCGATTGGCGCCAGCCGACTTGCCGCGGAACGGTTATCGCTTTTATTAATTGCAGGCTAATCGAGAATCCCGTGCAGCCGTAATGCGATCCCGTGTCATTGGAATTATCGTCCGAGTCCCATCTGCCCCGGTCACTTAACCATCGGCCCGCTTATCAATCCACTCGCATTAATGACGGCCTATAGAAATTAATGGCAGGCGTTAAGGTTAACCGCGCGCACGATCCCCCTTCCGGGTTTCCATCGCTGAGCACACTTTCGCGCTCGGTTCGATCATGCTCGCGATCGAAGCCTGCGAAAACCGGGCCGACGAAGAAATATTTGCAATTGCGCGGCGAGAAATCGCCGAGAGCGCGATGAATATTAAAACCGATGCAAATTGCAGTTCGCGTAACGAAAACAAATACGGAACGCACGGCTAACGCGGTATAATTAAACCGGAGAGAAAATCCCGGTCCGATGTAAACCCACGGGATAGTTTACCTATGCTGCTTCCGGTCCGAGAAAATCGAATTTCAAAATTCAAGAACCGCCGGCGCGTAATTCGATAATCAGCCGGTCTGTTATTCATTGTTTCCGTGTGCGATCAACGGACGCTCGCCGCGCTTGATCTAGCCCCATCCGCCATTCTATTAGCTGCGGAAATGAACTGTTTTTTATTAAAATAGACGTTACTATTCGAAGAGTAATATTCTACTATCTTTTCAATTTTTAAACCAGTGCTATTTGCATACTACAGTTTACAATATGAAAAAAAAACATTTTAAAAACCACGCTTATATTAAAATGCACTAAAAAGGAGAAAATAATTTTTTTCCTGGTTCTCCATAAAATACTGAATCCAGTACCGAGTCCATAATATTTTACTATAAAAATAAAAGCGTGGAGCGCTAAACTATATTGACGTGATCTTCGTGGGCGCTCCATGCTTTTATTTTTATAGTAAAATATTATGGACTCGGTACTGGATTCAGTATTTTATGGAGAACCAAGGAAAAAATTATTTTCTTCTTTTTAGCCCATTTTAATATAAGCATGGTTTTTAAAAAGTGTTTTTATATATTTTATTCTCTACTTTTATTGACATATCGGAAGCACGTGTGTATACAAACTTTCAGCAAGTTAAAATTCGATTACAAGATTTAACGCATACAACATACAACAACACGCCAAGTTAATATAAGCATGGTAATATAGAAACTGTTGAATTAATTTTACTCGACTGTTTCACGATAAAAATTAATTTCTTCATCAAAGAATGATCGATAATGGCAGTCAACATATTAATTAACAAGTTCCTGTTTACCCACGAATTTCAATTATATCCTATCATAATTTTATCAGATTCATATCTATTTCGCAAATTTTCCATGATTAAAGATCACCGAGTATATCTGCTTCGTAAAGTTTAATGAATCGTTGTCGGATCAAGGTTTGCGCCGATCGTTAATTATGAAATCTGCTCCGGCGCTTTTGACTGGCGCGTACAAATTAATACTGCATCGCAGACCATATTACTTTATCGTTTTATTATGTAAGAACTCCCCATAAAGCTTTTTATTTAACGAACACGACGACGTTCCGAAACACTTAGCATTCCCAGTTAAGATAGGGAATGGCATTCATTCGCCCGATGCATTAAGCAATCGCGTCACGTTTGCACCGAGCCGATGCATATTTAGATAACGCAATCTAAACAGCGAATAATAATTCCCTATCGGACAGTTATCGCCAATTACATATTACGAATTACCGGGTCGCGTGGCAATGGAGGAAAGAAGCACCGAAGTGACGTGGAAGAACAGCAAAAAATCTGGATTCGCGAGACGAATGATAACGCCCCTACGACGATTCCCGGATGCATATGCATCTCCCGTGCATGAAGACGCGTTCTCGGTAAGGTTAACGTCTCTGTAGTTACATGCCGATCGAACTGTCATGCTCGTTGAAAGTAAATGAACGAGGGGGCTCTTCGCCCACATAGTTCCTTCCTTGTAACATTGTTTTACTGTTCACACGTTGCACATGAATTGCACAAACCATAGCAGTACCTCAAAGTGAAGTACATAGATCCAACGCGTTGAATACTGCGAATTAAAAAATATTTCTAACTTTTGTATTCACTCTTAAATATCTGTTCGAAGCTATATCATCCTGAATTAATGATAAAATAACTGTTTAAATTAAACTCCTACAACAGAGTTGAACCTTCAGTGTACAAAATTAACTCGTAACAGGAAAGAAATTCTTTGAAAAGTAAAAAGTTCGATGAACAGCTTCCGTTTACAAAAGTTAACGATTTCGACCCTTGCTTTCACAGGAACTTACTCTGAATGTAAAAAGTTCTGCATTAACCCTTAAGTGGACCTCCAAACAGTTAAAAATGCGTGGACTCGATTAAATCATATTTAATATTCATCTGTATCGAAATGGATACAGCTAGATCCAGTAATAGTTCTATAATTAATAGCCACATATTAAATGGTTATTAATACTTAAGGATCAATGGAATACTTTGCCCGTGAAATGTTAATAAACTTGTGGGTTAATTCATTTGTTCCGCGGGCGGCTCAATTGCAAGAATAGTGCACCCTGCGGAAGCGAAATGTGCGTGCACTCGAAGATCTGGTAGGGCAGACAAATCAATTTGCGTCTGGTCACGACCGAGCGAAAATAGAATACACTCCGGAGGAAAAACTGGCATTATGTTCGCAGCCGACGCGTACGCCGTCACTGACCCTCGACAATGGTCTCGGAATTTCCCCGGCGAGGAGGGAAATAAGGGACCGAGCGAGTGGCACCCTCGGCTTCGTTTAGTCGCAAGTTGCTTTAAACGAGATTCAACGAGGAGCCTTATCTCGCCGGTCTATTGGCGGGATCGCTGATTGCTCCGTTCGTTCGTTTAATTTACGATGAATCGCGCGCGTTGCACGCGTAATAAGGCTGGACGCGGGACGCCGTCTCTCGTGCGAGATGCTCGTAAGCCTACATTCGAGTAACGAACCCGGGTGTCATAATCGCGCTGCGTGTGCTACCGCGAGCAGCAACAGAAGGGAGCCACGATCACACGAGAGAGAGAATGAGAGAGAGCCGAGAGTCCGCGTAAATGAGGAACGCCGGCATGGCGAGTGAGTTATTATCATTTCTTAATTAACTCGAGAAATTCCTATTTACTTCTTCGCCCGCCCCCGGCCTCGGTCTGTCGCGAACGTTTATTATCCGGCGAACGGGGGCAGTAAAACACGCGTTCGAGATACGCAGCCTCGATGAAATCTTCCGTTCAGACCATGCGCCGTCGGTGATTGCGAACGTGGCTGCTGATCAATGGCGATTGAAAAGTGCATTACCCGTGGAAATTAATTCTGCCACTTTTTATCCTGTCGATCGCAAAAAGACTTTCAATGTAACACGTTCTCTCGCACTTTCTCTGTGTGGATCGAACTCGGAAACCCCTTCTTCCAACTGTTTCTTTGCGGCTACGGGAAATTGAATGGGAGACAGTGCGTGTAAAGCTACATATGTCCACACTGAACCAGTATCGAGTAACCTCCTGTCGCCTCTTGTTGCCTCCTTCTCCTTTTATTCGGTATGTTTCATCGGCGTGGACGTGGTTGAAGGGTCAATCGATAATGTTTCCGCTTAGTTTCTAAAAAACAATGTATTACGGTTACGGACTTCCTTTTTTGAGAATCACATATTAAATTAAAATTGAAATTGAGATGGAGACTGAAATTGAAATCCAAATACAAAGAGGTCCAGTATGCGATCCAAGAGTGGTCACCCTAAAAGTTAAACCTTTTTTAATTAAGGGATAGAGAAAGACTGGTGGCACGACACGATAAATGTCTTAAATAGGATAGCGGAAATTTTGTCAGGCTGCATTTCGTCGTGATGTCACAAGACAATCGCCGAGACTGAAGGATGATTCGACGTTTCCACTTGTCTTTCGTCACCGACCAGAAGATGCGCGGTCCAACACAAGCGCAGAGCGCGCCTCGGTTCGTCGAGGATCGGCTGTCGCGCGGTGTCACTCGTCGTCGATTTGCATAACGAGATTATTTCATCCGCGGCGCGAACGGGACGATAATCCCGCGCGTATGTAAATCGGCAACACGTGAAAGGCGTGCGATCATGGTTCTCGAGGATGAGGATCTTTCGTCGCGAGCCAGCACGCCCGTCTCGCGCGACAACACGGCGACAAAAGCGACGTGTCTGTAGAAATTCAATGACCGACTCGACGATCCATCATCCGCGCGTCGCACAGTGTTTCGAATCGTGGATCTAGCTAGAGAAAATCCCAAATTTTACTGCATCTACATGATATTACTTAAAATATAAATTTTTACTTTGTGCGTACGAGGGTACTAGATGATTCCTTTAGTTGTTCCGTGTTCGGTACCTCGTAACAGAACATTTCACGACGTCCACCAAAATGACTTTCGTCCAGTTCGATTGGCAATTCGTGTAACACCGTGTTACTGAACGATTGAAAAGTCCGTGGGCGACGAGGAAACAAAGGAGAACACGCTTTGTGTCGTCGCAGAAACCGTCGGGCTAACTCGGTTACAGCTTCGAATGAAAAATAGTAATTAGCCGCTATATTTCCTTTCGGAACGCGATTGTTCGAGACAGCAACGAGCCGTGTCGAGATCAAAGTGGTTGGCGGCGGCCCGACGTTGTTCTTCAAGGGCGAGTTGCGGCGCGACGACGGATCATTAATTCATCGCGAATTGAACAATGGGCGGTTGTCGGGCCGCTTTGCTCGGCGCGCCGCGATGTCAAAAGTTAGCGGAAAGTAGGCTAACTGGCCGGAGGGTCCGGCAGGAGGGTCTGTAATCGCGTGTAAGCTCCCATTTTCATCCCCGTCCGTCCGGATTCGCTGTGAAGAGGGTGGACGCTCGGCTGAAAAGGATTTATATATCGTGATACAAGGGATACATGGGGGCCAGGCCCGAGTCACGGATAACAGAAAGGAGAACGAAGGTAGCAAACGGACGTGCGATGGATAAGAGCAGAGAGAGGGAGAGGAAGGAGAGAGGCAGGGAGAGAGAGAGAGAGGGCCAACGGCAACATCAAATTCAAGTACCGCCCTTTTGTTCAGCTCGCTAAATTATTAATGGGCGCCACGTTGTAAGAGCCACGCGAGCCCTCGTCCTGTGTTCGTGCAGCTTCTGCATATCCAGCGACGTGAACGGAGCCGGGCGTGACATAAATATGTAACGTAACGCGCTGCCATGAAAAATGTACTCGAGATTATAAGCGAATAGAGGCGACCGGCGAACGAAACACCCGTTGCGCCATGGGTAGCAGTTTCCAATGCTCGTCTTGACATTATTTCGCACGTCAGCCTGATGTTTCCCCCGTTGCGTTGCTCCGACACGAGCTCGACTCTCAGCCCAGATACAGCCCGGATTGGCAGATCCAGCTACTTCGGAATTCCAAATCGAATTTCTCCTTTGCTCGGTAATTGATTTAACCGTATCGGAACCGGGAACCAACCACTGTGATTTAATCGCCAGGATTTTCTTTGTTTCCGCCGATTCACATTGAATATTCAATCATCCTCGGAAGGTTATTTCTAATCCTTCGATTTGACAATCGTCTACATAATTATGTTGTTAATCCAGATTTTTTAGAGATATCGTTTATCTACAATACCATTCTTTTTTATCGTAATCCCAAATGCTACGTATAAACCGTCGATCTGCAGATATCAATTTTCGCGCGCTAATTTATGAAAACTCGGATCGGATTGATATTCGTATACTCCATTAATCCTCGTATTAAGCGCGTCTAATTGCCACGTTCGTATCGATTTCGGAAACTGTGCCGATTGCGATATAATTGGAAAATTTATTGATCTGTAATTGGATTGAAACGCACGAAGAGTTTGGTTGAAAAATTCGAGAAGTTAAATATCGTTTACGGGATTTATCCTTTACATCTCATTGGTCTTCAAATAAAATGTGAAATCTGAATGCAATTTTCATTTGTATTTTATTTATTCTCTTATAACAATATTAAATTTTTTAGAATTAGTGATACAAAATGAAGGTAGGAAATCTTAATTTTCTAGGGCATCGGCGGTCGAAAATCACTTTCAACCCTCGGACAAAACATCGATACTAAATTCGAATAAAATACGAGAAACTTTAAGGAAATTGGATAGAAAGAAATTTCGCGTTTTCCACCACGAGTATGATGCACCCTCTGGAGTACGATACCAATTCCGTCAGTGTTTCCCCGATGTACCAATATTTTCCTACGAAAAAACCACCCTTATTTCCCTGACAATGCTAATATTCTCCACGCAAAATGTGCCACCACGGCCAAGTACAGGCATATGTCCGAATAAAATAATCGTGTCGGATCGGTCCCCGAAAAGTGCTGCACATATCCATTAACACCCCTAGACAGCGCCCCCCTTTCCCCCTAAAAGCCTAATATTCGAAGATGGTCGAACGTGCTTCTCCCTGCGGAGGATTTTATGACCCGACTTCACCATTCAGCGCAGCCTACAAATCCCGAAAATACTTAAGAACGGTCTGGGGGAGGGGGGGATAAATCAGACTCACCCCTGGCCAGGATTCGCGGCATATTTCACGGGGTTAGGCCGTGAGCAGCGGAGTATATATCCGCAGCGCACCTTTTTTCACCGTCCCTAAGTTTCGCAGGGTAATCGGGTAACCCGATATATCGACGATATTTTCGGTGGATCTAATATTAATTCCGCAATAAATCAGAGCGGATGCCTCGGTGAAAGGGCTCGCTCAGGATTTATTGGTTGGCAGGTATGACGATATGACGATATAACTCGATAAAGGTCTGGCACGAGCCTGAAAGGGAGGCGGAGAGACCAGAGGAGTAGAGAGGAGAGAGAGAGGGGGTTCTCCGTCCTTTTTTTTCGCTCGATGCTCTCGTTCCCCCCTTGCCGTTTCGACACTCTCCGATTCTCCCTGTTCCTCCGCTGCACCCTTACTCTTTTTTCGCGGTTGCATCGCGCGGAGATCGGAGGATGGGGATGAGCGCAGCGCTGCACAATGCACCGCGGCAGATGTGCCCTACTGAATGCAATCATGACGCGGTTTCTCTCTCTCTCTCTCTCTCCCAGCGCTACTCGCAACCCCTGTGCGTTCAGTCCTCTTCTTTCAGAGCCGTCTCTTTTTCGCAGATACGCTGTCAACCGATTCCACCCGCAGCCGAGATGGTTTCGCAGCGTTTCCTCGGCGCACGCGTGCATGAATTAACGTGCTCGATCTCGGCCAAGCACAACGGATACGAAACGACAGCAATTTCGTATATGAGCGGCGAAACGAATCGACGGTATTCGCTTGATTACCCTTCTTCCAGCCATTCCGTCGATTGGCTCGAACCCGTTACGCACCTGGTCTCATTAGCCCCGTTCAATTTGCTTAAACAGTGGGAAAACGAGCTGCCCGCGTAGTCACTTACGGTTCCGTGGCCGGGTAATTTCTTAGAGTTCGATGCTCGTAATCGAACCTCTAGCCACCGCCGGTTATACTCTTTTAATTCACCGGAATGAGTATCGTTCCGCCGGTGCGTGTAATTATCTAGGAAGATGTTCTCCGATCTCTCTTCCTGCGCCAAGCCTTGGCCGTCATATTTTTTCAACCGCTACGTCGTTATGTTCGCCGTATATTTTTAAGGAAAAAGAACGAGCTCGCAGTCTGCCCGTGTTAGTCTTGCAACCACGCTCGGCGCGCAGGTTATTTTAACTTGTAAATGGCGAGACGAGGACAACGTGATCGATACACCGAACGCCGAGGCTCTTTGAAGTTTGACTGATATTCCGAGGAGTTAATTATCGGTAATAAGTAAATTGAATCCCTTTATATCGCCGCTCTAATTTGTTAATGCACTTTTTAATGGGAATATGGTAATTGGACTCGGCGCTTGTTGTTTCTGTGAATCAGTGCGGCCGGGAATCAATCCCGGCGGATATTGATCGGCGCGAACGTATCGTACTGTATTCAAAACTCCCTTCAATTACCGCGAGAATTACATACGAAAACTGTGGGTCACCATTACTTGCCAACTAGTACGAGTGGTGTTGCGTGTTCTAAAATTTTAGACTATCTTTCTCTATATAAATAACGAAAGTTATAAGTTATAACGTCTAATAATCACTAATGACAATAGGTATTACTTGCCCAATTATTAAGACAAATATACAGAGTGTATACATTTAACATTTTACTAATGAGTATTTGTTTAGAACACTAAAACAAGAAGGATATTATTTAGAAAATGTGAAAAATATGTACTGATCTTTGTACATATATATAATTGAATTATTTATTTATTACTTCACGACTTTGGTGTACAGTTCTGATATCAACGTATCGACATTCGTCTTGAAAGTGTCAAAAGTGATTGATTCTCTTGTCTGACGAAATTAACTATAGAAACGAATTTGAAAATATAAAATCATTCTGTCAGAAATTCGTAGGATCGAATAATTCACGCTCTAAAGAGATTCAGATGCAAGTATCGTTCGAGAAAAAAGTTTGCGAGTACAGCTAACTTTCAGCAGCGGATCAAATATCACGCTGATACTGTTACGGGTCGGGTGGTGGTTCACTATTAAATTGCACCCTGTTCATATTCCGGATCGATAGCCGCCGACCAGAGATTTTAATTGGCCAGTCGACTTATTAAGACAAATTAAAACAATTACGACCTTTTAATAGTGAGTCATCGGCCGTCACACAACAGCACAGGTGTGACGTTTCGACCCTTTGAAGCGGCGATATTAATGAAATGTTCGGGTAATTATTTTAAAAGGACACGGTGAATATGGAAGAGTCTCGCCGGTGATTATTAGACTGCAGAACTTTGTGCGCGTAAATATTGAAAGATTATACATAATGTGTTTGATACTACATATTTAATACTGGTTTAGTTTAGTTGCGATTTATTGGGACCGCTTGTTGGAGGAGACTTTCGAAACTTTTTTAACAGAGTTCCAAGAGTTCACTTGTTTCTATGGAGTTTCTGATGAACTATTTAGACTCTTGGTGTACTTTTTACAGTTACAATTTTCATCGAGGCTACAATGACTAGAACTTCTTAATCAATAATAATTTCACAGAAGAGTTCCACGTTCGCTTTAATGCTTAAATATTCTATACAAAAGAAGAAAAATGATTACATACAGTCAGTGTAAAAAGTATTCGTACATCCTCTACGAACGAATAAATTTTTAAAAATTCCTAGGTAATGCATAAATAATTTTGTTTTTACAATTGCTATGCGAGAAGACTTCCAACCCCGTAATTCAGAGAAACACCAACACTTCACACAAAAGTGATAAGGAGTGATGCCGGAAGAAGGATCAGTGCGCCCAGGGTTTCGTCTCAAAATTGATTGTAAAATCGACAACCTATGTAAGAGTTTCTAGCATTTTAACCAGCCGCAGTACGTTCGTCAGGAAACTCGTCCATCATAACCAGCAGCCAAACTTCTGCGTGTGAGGAGCGAGAACGTTAAGCGTCCAGTGTGCAGGAGGGGGCGAGTCGAATCGATTCGATATGGCATGGCGGCAGTCGAAACGACTGCCGCCGCAATAATGATCTTTTGTTTAGAAACGAAAGGTGAAATAAATTGAAGGCAACAGAGGGAACGGGAGAGCAGAAACGCCCGGTTGCTCGCCACTCCCGATATCAAACACGGGATCGTAGTACGTGTTCCCACTTGTCGTTTGTTCTTCCTTCGGACCCCGACACTTTTTCCCCCTTCAGAGACAGACGTGTACGAATTATTACCGGCAATAGGAGCCGCGTGCAAGTGGTTCGACTATAATGGACGCGAGGACAGAGAATTCAAAGTGTACGGGACACTCGAAAAACGAGTGCACCGACGTGGCAAGGTATCGATGCTATGGAACCCTTGCTCCCTCATGGTGTATCGTTGTCGGTTCGTTCAATTAGAAGGACCGTCTGTCGCTCTTCGACGCGGCATCGCAAATTAAGACGGGAATGCAAATGCTCACTGTGTTCGCGAGTGCACCCCCATCCGCGACTCATTATACTACGAAACTAATTCTTTCTTGGAACCCTTTGCACCCGAAGCTGTTTTAACTACACAATCAAGACATTTTCCTGACCTAGAATATTTCTACGTGATGTACTTTTAAGCATATGGAGTTTATTACTAGTACTCGTACTTGCAATGCTTAAATTTTCAGATACTTTTTAAATACAAACATGGTAATGTTAAAATTCTTTTAAATAAATTCGGGTTCTTTGCACCCGAAGCGGTTTAGCTATACAGTGAAGATACTTCCTGACTCTCTACTCGAATTTACGATGCTTAAATTTTTAAAAATTTCTTAGATACAAGCATGGTAATGTGAAAATTGTTTTAAATAATAATATGACAATTTTAAAAAATTTTTTGAAGGTTTCAATATACTGTAATTCTCTTTTTTGGTTACAGGAAAATTAGTTTTACCCCTCCTAAGACGATGTATACCTAGATTCATCTAAATCCAAAGTAAATGCTTAAAATCCGCAGTCTACTGATGACACAAATCGTTCCGCAGTAAAGGTATTGTAGTGTACCTGATGTTTCAGGTTTACTCTCAGGAAAAGATCATGAAATATATTAATATTTTTTCGTGAATCATAGTGTCCTTGTAGAAATTTCGGTCATTGTACGCCCACTCGAAAAATCACAATGATTATGGGGCCATGGAACGCCGCGCTGAGTGGAAGCTCGTGCCGTCGTGTAATCGAAATAATGAATTACTCGGCCTACATATTCGATGCTCCAGCTCGCCCGACATTCTACACCTCGTTTTAATTAATTAAATTCCGCAGCGGGAGACTCGTCGAAACGGTTTCGTTCTAGACGTTAATTATTTTCCAAATTTTATGGGTTTTTCCCGCGCGACGATCGTGTTTCCGGAATTCCTGCGCTTTTCCGATCGCTAGACAAAAAATGATGGACGTTTGTGGAACACGGAAATGATCGATATTGGAGAGAAAATGGTAATTGTAATAAAGGTTTCAAGTTTCCTTCGATAGAGAGGAAAAAGTATTATTAAGTTTCGCGTGGGTGGAACAATTCTGTTCCACCGTTCTATTCAGAAAGGATACATCCATTTTCGCTGGATTTATAATGTTTCTTGTATCATTATTCGCTGGAGGTAGTTTATTGTAAATAATTTCTTAGCTGAGAAACAAATTATATATTTAATGCGAGCGCGTGTTTACTGTACAGGTACAATATTCATAAGCTCAAAATATAATGATTTCCATCTGATTAATTCGGACCGAATAATATTCATATTTATTAAACTCTGCGCATTTCGACCGTATAAATACATGCGCATGCATTGCCTCATTATTATCTACAAAAAACTTTACAATTTTTCCTACTAACCTCATGCATTTAAATTTTGCAATTATAGAAGGGTCAGTGCGACAGAATTACCACAAATTGCGTAATATGTTCACTTTTAAATGACGCACTCGTTTAAAACAAACGAGTCCATTAATTTTCCATAAAGCTCTTAGACGTCATTGTTTTATCGAACTTTTGAAAGATGTATTAATAATGCATTTTTCTATTTTTAATAAAACAGTTTGTAAATTCAATAATTTATTTTTATATTATATTGTTCGATCATTCATTTGATTAAGTGTGCAAGAAATGTGATACAGAAAGCAGTCGCGATTTTCATAGTTTGTGCGAGCGTGTGTGGTCTTGTGAGGCTTAAAAAGGATTTGATCACAAGATTGTAGATTCTTATCTCGGCGGAGAGCAATGCTCGGCGTTTTATTATCTGTTCGATGGCGACCTCCCCGAGGAAACGTGCCGTGCTTTCGGTGAAAGGCAACTGGACAGCGGAATAACTCTTTTTCGCAATTACCTCGGTGCCTTTGCCGCGTACGGAAACGCACGGCGACTAGCACGACTGTACACGCTTTTGCGTGGCACTTTACGCTTACGTCGTTGCGTGAGCAGGAATTGAATCGGTCGCGCCAGAATGAATTGCATTAAAGCCGATTCGATTTCGTCGTTTCGTCCTGCCCTCTCCACTGCGACACAAGTATTCCTTCGACAACGGGACCGAAGGAAAGAAATTCTGATCGAACCGTAATTACAATCTTGCACTGTTCGTTCTCACTTTTTACGGAAACTTTCAATCCGGTATTTAAGCTTCTTCCGTCTTCTGTACCAGGGTGGCGCATTTTATAAAAAGAATTTATGAAAACACTGTGCTGTATAGAAGCCTTTCTTTTTTCTGAAGGGGTTACGAGTAACCATCAATATGATAGTTAGCGGACTGTTAGACATTTTTTTTAAATGCAATGGACTTTTTTAAACAGGTTCATTCAAGGGTGTATCTCACAAGAATTTATGTGTCTCGTGCCGTAGGGGACGGGTGGGGAGTCTCTTTTAATGAATCAAGGTGCACTATAAAGACGTTCGAGGAGAGATATCACGTTAATTAGTCATTCGTTTCGTTATGTCTCTTTGCAGGTGGCTCGCCCAATGCACGTGACAGATAATTAAAATGTAATTAAAATTATGCCGAAACCGTAGAAAGTTGACTCCGTGATATTGCTTGCAATCGTCAATAAATGTGAATGCAATTTCAGCGGATAATTAAATTCATTATTTTAAAAGGGTTCTGTGCCTTGTAACACACTAAATAAAGTACATAGTACCTTGTTATGAAATTCCATCTCCAATTATATATGCACATATTTATTTCACAATTTCAATCGAGTGTATTTCAATTCCATACCGAAGGCATCCACCTATAACTCTAATTAATTGATTAAAACCGCTGGCTAGAGACTAGCAGGTGTTTTATAAACGAATTTCAAGAGTAACTAGAGTTTTCTTTTCACATTTTGTAGGCAGACAGCAAACCATTGAAACTTTAATTAGCTCTTTTTGCAAGAACATTTACCAGATGTAAAGATCTCTAATCATCATTAGATGCATCGGTTGGTGCTTGGCGAGAATGGGGATGAAGATGTTATAAATGAAATTGTCAACGGTTTTGTGAAGGAAACACGTTCGTTAATACAAGTTCGAGCCGGTCGGTTCTTGAATATTCATCCCGCACGATGTTCCACAATGCGCCATTGTTGCATTTCAATAGAATGGTTCTCATTGTTCAAATGTAATGCTTGCACGAGCCGGCCACGAGGGGGTCGCTCATAAACACTGACAAGCGTGAGAACCACGAGGCCGGCTGCTACGAGCTTTCCGTGGTGCACGCTGATTTTTGCACGCTGACAAGCCCACCGAGCACCGTCGAATCTCATCTCTTCCTCCGATTAATTAATCTCTTCGCATGCCGAGACCCGCGAGACGCGTAAATCAGATCGTGCCGAAAACCGCTGCACCCAGATCCACGTTAGATTGCTGTAATTACTTGCGGCGGGGTTTTCAACGCTAGTGCAAAGAAACCGCACTCTCGCGTGCATTACTTTCGCGGGGTCGAGAAAATTAAGCAGACACTTTGGAAGACAACATGAACGTTCTAGTTAAACAAACAAGATAATTTAAACATTTATAATTAATCAAAGCAAAACTTTGATTAATTCGTTAATTCGACGGGACTCAGTGTACGTAGAAGTCTTTCATTGTCAATCTGATTTTAGTTATATTTATCAGTTTCTACAGATTTTTACCTTTTGCACTTTCTATTCTTGTGACGAATAGAATAGAATGCAATCAAATAGAATGTTTTACCTTTTGACAATCCTTGTATCAAACAATATATGGCTGGAACACGAGATGTAAAAAAGTCTGAACCTGTTTCTCTGATTTTGCAGAGGAATTTGGTAATGTGAGAGATCGATCGTGATACGTTACTTCAGGTTTCTCGGGCAGAAAAAAAGCGGTGTGTTAAGTCGGACTCGTCGGCGGACGCGTGATCAGCAAATTGCTATCCGGCTGGCTATCCAGTCGGCCATAATAGATCCTCATCAAAGATCTCACAAATGTCAGCAAAAAGTCCGGGGGAGAATCCCGATCGCGCAGACCAGTTCAAGTTGCATCTCGATACCCGGGATCGTTTTATTTTCGCAAGCTAGTGCAGGCCTGTGGTTGTCCGGGACGATCGGTTTCCCGGTTGCTCGATCGAAATCGCCGGGGCGCTCTCGCACGGCCCAGCCTCTCCGCGGATTCTGTGATATTAAATGTAATTGGCCTCCGTGTCAAGTACTACTTTCCTCCGTAAGTGGATGATAAATGATCGCGCGACACACTCGGTGTTCGTGGTGTGTGTCAGATTTCTCGGGAAACGATTGCGTGAAAGTGGCTTAATCCACTTCGTCTCGGGCGGAGCGTGAGAAACTCGATGCCTCCTCGGTGTTCGGGTAAGCCCAGCAAGAACGTTGTGGGGAGACGGGGTTGGATAAAATAAAGGCTGAAGAAAAGAAACTGCTGCTTCCATTTTCGCGGAGAGGAAGAACGGCTCCTCTCGCCAGCTCGTAATAAGCGATCGCACGCTTGGCGGTTTAACGACTGGCGTGCGAGAAACCGGGTGATGGGGGAGGGGGCGCGATTCGTGTCGAATTCACGGGGTCCGATTTCCTCCTTTAACACGCTTACAAGCGGAATTGCTTAATGACGATACTCGTCCTCCCGTTCACTTAGTTTAGTATGATGCCAATGGGGAAACCGCGACATAAGTGGATGGTGTCCTGTGTGCTTCCAAGCACTTCTACGGTTAAGTGCACCAAGGGATGCCGGAGGGTGCAATCACACCACCGCCGAGTGCGCGCTGCCAACGCGAGGGGGCTGCTGCGGCCAGACTGGTTGTCGTGTCGTTTTCGTGGCACTCCTGTTATGCTTTTTCACTACCAGCACCAGAAAAAAACCTCCCGAATCTCCGGCATAATGAATCGTAGTTCTGGAACGAGATTCAACTCGTGCAACTCTCATTAATATTCAGCCTCCCTTTAAAGGGGAATAACTTTTTTAAAATTCCATCCAGCGATTTGGGATTTTCCGAGAAGTTGGACAGGTTAGTTTACTACATGCTTAAAAGAAATTTTGGAAAAATCGTAATTGGTCGAGTGAAAATTTTATCGAAATTAGTTGACGAAGCTGTGAGTTGCGAATGATTAACTATGCTAAAAATCGCAGTTTTCCGTGCACTGTTTGTGCATCATTTACAAGGAAAAAGAAGTGAATAAAAATGTATTTTTCTTTCATTAATAATTTTAATTATTTTCATTTAATGAACTGGTATGATCTTGTATTACTTTTACTGTTTTACGTTTCATTATAATTGCATCGTACATTTTTGCACAGTTCCTCATTTTCTAAATTATTTTATAAAAACAGAAATAATTAATTTTGCAGACCAAAGAAGTAAATATATAATGGATAACCACAACGTTCCTTAGCATTACAGCTATTTGCAAACAGCACAGACACATAAACATTCTCAATCTGCGATCGATGAATATTTATTACGGCAGTTGCCAAAGTTCCAAGCTCATTACATTCTAGCGGAAGTTCCGCACCCATTATCTCCGGCGAGTTCCAAATACAATTCAAAAAGCGTCCCATTGTGTCCGACCGAGGGAAATCATAATACCGGGTAAGTGGTCCCATCGTATCACCAAAAATCTGCTTTATCGCTCTCTTCGTTTCCCCGGGTCCTTTCATCGTAATTAACAGCGAAGCTTGTTACCGCGGGCCCATTGTTTAACTCCTTCCTAAATTAAGCGAAAGAATCATATTAATCTCCCTCGGAGGTAACATAAAATACGCGGCGCGGAGGTTGGGGGAACGGAAATTTATTTCGCGAAAGTTTCGCGAGCGCTCGCCACGCAAAATTATAGCCCTCGAACGACACCGGGGGCAAAGAACGAGACGAGAGCTCGGCGGAGTTTTCTGCGGGGCCGTTCGCGCATAAAAGGTCGCCGATACTGCGTACACTCCTGTACAACAGGGCATGTGTGCTATCATTAATTTCTCGTCAAAATAATTTCTGAATGAGACGCACAATATCATAATTTTTTTGATGGATTTTTGTGATGATATTCGGTACTCTCAAAAAGACGACAACTTTTTAGATAGTGGACCATATTTTCACGAGACCCTGCGGTTGGAGGCCGAAAATCATGAAAAACTGCAATTTTCACCATAAACGTTTGTAGCTTATTACAACGTTAATGATCAACATGATCCGAAATTTTAAATATTGCACGAAACGTCGCAAGTTAATATGTAGACTGCGGATCTTTATGCAAAATAAAGGGTGTCCGAGTCAATTGCAAGGGACACACACAAGTGAAATAAAATTATATTTTCTCTGTTAATGATTTTAAAAAATCGAAAATAAAATTGCGAATATAAAAAAGCATGAAATCCGCAGCCTATTAGTGTAGAGCTCCTGCAAATGATGGGAGGATAGAAATTCTGGCAAACCGTCAACATCATCAGACGGGAAAACGGGAAATTATTCGCGTACACTCAAATTCAACATTGACGTTACAAGAAGTTGCTCAAGCAGCAAGCTGCAAACATCCGCAGTGTTTGACGTGTTCTCCGGACCTGTAACAATTACAACGTCGCGACGAGTACAATTACGAATTCACGAAATTCCATGTGGGCTTGGAGCAATCAGAGATAGTACACCTGTGCTATAATTGTGTGGACGAGTGTAGTATCCGTTCGGTGTAGTTACTTTTTGTTCCCGGCGCGCACCCGTCTTTCCTTGCCTATTTTTTATCGGCGGTCCACGTGGCCAGGGCGGAGGCACGCATGCTGTCAGATCAAAAGGATGAAAATGCGGGGGAGCTGCGGCCGGGTCCGGCAGAAACAATGAAAGCAAATACGGGCAATGGAAAACTACCAACACAAAAGAACGAAAAAGCGGTTATTGCAAGTTACAAAGGACCAAGCCCGGAAAAGTACCGTGGATATCCAGTTTGCGCAAACACCAAGATGAATAAAAAACAACGCACATACTGATGGAGGACTGCAGCCGGGTCGTGAGAGAAGGAGAAATAGAGAGGGGGGCTAGGGTGGCCGGAGAAAGAGGGAGAAAACAGACGGCTGCGCGGCAGCGATATTGACCAAAAACCGCCGACTGTGGACCCGATATATCGACGGTCACAGACGTAACCGTCATACGCTCCGTTTTACCGACGTACAATGCGCGTCAGGAAAAAAAGGAAAAAAAAAGAAAATAACGCGCGGCGGCCCAATAGGCGGGTGGAAATCGATCGAGGCTAAAAATAACGCGAAAAACCCTGCGAACGGTAAAAGAAATTCGCCGGCTGATAATGGAGGGGAGACGGATGAGCGAGGTGCGGGCAATTACGCGCAATTTGGCCCCGCGAAATACCTGCGAAACGCAAACTAATACCGGGGGAGCCGCGCGCCGCTTATCGCGTCAATTTGTACGTTGAATAAACGCGGCCCCGTACAAATTCCGCCCGTATAACTAGATGGCCGGTGTTTGAGCCACAAATAACGGAAGTCTATTTTCACGGATTGAACCGCGCGGGTGCTGCGAGCCCGAACAGCGAGCGGTCGGGCGCATGATCGCGGAAACGTCGGCTCTTCGCCGACGAGTCTGCGGTCGAATAAAGTAGGCCGGAATCAAATCGAGAGTTCGATGGCCACGGCGAATGCGAAGACCCAGATGGCCGGATACGGAAGAGGCCGCAGATGCGAGATAGTAACGCGACATTGAGCAAGAGACAATATCCACGCGATACCGCGCCGCGTCGAGCTGCATCGCGACTTCGCGGTACATATTACCCGCCGTTCGATTGAATTTGCAAACACACGGAATATTTATGCCGCGAACAGCCAACTAGCGAAACTGCATAACCTCCGGTGTACGGTGAAACTTCTGAATAAGCTACAGCGGCGGAAAGTTACATTTTATATTCAAGCATTTCAGTAGGTTTAATACACAACAGGACCTCCGTTGCTGTCTGTTACAGCCTTGTAACAAATTGAACCACTTCTTCGTCGTCTCACTCCTTTTTGTACGGAGAATAACACAAGATTTTACGCTATGGAATTAAATATACGCTTCCGCTGTATTAATTAAATTTAGTTATTAGAGTTACACAGTGCTCTTTATTGAATAAATTTTCACACTGAATCAATGAAATTTTAAATATTCATGTACGAGGAATTACATTGTTCCTACATTCTTACGGAACATTGTAATGGGTACACCACGCCCTGAGCAACGAAGGGTTAAACATGGAAACAGAGAGACGTAGAAAATAGATTTCTAGAAAATAGGGCAGCCAGTGTACAGTGAATTTCCTTGAGCCGTGATCAAAATCCGCCAATAATCGGAATCAGTGCGGCACGGTTTCGGTGCGTGTTACGGAACACCGGTGACCCGGTTGAAGCAGCAAAGTGTTCCCCGCCACGAAATTAGTGTAGCTCGTTCCGTTCTATATCCTGTTCGTTAAGCAATTTCTCGTCTAACCGCGAGATGCGTGGTTAGATGAGCGGATGTTCAATATCGACAGGCATTTCCGCGGAAATGGTGCGCGAGCGTTCGCCTCAAAAGGGTTCCAGCCTATTTGCGTCAAAGATCGTCGAGCCGATCGGTGTTGCACGGAAACAACGTTGCCCTAAGAATTTTCCTTAATTACCGACGGAGGGAGGGTTGGAGGGCCCGTCATTGATATTGAAATTTCATCGCGCCGCGAGAATTATGAAATTTTTCGGATTCTTTGATTGCCGGCCTCGTTACATGTTTACCGAACTATACGGAGAGCGACCGATAATGCCGGAATGTGGAACGAAAATTTCTATCGATCCATCGCATACCGTTACCGCGACCTTCCTTCGCGTTCTATAATTAAAGAGACCGACGGACGACAATCGGCCGGCAACAAAATGCCCGTCACGTAACACGACGTGATTTTAATTGCACGCAATTCATCAACATTCAATCGGGGGTAACGGCAAAAAGCCTTTGAGCGGTAATTAATATCTTAAATTAATTAGGAGATAAATTTCAATAGAGAATAAATCCGCCCGCACGCGCGTGCGTGCGATGTCATTACGCTTTGAAATTAATATTAGTATTAATCGTGTGTCGTGCACGCTGCTCGTTCCCCTGTGTCGTATGTTCGTCTCGAATCATTTTGCTTCTCTCTCTCTCTCTCTCTCTCTCTCTCTCTCTCTCTCTCTCTCTTGCTCGCTCCTTTATTCCTTTCTTTTCATTTTCCATTCGCTTAGATATTTAATACGCGAAATTCGTCGTTCGAGAGACATCTACCGAAATATTGTCCGATGCGATTGACTATGACCGAGGAGGTACGAGGGAACGTACGTTTGAATTATTGCCAATATTTCCCGGGACGTAATGCACGGCGGAGCCTACGGACAACGTTAATCCTAACTGACAATTTTCGTTCTCCCTCTACGTGCACCAACACGTGTTCCCATCTCCATACGGGCTTCCTTTAAACTTCGTTTCACTCGACATTCGTTCGACAAGCCAAAATTCATGGCGCGTTTCCCATTAGATCACGATAATCATCCATCAGGCTTTTTCACGACTCATGCTCCGCGTCGGCGCGTTCGTATTCGAGAGAGATGGAAAAATTCTGTCTAATGTACGACCAGTCAAACTTTCTTTTACATTTTGTGATGGATGACACGCTGATATGTGTATGCAACGTTATTATATTGTACGTACAATCAGTTCCGGAGATGAAAAATGTATGATTTTTTTTAGTCGATATTAATCTTACGCGCAATTCTCGTATTCGCTATGTCTATGCTTTGCGAATTATAGTGACGTTTATTCCGAGAAAAGCTGCTGAATTATACCTGTCATTGTATTTTCACAATTTAATAATTTTTTCATTATTATTATTTTCTATTAATAGTAATAATAGTAGATGAAGCCTGAAGATAATATTTCTTGAAGAACATCAAAATCATATCTCTTTAATACATTTAAATTTTTTATTTTATTATTTTATATTAATGGTAATAATAGTAGATGAAGCCTGAAGATGAGAAAATATTTACAGGCAAACAAAATAATACCGAAAATTTAGATATTTCTCGAAGAATATCAAACTCATATCTCATTAAGATCTCCACAGCTATATTTTCTCTATTGTTAATCATTCCAATACATATACATTCAAATTAAAGTATTTTAATTACTATTTCCAATATACAATTTCATTTCGAACGTGCCCGGCCTCGATTGAAATTAACGGTGTGAAATAAATGATATCAAACAGGTATTTCCCATTTTCATTTCGAATAAAACTTGCCGGGGGTAGACTCTATTTGAAATCTCCATCAGAAGTCCGCCCCGATATTACACGGCGAGTGGTTCCCGCGATCCATCCAGTATTACTGTCGTCTGCAACAATGACATCACTCGGGGTACGATCAGGCGAAAAACTAACATTGGTCTCATTGATCGAAGCGGAGGATAAAGCGTTCCAAGTGACAGAGCCATCGGAAACGTTTTCCCGGTTGGTTTCAGCCGACGACGATTCGTTTCTGTCCGACGAGCGTCGACGAGCGTCAGACATCAGACAGTCATTCTTCGTCGCAACGATCTCGCGTCCAGAGCTATTCATCGTCGCGACAATCGGCTCGTTACGCCCCCTCCCCCCCTTTTATCGGCATTACGACGATCGTCGCCAGATTCCGCGGATAAAGACGGCCGTGCCCGGAATATAATTTACAATTTAATTAGCCGACGCGGCGCGGTGTCAAAAAATATTCCCAACGAACGAAGACATTCAGTCTCGGATGAGACGGTCGTGCGTGCGACTAACGAACGCCTCCTGACTTGTTAGACATTCACCCGGCGTCGGAACGGCCGCACGTTTCGTCTGTCGACGAAGCAACAATCCGTTCGTTAAGCTCTTTCCCGGTATTGCGGCAATCAAGTCAAGCCCGGACACTCGATACAGCCGGATGACGGCGAACAGTCATACGCCCGTGAACGCACCGATAAACCAATGGAAAGCGTCTTCGGGATTGCTTACTGCTTCCAAGAATGGACGGCCGCGTGCCATAACACCGATAGTTCCCACCCGTGGAACGAGTACTCTTATACGGACCTATAAACGTCCTTGCGTGCCCGTACAAGTGATATCGATGTCCTTTCGCGTAATATCCGCCACGGTTGGATCTTCAAGCCGCGGTTATTCGATTTGGGTTAGGGGAAAGCTGTCAGGTACATCTAAATCTCTGTGAATCAATTCGTTATTGTTTTAATGGAACATAGTATTAGTCTTTTTATGACAACGTGGTGATTTGTGTGCACTAAACTAATTTAAAAGAACCACGTAGGATTGATGTGAATTTTCAAAAACGCCCCTATTATGTTTCCTTGTATGTATAACATTGTCTTAGCGTTAGAATGCTTTGCAGAATATAAGTAATTTTTATAAAATTAGTAATTTTTTTTTACAATGAAGTTTCTTAAAATTTCGAATACATTGAAATTTTGTATAAAGTAAATAATTTTAGTAATTATTCTAGCAAAAATTGAAGATTTCGCGGATATGTGTGGGTACATAATTGCAATGGCTCTACTACATTGCTAAATTGAGAGAGAAATGACCGAGATTTCTTTGTCGCGTCTTCTCCACGTTTCCAACAAAGCACGTATTTATCGAATTACGGTAAATTGCAACAACGAGGCCGATTCTCGAAACAATCGATGTCACCAGCGTATTAATTTCGACCGTCGAGTTAACCAGTTTACCCGGGTAACAGGTTAAAGGATAACAGAATTGCTCGACCGCGGCCGAATTAATCCACTGTGCTTCTTCCAACAAGTGTGGATTTCGGGTAGCAAGCAATCGTCTCCGACAAACCGGTGGTAACAGTCACGGTCATAATACGATTTCGCCGGAGCTGTGTCGTTCTCTCTTTTTCGTGCCGCGACTCGTGATTAGTTATCTGGCTGGAAGTTACGACGTTGACTCGAACCAATTGTTTCCTTCCACAACTGCTCCTCCTAATTACTCGTCGACAGCGAAGCTTTCCTTCGGGTACGGGACCAACCCCTTTCTCCCGGAGTCAGAGACGCGGACAGCGAAGAAGCAATCAAGGAAAGAACGAGGGGAAAAAGTAGAGACTGGCCAGCCACGGTGAATCGAACGCTAGGATTCGACGGATGAAGAGGAAAATGTGAAAGGAACACGAGGACGAGCAACCGGGGGAGGAAACGAAGGAGGAGGAAGACGAGTTCAGCTGCGTGCACAGTACGCTCCATTCATCGTGCCAGTTGCCTTTATACACAGCATAATTACATTGAATCACAACACGGTGTCCGGATGGATTAATGATGCTGGATGTATAGCCCGGTTCTACATTACCGCTCATAACTTCGCAACCCATTATCGTTATAGGTTTCGTTACCCCGACGATCCCCGGGCAAATTTAATTCTTTCTTGAATATTCAAATATTTACAAAATTCTTCTTGAAATATTTCGATACTGTAATTCTCTTTACTCCTAGCAGGGCGAATGCTTCGAACGATTTTATGGCACTCATGGCCAGATCCATTTAAACCTTTACACACTGATGCAGCATCAAGAAAATTCTTCTTCTTTTATTTGTTAGAAATAAACACATAGGAAAATGTAAAAGAGCGACCGTAAACCCTTGAGGGGTGTTGTCCACACATTTCCTACTATTATGAAATGCAGAATTTAATGAAAATATTTTTATTATTCTCGCTATGTATAATTTTTGCTGTATGTTGTTTACTGGATCGCATATTCCGCGCGAGCTCGTAATTTCACCGTCCGATTTGTTACAAAAACAAAATTCACTGACAAATGAACACTGACTGGGAGTGTATTACTTTGCGTAGTGTATTATACAAAATTCGCGAATTGCAGGATCTTTCGTCGAGGTGAGAGAACGATTTAGTAACCAGCGAAGCCGACAATCTTATGAACTAGTACTATCAAGATCCTCCTGTTATATGTACCTTGAAAAGTAGCAAAGATAACTTACGTACATAAGGGAAAGTTATTCGGAGCGTTCCAGGGGATGGATAGTATTCATTAAACCCGCGATGAGAAATGTCTACCCAAGTCGTTTTTCATTTCCGCAACTTCTCGAAACAGGGAGGGAAGTTTTAACAAACTTCGCGGTCCGTGGAATCTTTCATTTCCAAAGGAGCATCAATTCAATTGTATGTATCTTGGCGGAGTTGGGTTCTTATAAATTGTTCGATCCGACGGTTCGAAGTGGGTTTCATCGATCTCCTCGCGGGCTATTTACTCTGGTAACACTTTAAGCCGTGCCCTAACGGCCCGGTATAATGGTTTTAAGTAAGTAGCCGAAGAGAGAAACAGTTGAACGACATCAAAGAGGTAAGAATCGAATCGGGGAAGCCCGTGTTGAAAGAACAGGAAGCGTGGAACGGCGCTGGAGAAATGAAGAACTCCGAGAGTGAGTACACGTCGGTGTCAAAGTGGTTGAAGGCTGGCAGGGGCTCTTTTGTTGCGCCGCTCGAGACGCTTGGCATTATTAAAATTGGTCCCGCGGAAACACTTAACCGCTTGGCGGGCGGTGGCCAAGCCTCGAGGCGTCTGAATTACGAGCGAATATACATTTCGAAACGGGCTACACCGACGACACTTATTTCCCATTCAACCGGGGCTTTCGCTGGAACTTTGTATCGTTAAGCAAAATCGATGCTAGCGGCCGGCTTTATACACTCGAGTGATTTACTGCATGCGGCGATCTTTCTTGCCACTTTGAGGAATTTCTGCGGTTAGTTTGGACCCTTGTTTGGAACCTGTTCTTTTCAATGAACGATTGTTTAGTCAACCAGCTAACGAGGGGTCGCTTCACTCGTTGTCAATCGTTTCGAACGTTCTTGGAGCTTCGATTCTGGTCTTGTATCTAGATATTATGTACCAGTCAGACAATATAAAAAATATAGTACACAGTGGTTGTAAGATTTTTGTTAAGCTTCGATTGATTGAACAAGTGTTTTTATTGGTCATTGCCTATGGCGAAGGGGCGAAAACAACCCTCAAAGTTAGGCACGAACAATATTACTCCTTGAGGAACATGTTGAAGTAAAATCCTGGATATATGAAAAATAGAATTGCATATACCATAGGAAATTACAATCACTATTTCATATATGTTCACCGATAGAATGATCGATTTTTTAATCAACTTAGTTTCACTTCTTTACCAATCTTTCAAAGCGCTCTTGGAACTTCGATTTCGGTTCAGTAGATTCAGACAGTAATAATCAGACACTGAATATAAAGCGATGTAGCGCAGGTTCAGGTTGGAAAAGTGATACTTAATTTTCATGAAGCTTTCATTGATTGAACAAGTGTTTTTATCGGTCATTGCGCATAATGAAGGGGCGAAAACAACTCTCGAAGTTACAGGATGGAAAATAAAATCCCTGGAGGAAAATGTTCGAGCACACTTGTTGATGTGATTGTTCACAGAATTGTTTAAGCATACGTTAACCATAAAAATAGTATTGTAAACAAGGTGATACTAAGTATATCTTGAAACTTATAGCACCGTTAAGACAAGAGAATATTTCTTGCTATCAATTTTCATAAAAATAAACAAACTATCATCATTAGGCGCTACTGCAAGTTATTTGACGATCTCGTTCCCCATTTCCTTGGACACAGACACGGACGCGTACACGCGCAAGTTACATGTAATTTACAACATGTAGAAGAATAATTATTCAGCGTGTCGTTTCTGTCGATGTTTCAAGTTGTCAAGGGAACGACATGAAAAGAAGATTGTAAATCTCGACGTCGGAAATTTTGAATTGAACCCTGGGATTCATTGCTGCGAGTTAACCGTTATTTCGGAATGCTTCTCTGTTCTCCGTTCCCTTTGCTCGTCTACAGTTAACGAGGAGACTGACGCAGCAGGTAATTAGTAGGTGCACTTCTTGGAGGAAAGCAGACGTGTAATGCGAAACTCCAAAACAACAACGCCGGGCTTGTGTACAGTAGTTACCCGAGCGCCGCGCTGTTCTCAGAGGATTTTAAAAACTGGCTGATTTAGTCGGGGGAAACAGTGAAATAATTAGCAACCAAATAATTGCTTTGCCGTTAACGCCTGCAACGACATCCCCATAGGTATTAAACTAATTATACGTAATTTATTCAATATTTTCAACGTAATTGTAGCTTTTGTAACGGCCCCTGCCGTAAAATTCGTTACGTCGCGTTGACGGGTTAATAGCCTCGTAATTAATTAAGAAACCTTTTACTTGCGTTAAGGACATGTGTATCTGCAAAAACATTCTGTTATACAATTTTGCTATTTTTATTAGCATACACATTTTTATACTATTATTTCATAAATTCATTGTATAAAAACAAATTAATATAGGTTTTCGAAAATTATTTATTCTGTTATTCATTTAGCCAGAAAAAATGAAAAGATTTTAAAATTATTTTGTGTCAAGCATAATATTTTATAATTAAATATGTGTCTAATATAAATTATATATAAAGTCGCGGTTTATTAATATTGATACTGATGTGTGTGACATTAAAACATTGTCAATTACTGGAAATCCCCGTTTCTTTTAATTCGCGAACGGAGAGTTACATTACGTTGTTAATTGCGAGTGTCATGGGATAAACGTTTCGACCGCGATCCGCTTTGACAAATAAATGTTACGATCGACATTCAACGCGAAGGTTAAGAGTAGTAAAATTGAAATTCGCAGAGCGGCCGGAGTATTAGCGGCGCGTATGAGCAATTCAATCGCATCTGCCGGCGATTTTGCATTTAATATTGCGCCCATTGTTTGTACGCGGTGGGATTAATTTTGCGCCGCGGTTTATTGGTAACGCCGACAATATTGCTGGCTAATTTACTTATTGAAGGGTACCAGACCTTCACCTATGCTCGGTAAACATTATTATTCAATCGTAGATTATATCGACATAGGGGATTGTAATTGTTCTACTGATAATGTCAGCGATATTGCCTTTTCAACTGGCACTCGGGAGACGATTAGCTTGTCACACAGTTTCATTCGTCGTCATAAGGGTAGCGACAACATTTGTCCCTCCTGACCGAGTTTTAAAATTCGAAATACAATTCGATACATATTATTAGACTGTGGATTTTTTGCATTTATTGCAAAAACGAGGTATAATTTCAAACAATAAAGAATTTAAAAATTATGTATTATTTTCAGCCTATTAAACATAATAAAAAACAAAGAAACTTACTATTTCACCCGAGTATGTTGCAATTCTGGTGAAAATAATTTATTTTGCATAAGATGGGAACTTAGTGTCTTGTGAGTAGAAAAATAATAAAAAAAAGGAAGAAAATTCTTTCTAATATAGCTGCTGGCGTTATTACTAGCCATCACTGCACGATGTAGCCTGGAGTTCCAGCATTCCGCAGTTCTGGATCCATCGGTGACACGATAACGATTCTGAAATTTACATTCAAAGGAGGCGATACCTCTCGCTTCGATCCGGTGCAGCGGGCTGGCTGCCGAGCGAAAAAAGCTCACGCATGGAAATGCATTTGCACATAATCGTGCGCGCGTCACTTTTTCCCGTTGGTCTTTCTTTTCTTTTATTTTTTTGTCGTTGCACACGGCCGGTTTTAATGACATATTATTAGCGGCGGGACGCGGCCTCTCGTTCATCTTCTCGTCGCATGGCGTCCCGTAACAGCCATGGGGACGACGGTGTGTGTACCCTTTGGCAAAGGCCGACTTTACTAGCGCTTTTAATGCCAGGTCCGTGGCGCATTACTCACCGCAATGTAAAGTAGGCGAACATGTGTAGAACCCGTGGTCCCGGGGCTGTACCTGGCCTCGAGTCGGTACACAGGTAAGTACCTGTGGGCAGCATCGAGTGTATATCGCATATATCACGGGTTTAAGTACCGAGAGCGTGGCCCTTTCAACCTCTTGCAGCCTCTCCGGTGAGCCCTTGAGCCGGTCAGTCCACCAAACGAAGACAAAGAGCCTATCCTTAGGGGAGAGAGAGGAGAGAACGAGAGAGGATGGCACACTGCGAGAAAGGGCCCCGTGGAAATCGTGACCAATGAAATATGCAACGTTCGCCCCCATGTATTTCTGTCAAAATATTTCTGTAAATCTTCGCGATTCGTGATTCCCGTGACCCCACGCGGGACCACAAGAACGGAAGGACAGCTACGACTCTCGGCGGCTGCCAGAAGATTCAGGATACACCTGGGAGTCGCGGCCCGTATACTTTCGCCCTGGCCACCAAGAGAAACTTTTCCTTCCAGCGTGTATATATACTTCGTAAACGAGCGTCTTTTTATTTACATGAAGACAAAGCGCGGCTTCCGGGGAGACCCAGATTTCGTGGAAATGGTAATCCCCGGCGTCGCGCGTTTCCGCTTCGGATTTCCAAGGGATGCGAATGCTGATGAGATCCTGCGGCTCCGTATACTCCTCGCTGCGATGATACCGCAGAGTTTTTCTAAAATAAAATGCACTTACGGACGGATGCTGCAGCCAGATATGCATGCCATTTTTTCAAATGTCGCTCTGGCGGATCTATCGCTACGGATATACACCGACTCCCATAACTGATCGAACTCATTTCAAATCTGGATTACTTTTTACAAATTGACCAAACCTCTCCAATTTTTCTGTAAAACTAGAACCAGTTTAGTACAGGGTCTTCGATCAAGAACTGTTATTTTAAATCTAAAAACAAACAGCTTGTTTACAATTTTATTAAAATGACACCTCTTAATGGAAAAAATTTATTTTTACAATCTTTTTACCCGGACCTGTATTGAAAACGGCAAGAATGGAAAATTGAAAAAGGAAATCAATTTTAAAATTTGCAACATTACAAGCGCGGATTATGTTATGCTAAATAAAAATTGTCTGAATTCATTGTCTGAATTAATTCTTAATAATTTGAATATTTTGGGAACGAAACAACAATATTCTTAAATGCCTTTCATATTTTCATAAGCAAAGCACAGAGTTCTTCGTTCGACGATAATCATTCAGCTTTAATATACTCTCCTCGAGAGAGAAAGCGAATTTTTCCGTGACTACAATAATAAACTATTTAATCCAATAATGTACGTCGCGGTCCGGTGATAACAAACGCCTTTATTGTAAAAGTAGTTTTGGTTCCAAAGGTATAATTCTCACGGTTGGCAAGAGATCCTGGCCAGCCCCGGTATCGGTGTCCGGAAATTAAATCCCATATGTATCTTTCTGAACTTTTTACGAGGGAATAATTTTTGCTTGTGGCAAAAATGTGCTCGCATAAATAACGGAGTGACGGTCGGACGCAGGAAATACGCGGCAATAATGTTGACATCGTCTTCTTATGGAGAGCGGCGTTGCACTTCGCATGCATTAAAATCGCGTGATTATGTCTCCTGGAACGGTTTCTTTTATTCGAGAAAGATAAAGTGTCGGTATCCTGCGTTTACGATCTGTTCTACCAACGACTATATCATTGCTTCCTGCGTTCAATATTTTTAGCTTAGCACTTTAACGCAGGACGTTTCTGAGCGTATTTCAATCGTACTTTTTACTTTATTTTCGCGGGGGGGAATGTTAAAGAGGTTGATCGGATTAAACAAATTAATAGTATGGCTGCTCAAAAAATCACCTTACACAAGTTACGTTTTGGAACATATTATAAATTTGAAAATTCAAAAGTTATCCTATATTTTTATATCTTCTATCATAATTGTTCTATCAAGTGTACAAATTAATTCGTGAATACGTGCTTGAGATGAAAAATTTATTGAATTATTATTTGAATGATTATACACACGCCTTTGTAGGAATTTAGTGTAGTGTAATCTAGTATATTAGCGTGAAAACGTAATAAAACATTAACAATGTGTTATATAACGATATTAACCCTTTGCACTCGGAGCTATTTTAACTGGAAAATTAAACATACCGATACATTTAATAATGTAAACAATATGTATTTGGAATAATAGGACATTTCAAGACAACCTACTAACTTCGTACCCGTCTCCGAAAATTGATCTGGGAAATTTGTACGTTGTGCAGAGATCCTAATAAAACTGACTTGAAGTCGAGATCGCAGGTGAAAAAACCCGTGAAAATCTCTTTGGAATCGAGCGGGATGTCGTCCCGCCTACAACACTCGAAACGAACAGGAGCTGGGAACAGAGCAATCGATCACGTCACAGGTTCCCCGTTCAAAAGCTCTTCGGAGCATTTCTGTCGCAACGGCCCCTTGCCTCGAGAGTCGTTTACAAACACCCCCATAAGGTATCGCGCAGCGTTGAACAAAAACCACGAAAGGACCACGGTCGGCTGGGCTGGCGGCGGCAAGGGGTTCACTTACGAGGAGAAAAAGAAAGATATGAATAAATGAATCGGCGGTCCCCGTTATGAGCCTGGGCTAAGCTACGGGACAGCGGGAGGGTGGCGCGAAAAAGACGAAGGGGTGTATGGGACACGAAAAGAGAGCGAGAGCGAGAGAGAGAGAGATAAAGTGGGAGGGGGGTGATGAAGAGGGAGTACGGGAACGGGCGAATAAAAGCTAGCGTCGAGCAGATGGCTGGTGCGCAGCCATTAGCTAATGGATCCCTAACACCAGTACACCGGAGAGTCATCCGCTAGGAAGTACAAACCGGTAGGTGGACCCGTCTATAGGTGACGGTGTACCCGTTGCACCCTTTCTCGCTCGGGGAACCCGTCAGCCAACGAAATCGCGCGACGGCAATCGCGCTAAATCACAAACGGACCGACGAATGACGCGCTTTTCCGTCCGCAGCATCCGCCTTCCGGCGTGTTTCTCCGTTCGATCGACCGTGCACGCATTTCCACCTGCACAGAGGCACACTACACGCAGTTACACCCGTACCCCGGCCGAACTACGAAAATTACGGGGACAGCTGCGCATGCGATCCTCGGATGATTTCCAGTCACTTAGCGTGTCATCCCACACGCACCTGCGCTCCTATGGCTCGACGCGGCGCGGCGCCCAGGCCTTTTTACTCGATACAAGACGGATCCCCCTTCGCCATCCTATATCTGCAGCCCGGTTATTATCATGCGGGACACGCCGCGATTAAGTAGAACGCTCGCGCACAGATCGCGCAGTATCAAACGGCCGGAATGACGTGCATGGGCGTAGTAATTGGGGTCGTTATTGGGAATTACTTGCTACCTTGTTTTCTCGTCGAAGCGTGCATCTCGCGACGACAGCTTCTTTTTGCCGGGTACATGTCGTCGACTGAACGAGCCTCCGCTTGTTGTTACTGGCCGACTCGTTTTCTTCGGTTTGCTCGAGAGGCGAGAGAAATTGGTATCACGGAGATGATGTTATGCATAGATACACCTTCGCGAACGTACAATCATCCTGAATCAGATTGATCGGGGAAATTAATTTTTTAACCGGTCCCCTAACAATTTAAGGTGGTCACGAGAAGGGCTTCACTCTACAGAATTGTCGTTAACCTTATCAAATACTGACGATGCTGTTGAAAATAATATCTTCGAAAAAACAAGAAAGCCCTTTAAACTCTATATCAATAGACAGCTACTTGGGTGTGTACTCTCAATTTTTCTCTGAACTTTTTCGTACGCTTTTGCTTGAAATAATGTTATTCGCTTGGAGCATATACTGAAACTTCGAAGTTCAATATTATTGAACGTCGCAGAACATTCGGCGTGTTCATACAAGGGTTGAAATAAGAGAGCTTTTCCTGTTCTCCCAAATTCCAAGCTCACTCGGTAGAATAATCTCTAGCAAACAACGCGCCCCAGTCTACCCCAAACAATATCGCGAAACAACGCGATACGCCGGTTGTAATAACGCAGGTCCCGCGCGCCGTTGCTTCATAAAGCACGGGAGAGCAAGTTTTCGGAAACGAGATCGACGCCAGTCAAAGAGTTTATCGCATTCGCGGAAGTTACCGTGGAACGTGCACACGCGGGAACGATATAGCACGTTCACCGTGAACCGCGTGGTATCGATTGCACGCAGAATCCACTTAGACCTCTGGTGGCTAATTTTCCCGTGAAAAGTGAGCGGGAGGAGGTAGAAAGAAAAAAAAAAAGATTGAGGATAGGATATATCTCGGGCGGGTGAAATTATTAATTCGGCGAGAGTTACGATGTCGAACGATTTAACCGTCCGAGGAAGATAGGGCGCGACGGGGGTGTGGGTGGAGGGATACGCCGGAGAGAGGCAGGGGTTGGTATAAATGGTCGAACTTTTTAAAGCGTGCACGGTCGCCTCTCATTTTTTTTTCTTCTCTCTGTCCCTGTATCTATCTCTCCCTCCTCTCTCTTCCTGTTTCCGCGAATCGACGTTGCACGCTTCTGTCGGGGAACGGACGCTCGGCGGAAAATGCGAGGACGTCGGAAGGGTGCGCCGCGATTTCGGGCTCCACCCCCAATTACCTAAAATACACTGGCGTCGCGGCGTCCCCGGATATCTATAATTAACGCGGTGATCGCACGGTGCGCTCGGTGACGCGTGAATTCGGTATCACTTTCCAATTTACGGCTGTTATGCCGGCGAAGAACGAAGGCAGTCGTTACCCGGCGATGATACGACCGCGTCACGGTTCGCCGGCCGCACGCTAATTGAACATTTCGAATTAAAATCCGCGACAGTTGGCGATTCTCGTTATTATTAACTAAGGCCGCTCTACCGGTTCTTTCGATCTTGCTCTCTCTCTCTCTTTCTCTCTCCGTCTCTCGTTGCTTTTCATCGCCCCATTCCTCACTCTCCATCTCTGTTCTTCTTCACGCTCTCGGTTCTAGCCACGCGCGAACTCAGTTAATTTTCGTTAATAACAGCCATCCCATGACCCACCGCGTTAATTATTTCGCAGGTTGCTTTGTAATTAGACGCGCGAGACGCCACGCTTGATTAGACGCTCATCAAGTCTCCCGCTATTGCCATAGTTTTACCGTGCTTAGCGCATCCCGAGCGATTATTTCAATTTTCTTGTTATCGTTAGCTGCTGCGTCGTTGCGAGCAAACGCGTTTGATTGTCTCGGGTGAACAGCAGGGCGAAGATCGTTAGAGAGGATTAAGATGGGAATTTGAGGGGCTTCGTTGAATGTGGAATTTTGTTTTATAGGTTGGTCGTTGTTCCGTGCTGATCTTTGGGTGGAAACTAAATTGTCTGTTGTGAGAAATCGAAGTTAAACATTTTTGTTATTTTAATCGTCTTAAAGAGTCGTATTTGATTTATTAATTTTTACCATAATCGTTATTAACATTTCCTATGTGTAAAATCGAAATTGTTCTATATAATATTTTTATAAATAATTTTCGGAAGCTTTTTAAAGCAATTACTAACGATGCATTATTATTTTGTGTTCCAGGTATTCGGTGTCTTAACGGAGATTCACACACTTCTCGAAAATTATCGGCTGTAAACGGTAAGTTATAAATTTTTTAAATACCGATGTTATTGTAAATTCAGTTATACAGATATCCAATTCACGTAAATGGTTGGGCACCATAGAAGTGCCACTCTGATCAAACTACTTTCCTTGGAATGAAAAACGCTAGAGACCAACATATAAATTAGTGAATTTTGTTAAGAAATGTCCGACTCTGATTTTTAATTCTCAAATCTATAAAATTTATCATTCTGTCCTGAATTTAATTAACGAATGTATTAAATTGTCTGAGTTAGCTCTGGCTTAGATAAAAAAAATTGATAATTAAGGCTAACAACGCTTGGAAGTAATTCAGTAAAGTGTCTTTGTCTCTATGCATGTGTCAAGATTCAAGCGACCGTGGCTCCCTGAAGTAACTAATTACCAGAAACAATAGAATTTCTTCCCTTCCATTTTCTCCGTACGGCTGGGAGAAAAACGCTGACTGGCAAGTTGGCTCGCGTCTTGTACAATATTTCTGGGATAACCTAATCTATACCGTGGCTGGTGCCGGTGGAACACAGTGGGAAGTTGGGTGAAGCGGAGAAACAAAGAAGCCCCGGGTTTTTTAACGAACCGTAATCATACTAAATGCCGTCGGCAAGTTGTAAACAACGTCGACGCAGCGGAACGGTGAATTCCTGTTGCCCGGGAAGTTAAGACGGAAGCACGGCCTGTTACGTCCCGTTACGAAAGGGATGAAACGGTCGGATAAGGAGGCCTGTGGGGGTTAGAGAAGGGTTAACGTTGCCCTGGGTTAGGTATAGTCGCGCGTCTACGAGGCCGTCTTAACGTTTTCAAGCACCGCCGCTAAATATTCATCACGTCGAAAACGTAAGCGTCGAAATGTTCGCGCGAGCTCCGCGCTTCGGCCCGTCGTCCTCGAGAAACCGTCCTAATCCGCGTCGCACGTTTCCGCGAACGGTAGAATTAAAATCGCACCGCGATTTTGGCTCGGGAAGGCGTGCCGTCACGCGCCACGGATTTCATCTCCAGACGGGGCCAAGTTTCACTCTCCGCGGCTTCGGAGTCTCGACGGGAAAGAGACGCGCGTAAACTCGTTGAAAAGTTTCGCCCTCTTCTCCTTTTTTCCCCCGGTTCCTCCGTCCTCTTCAGCTCCTCTCGCCCACCTGCGACGGGAATACAAAATTTCAATTCGCTCGTGCGTTCCTGAAGACTGAATTAGACGGATCCGTTTCATTCTTCGTGGATAAATCTGCAACCGCCCGGGAAAACTCGACGCTCCTTCGTTCAGACGGCTCCAACTTCGAGCGAGACGCGAAAGATAAAACGCGGCACGTCTGTGACTATTGAAAGAGATTTTTCCATTATTCGTTGACGCCACGTCACAGCAATTTTCTTACTATGACAAGAGAGACAGTTCTGAAGCTTGCCAGACTGTTTCACTGTTGCGAAACACGCGTCTCTGTAACACGCGACACTTTGATGTAATTCAAAATTGTTGCTTTTCATACCCGAAATAAATATGTTCACAGAAGAGGAATTCGATCGTTTCGGTTATTAGATTTTTGAAGACAATAGCGGATGCTTCTTTTCAGTAGGACGGCGCAAGTATAATATGCATTCATGAATTTGCAAAGAGTGGAATGGATCGATGAGCCATAATAATAGACTGTAGTTTCCCCGATCAACAGATTGCAGGTCTCCGCATCTAGCACTCAAAGTAAGACGTCATACGTTATTCGCAACGAGGCTCCAATCTGCGAGAGATTGCAAAATCTATTCCGATTGGAAGGTCTAAAGAAAGAAAATTACAGAGTCTAGAGAATACCTTACACGTCAGCTTCCTTGTTCGTTAAAAATTACGATCGGCTCGTGTCAGTGAACCTGAGCCACTCGAGCACAGGGTGCTATCTTTAAATCGAGTGAATTCTTCATAGACTTGAGAATTCGGAAGCTCTGCATTTGTAATTATTGAATACATCACGTGTTAATTGCATCATAGAATTCAATAAATCTTTAAATACATAACTTGCAAGATACGCGGGGTGATTATTTGCACGTTCCGTCGTGTTCTATGAACTATTAATTCGGCCGATCACGTTGTCTACCGTTAATACAATCGCGAATGACTCAGGGGATATCGGAATTTATCAGACAATGGGTGAAATTTGCTTTTAAAGTTTGAAATTACCGGTAACGCATGCCGCATTGACGTAACCCTTGAATAAGTTACTTCGCAATTCCGCGCACCATTGGCTGCTTCTACGCCATTGTTTGTATTCATCCAAGGTATGCACACTCCTTGTCAGCCCCTTTGAGAACTATTGTACCAAAGGTTCTCGGCAAACGTACTCTGATCTGAAGGTAAGGTACCTGCCTAATCTAACTCGATAACCAGTGCCTATATGTGTAGACTGGGCAAACGCCCCGAGCAAGGAACGAAATCCAAAGTGAGTTTTCGAAGGGAATCATGTTGAATCGCTGGACCCTTCCCTCTTCCACCCTTTGTCACCGTTAAATTCATCCTTTCTGGTCCTGCCGTAAGAACTGCATTGTTGTAATTATCACTTGTTTTCAATCTTAACTTGTCCTTTTAAATTTAAGGGGGTAGACTCGTTTCTCCGGGATTGCAAGGGTGTGGGATGCGCCTTCTTATTTCTCGATAATGTAAAGATCAGGTTTCTCAAGGTTTTTCTACGTTTACGTTTACAAGGCGTAATTTGCATTAGATAGATTGTATCCTAGATTGATCTTTTATCTAGCCTTTTTTACTACTGAAAACCCCCATCTTTGCATTATCAAGAAATGAGAAGGTGCATCTCGCACCCTTGCAATCCTAGAAACGAGTCTACCCCCTGAAACGGTTGATAGATCAGACTTTTATTTGACCTAGAATGTCACAGAATTATTTACAGAATCACCAATATTTGCTATTCTTATTCACTTGATGTTTCACTAAAGTTTGACCACGGGAATTGCAAATCGCATAAAAATCCGTAGTGATTAGCTTGTTTAGGAAATCCGTCACGTCCCGTATTCCTCCGGTCGGAGACCGCGGTACACGTTCGAGGTAATCCAGAGCAGCGTGCCGTCGTGCGTCGTTTCGCCGATTTCATCGAACGCTGTTATTTCCCTGGATGCCACTGGAAAATGCAAATAGGAATGCTAAAGAAAACACACGGAGCATACGTGTAGATTCTCATCGGGCCGGCGGCAAGTGCTTGTCTCAATAAGAACACGTGAATACGCGCAACGCTGCATGATTCGACGGGAGGCGACGCGCGACACGGCGTTTCGTGGCGCGGCGGGGCGCACCGGAGCCTTTCAAGCCCCGATTCCGTGGCACGTTTCAGACGTTCTCATCCCGTTGCGTTTGTTTAGCCCGCACGAAGAAGCTCATGATTGCTCGGGCTTCCATCGGGGCAAGAAGTCGCGGTCGCAGACACGCTTCCTGTCTCCGCCCCGGCTTCCTCATCCGTGCACACGCGTATTCTTCCTCTCCGCAGCCAACCCCGTTTGGAATAGTAAATAAGAATGGGTCCGCATCCTTCTTGCTCGGTATAACGTTCATTTTAACGGGGAATGCGGAGAATGACGGTCGACGGGGGTTACAGGACGACAGGAGGAGAAACGCAACGTGGAAGAAGGGAGGAAGGGAGAGACAGAGGCAGACACGAAGCGTTGGAAAGAAGGAAACGGTGGGGAAAAGAAAATGGTGGAACGCGGGGATGGTAAACGAGCGAAAGAGAGAGGGAGAGAGAGAGAGAGAGGATGGTTGTCCAAGACAGCGGGACATTGTTCAAATTGCGGAGAGTGGAGACATCGATCACCGTGGTGCCGCCGCAGCTGAGCCCCCGGAGACAGACACCAGCGACCTAACCGTCCCTCTTCAACCTCTTCAGCCTCGCCCTCTGCTTCTGCCTCCAGCTCCCGGCACCCTGCTATATAGTACAGTCTAGCTGTACAGTAGTATAGTCCGCCGACGCGTTCCTCTGGAAACTCTACCACGTGGTGATCCATCCAACCAACCCCACCTGCGCACCGACGCGTCGCGTCGCCTCGAACGATGACTGCTAAATTTTTCAACTGCACCGAACCGCCCTACGTTATTATGCTTTTTTCCGTCTACCGGCAATCTCGTTGATACGTCCGGGGAGCAAAGCTGACACTGGCCGGATAATCAAAGCAGTTTTACCTTACATCGACGATGCGGCGGTTAACTCTGTCACCGTTTGTTTTCTCTGCTTGATCGGATTCGCGGAGATAGCTGTATTTATTTATAGAATTGCAGCTATCTCTTTTTTAATTGACACGTGCAAAGGCAGCTGTATTTACTGATGGAAACGAAGACGAAACGTAAGAAATCAATTTAACGTTAATGTTCGGAATAACGTTGTGTCTGAGATGAGGAGAGATCTTCTGTATTTTATTTCGAAAATTGAGGTGACAAGCAATTTTCTCCACTCGCCTAAAATGCGTTTTACTTCGTCAGTGAATGTTCCATAAGCACGCTGCCTCGATCATTTGCTGCCGACGAATCTCGATGCGAGATTCAATTATTCGTGAAACTCCATAAACCAATGTTGTCCGACGTAATCTCCCCAGTTTCGAGATCCTCTCTATACCCGTTAGTTTCTCTACTCAGCTCGCATTAAACGCCGTATTACGTTGACTCGCTATGCACGATGCCTGTCAATGATTCGTGTTGTCAGGAAAGCCGGGTTACCAGTAAAGACAGCAACTTAAGAATTAAATTAAATTAGAAATGCTGTTGCATTTTCGGCTCATGAAAATTATTCAGAAAAGATATCGATGTCTATGCTGCTCCTTTTACTAGCAATTTGCGCCATCTAGTAATGACGTTATCGATATTTAATATTTGTAATAAATAGATTGCAAACTTTTTGCGCAAAATAAAAACGGCAATTATTGCTTTCCAACCATTTTATTAAGTCGAGAGTAATGCAAGACAGCGTGTTCAAATTTTTGGCACAGTTGCGCTATTATGATTTTGATAAATTTCTGTTATAAATGCATAGAATCCATAGGCTAGTGAGAAATGCAGAATTTTATTAGTAGAATGACTGTGAATTTTTATCTCCAGAAAATTCTTCCGTAGAATCAATAAAAATTGTGGGATGCTGTGCCGTTACTTTCGTAGCCACTTTAACGTGATGCAAGGCGATGCGTCTTGACCAGTTCAAACAATTTAGAGAAGTTTACAGGGGAACGAACAAGTTCTTAGGAAATAAGTAAGTCGATACCTCGGCCGAAAGATCGAGCGGGAAATAGAACCAGAAGAAGATTTACGAGGGAGCGGGGAATCGTCGATCGAGATCAGCCTCGACCGGTCGTTAAACTTCCTTTACAAATCGGCTCGCGCGAGTGTGATGCATAGCGATCGTGAACAGCCTGAAATTATTTTCCGTCAGGTCCGGGGATAATTATATTCTGATCGCGGGTCCGTTCGCGATCCAGCTTGACGTAAATTACCTTAGACCCTTTCGAAATTTCCGTGTTTCACGTTGCACGCGTGATAAGTGACCGCGAATTAACATCCCGAGCAGCTTCTTATTCATCGTCCCCCGAAATCACCGTCGCGGAGAATATATTTTATCCCACGAGACGGTAGCGTCAAATTTGGTGGTCGGTCTCAGTGTGTTTACGGTTATCATAAAAATGTCGTCCGCAATTTAAATAATGTCTCCATAAAACGTGATTGAATGACTTAAATAAGCTGCTCCCATCTTGGGCGAGTATATGGGCCCGTAATTGTTTTAACGATGCTCCGATGAAATTTCGTGGACGTTAATCGCAACAGTTCAACATCATATTTCGCCTGAAAAGCTTGAATATTAAAATCGTGAAAAATGCTTTATCTCTACAATTACGTTTTCGAAGGGATTACGAATTGAAGGGAAAAGAATTTAAGGACGTTTGGTGGATTATTTTGAACCTATTAAAACCATTAAAGGAAGGAAGATACTTCTAATTATCTCTTGTTTCGCGCGTAAGCGTTAATTCTATTCTGGGTGAACTTGAAGAAAAGGATCCACCCCATTCTGATCAAACTGTACTTGTATATGCAAATTAGCATAAAAATTCGCAATCTACTTGCAAGAAAAGTATAAAGTACGTACCACCAATGGACCAAGCAAAGTAGATGTTAAAAGTATCGTCGAAAGTATGTCCAACGAATAAGAAACGGTAAAGAGACTGCGACGCAAATCGTCGAGGCAAATGGTGCTTAAAAATCAGTTCCGTGGATTTCGTGGCCAAAGAGCGAAAAAGCCGGGAACCTGTTCGTGTGTCACGCATGTGTACACCGGATGGGTAAACCGAGTGACCAATTTCTTCAATTCTTGCTCATTAGATATTCAGCAGCAGAAACAAGCCGTGCGTCCAATCCTGATAACGCTGAAATTTTTATACCCCGACATCGGTGGATAAATTCTTGGATACCGGCCAATACTTTCGCGATGCGGCCATTCTGTATTCTCCAATTTATTCCAGATCCACTTCGCTATTTATTTCAGTAGCGAATCCAACGTCGATTCCGTTCTCAGACAAATGTTCTGGCCAGCCTCGTATCACTTACAATTTTCCCCCGCCCCGGCCCGGTAACGTTTCGTCTCTGGTGTACGGTACTTTAAAGAAACGTGGTTTCCGATATCCGTTTCTCATAGATAGTCCCCGGCAAGTAGATACGCCGGAATCTAGAAACGAAGTTAATCCGAGTGCCCCATCATTTTTCTAATACTTTTCTAGTTTTGCAGATCAGTTCTCAACTTTCACAAAACCTAATTGCTTCTGGTAAATGGTAAAACTACGACGTTTAATCCTGCAACTGTACTTTCAGGTAATTTCTGATTGTTTGCTGCTGTATTGCTGCATAATTTTTTCATAGTTTCAATTTATTTTTTAATACATTTTTGCAAGATTTGTGCATAGTTGAACTAATTTACCATATGTTTGATGAAACAAGCAACACCTCTAAATTTGTATTTGTAACAAATAGTTTGTTAAAGGGGGGAGTTAATTTCTTGTTCACTCCGTTAATTCCATTAAAATTCGTTGGGAAATATTTATGAACGGGTCGTCCAACTAACCGAATGCCAACACCGTCGCCATCAGCATCGACGTAATGCACACTTCCGATAAAGCAGCGGTGTGAGCTAAGATCGAGGACATTTACCTAACGGTTTACACGTTACAGTCTCGAGTACACCCTTTCCCAGGTTACACAGGTTAATCTCAACCTAGTTACGCTTTTCGAAAGAAGGAACGCCTAGGTGTATATGTATAGTCGCAGTTCCTCATCCCACGCCGCCGCTTAAATTTTACGAGCCCGGAGCGATCGGGGCGAAGTAGACAGCTATTATAACCGACGATGCACGTCAACTCGGTTCTTTCTAAAAACAAGCTATAATAAAGTCAGTTAGGTAAACGCGGCATTTGCTCCATCACCCAGGCCCCATACACCGAGTATCAGAAGCTAACAGAAGCGAACGCACACATAAGCGCACACAAAGAGATCACGCGACGAATAACAAAGCACTCGATACTTCAAAGCATGCTATCGCGTCGAAGCATCCAATAATCCAACACGTGAAACTTTCTGCCGGGGTTTTTTTTCCCAAAAACTTTTAACGACTGGCCTGGTTTCGAAGAAACCCTTGTTGCTGTAAAGGGATTTACAGCGTTCAGATTGTTAAAGGTACTTGAATTTCTAAGCGAATGTCTAGCTCTACTAAATATTTAATCATTTCTTATGAAGTATTGATATTTAAAGAAATGTTGGGACATTGTCTGTCACATGAACAATATCCGTTCTTCATGCTGTGGCTCTGATAATTTGATCACTCACTGTAAAACTCATCCGATCATTGTGAACACCTCCGGTAGCTCTTCGGAAATTGGGTTGAAGGACAGACACAAGATCGTAGAAATGAAAGTAAATTTCAACTGCTTTTGAGTTCGCTCGAGAACGCAGTTCCACGTGTAAAGAATAAGTTCCACCGACTTATTTTTTCACGAACGACGTCCTTTTCTCAGTTGTCTGATTACTGCACGGGCTGGTTGCGCGAAATGGCCATTCGGAGAACAGTAGTTATAGTAATGGAGGTCCCGGACGACCTGAAATATCCGAAAGCAGCGGAGTTCAGACAGCAACGAAGAAATCTCGCGCGGAGCGGCTAAGAAAGTTCAGTCCTCTCGCGAATTATACTTCGAGTGTCGGCCAATCTGTCGTAGATGTCCGCCGCTGACGTGAACAACGCGAGCATCTTCCGGCAGAATGGCAAGACGCGCGTTGCAGTCGTGCTCGAATTATGCTCTTGTCTACGGTATTAATGGACGCTGTTAGGAGGCGCAACTCGGCTCCCCCGGCTGGCATGCAGTAAAGCGCTTCTGTAAACTATAGCAACATCTTCGCAAGTATTAGTTCTCCAACCACGGAGAATACTTCACCGACTAGAATTGGTTGTTTCAACACTGAGCCGTTCGACATTCGGCTCTCCTGGCTTTAGAGAGTACTTCAGCCGTTACTCCTGCGCGCGGTATACAAGCTACTCAAGCTTGAGTGGTTCTTGCCAGTCTCACTTTCTCAGCCAGCGAGCATATTTGGTAAGACGATACTCTGCCAGCGTTGGATAACAATGCGACCTCGTTCAATTCTGCTGTTTAACTTATCGCTGCCGCGCCCCTCCTCCTCCTCCTCCTCCATCTCTCTCTTGTAAATCAACTGCAAAATTTCGGTGCGTTGTTCTCCGAAAGCCGATTTTATGCATCCACTGTACCACCGGGTAACGATTCGACGATCATTGTTGATTTGCGGCAGCCCGTCGACCTGCACCGTCAAACATAAATCCTCCGGAGATGTACGGTACACGCTGTTCTCAAGAAAATACCAAGTTGGGGTACGTTTTCCAAGATGCGGCTAGAATTCTTCAGTAGATCTTTTCCTCTACCAGAGCAAAATTAAATATTTACAGCAGCTTCAAACCCACTTGCTTCTACCTTGAAAACCTTATTGAACATTTCTTTGTCTTTTGCTCGACATACACGAGGATTACGCAACGTATTATCAAACCTCAAGATTACTTTCTCGATAAAAAAAGAAACATCGAAAAAGCAAATACTAATTTGTGTTCGAAACATCTTTTTACATTACAGTTTTCAAGATGATGCAGATGAGCGACCGAGTATGTATCATCCTTTTGAACCGTGAATATTCGCCGCGACTCTATTAAAATTCCTACGATCTCTTTTGAAATGTTTTGCGCTGACGCGGATGATAATTGCAGCCGGTCCCGGCAATCCTTTCGCTTCTCTTGATCGAACAATTTGCCTGTCATTACGGAAATTGTAACGGCGCGCTCGGAGGCGGTGCCGCGCGCGCTGCCTTCCGGGACAGCACAAACACTTCGATACCCGCGAAAACGCTGAATACACAGTTTAAAGTACGCTCGGAATTAAAGTCAATGTCACGCTCTGTTACAACCAAATGATCCGACCTAAGTCGACCAGCGAAGTTTCTGCCTGGCGGCGTAGTGTAAATGTACCCTTAAAACTCGAACCCCCATCCCTCCCCCCCTCCCCGCCGTCATCCCCTCTGTTCTCACGACCAGGCGCTGTTTCATTCCCCTTCGTCGAAACTTTCGTCTCGACATAATTCTGTCCCGAGGTTCGGTGTCCTCGCAAAAGTACCTACTACTAATTAATCCTTTTAACAGCGCTTAAATTTAATTAATCTGAAAGTTATGTGGTCGAAACCCGGCTCCGCTCGACAGCCGCTGGCCCTCCGACGCTTTTTGTCCTCTCGCCAGTCGATTCCGCGACGACGACGGGGGGATGAAGTGGCCCGGGAAATTCGTCGTTGGAAATCGTATACATTAAGCAAGCTTTGAAAATCGGATTTCACGTCGTTTCTCCCCCCCCCCACCCGCGAGACGTCCTTCCAGGATTATTCGTCGGTTTATTCTCGGTCCCCGGGATTCGTCCTCCTCCTTCGATCTTCTTCGGCCTTTCGACTTTGCGTTATCGCACTCGGCAAGTCTGTCTCTTAGCAGATTACTAATTCCCCGGGGTTTGCGAAATCGCGTGGACCCGCGAGTAACCGTCGGGAACTCGTCCTTCGCGCGACCTTCGAACAATAGCGATTATGAATTCGCATTCTTCGTCAAGTCGAACTCGTTAAACTACTTTTGTGTTTACGTGTCACCGCCGACTAGTTTCTGAGATATTTATTTAAACAACACTGTACCAGTTTTATGTTTCTTATTTATGTACTCATGTAGCATTGTTACGCGTTGAAAGTAGAGACGTTTGTAGTACTCATTCTTCGCTTCGCCCGTTTCTGAAATATCACTCGGCTATTAGAATCGTTTATATGTGACGAAGATATGTTAATTTTTCCTTCAGCTTCCTTATTGTTTGCCTGTTTATTCAAGTTCGACGATGACCTATTAGTTACTGCGATCTATGAATCCATCGTCGACGAGTCGAGTGCAGCGAAGCTGAAAGAAAGACAGCGACGTATCGAAGCCTGGTTCGGCAGGCTGTTTCTCCCCTACGGTATCGCGAATAATGAAAAAACAACATTAACAGATCGCGGCGGATTAACCGCGATCCGGCCGCAGAAGCTTATCCGGCTTTGCACGGTTGCCCGTTGTGTATCTTCGGCCGGAGTCTATGATCACACCGTAGGAGAAATTTACGATCTCCACACTTTCTACCCTTCCGAAACTGGAAACAACCATCAGCCCCCCGTCGGCCGGTGGTTCTCAGTGCATTATCGACGCTGGCCCGCTAAGTTTCGCCGGGGAGGAAACGCTGCACGAGCCGATAGGGGATAATCAATCTCGAAACAGAACGTTCCCCCAGAGAGATTGCGGAGCGGCGAAGTAAGGGTGGAGAGAGCAAGTGAGAGAGAGAAAGAGAGAGAAAGGGGGGAAGGAGAGACGGCAGGGTACGTGTGTTTGCATTTGCGTGCTAATTTGCCCTAACCTAATGAGAAACCGGCTTGCGCAAACTCTTCCTCGGAGCCGGTTTCACCCCCCCGCTGAGCGTTAGACGAGAGTACCAGCCCTCTGTTGCTGCCCACCGGGCATAAACGTGTTGAAAAATTGGATCGCGAAACTTCGTGGCTCACCGGGCTCGTTGTGTTTGCCGTGGCGGCGATCTTTAATGAAACTAAACCCGACACGGTAACTAACGGCGCTGGACTATTTGATTAGTTTTCGGTATTTGCCGATCGACGGTGTTACGATAACAACGGAACACATGCGGCCCCGACGCAACTTTCGAAATTAATTTGTTAACGCAAACCAACCCCTTCAGCGATTGGGTGTCGTCGTTTTGTAACGAGCATTGCTCGCCGCCCCGGAGCATTTCGGTATTTCCCCGTGAATCCTTATAACATCCCATCGTTGAATCATATTGTTTTGGCTCGCGTTCTGACAATTACCCGAAACCACCGTTCGTTAATTAATGATGGATATTATTCAGTTGATTGCGATCATTCTGAGGCGTTCTTCCTGTACAAATTGTTCCGGGAACATCGTGTTTAACGTCAAATTAGTCTGTGCCCATTTCCCCAGCGGAACCAAAACGAATTCTTTCGTTATGTTATACATTATTATTCTCTATGCAAGCGTAATTGTTTGTTCGAGGAAATAAATACAATCTCGAAGGAAACGCGAGCTTCGAAAACGAATTTTAATTTCTCTACGAACAAAATACAATTCCCTCGAAGGATATACTTACAACTGCGGATCTTGAGGAAAATTAAAAAATTCTTGCTTCTGTTGCAAGAAACACGAGCCATTCAAGATTATCTTTCTCTTAGCTTCTTTTAATCTTTACCGTATCCCGAATGACTGCATTTATGACAAAAATGAATAGGTGTAATGTAAAACAAAAGACTGTTATATCATATTCAGCCTGTTAAACATATTAGCAAAGAAAATAAATTTCTATTTCACTGCAGTTTGTTGCAATTCAGGTAGAAAAGTGTTTTTCTGCGTGAAAGTCCGCTGTCTACTTATAGCATACAAATAGAGAATGTTACATAAAGAGTTGCACGAAGTTGGACCAACCCCGTCCACCAATTTCCGATTCTGTCACTAACTGTAACACACCGAAGTTCCTCGGACACAGGGTGTACAGCGGCGGCATAATCAAAGGACGAACTTTACGTGAGCTACCGTGAGGTTCGGGTCTCCGGCGGCACGCGTTAAAAATTTAATATCGCTTGGTTAATAAATCAGGTGTTCCATCGCAGTACCCGAGGACGTTCTCTGAAGATGGCGGCTCGGATTCATTCGCGAGGTTTCCTAGGAAGGTTTCCGAAGGACGCGTCTCTGGTCCGACGGAATTTCTTTTCCCGATGGAAAATTCGTCGGGAAATAAAGTATCTTCGTCAGCGCCGGAGCGGCTGGGTTTCGAAGGGGGTTGAAAATGAAATCAAGGCACAGGTTACCTCGGACGTAATTGTGTTCGGGCCCCGGTACCGGATCGATGGCCGCGGGGTAAATGTTAGCGCAACAATTAAACCGGCAGGAAGAAGAAAGGAGAAAAGGTGGAGACAAGGGCTCACCTCGGTGAATGCGACTGCGCTGCTCCCATAGACGCGCGCGCGGCCGTCATTATGCGGGAGGACGAATGAATCGCGACAAAAGGAGGAACGGTAGGTAGTAGGAAACGGGCAAATGTTTTCGAGTAGTCCCACTTCGAACGGATCCATTGTTATTTAACGCGGGCACATTGAGGATGAGCGCAGGAGGCTTGAAAGACGCGAAGGAGACACGCCGGGGAAAGGAGAGGACAGCCGAGAAAGGGAAAGCATTGTTCGCGTTCTGTTAAATACGATCCTCTTTCCCTTGCACGTGCAAGGGTGCTTGATATTCAGCGTATTTCCAACGCGGCACGGTTATCAATCAACCCTTTTTCCTCGCGATAAACGCGGGATTGGACAATACCGACCAATTTCTTGGTTCACGGACGATGGAATTATTTCGACGCGAAGGGGGTCGGACCGGCTGTCAACAGACACGTTTGTCGGTTCGGATACAACAACACCTATTCGCAAGCAGAAACTTTATTGGTAATTATTAGACTGCGGATCAAAAATTGTCTGCATCGATTGCAAGAAATACAAAATAAATTGAATGTTATTTCTTCCCGTAATGGTTTGAATAGAGAAGAAATCATATATTGACATCATCAATTTTTTAAATTTTCCAACGATTTTGCATTTCATCTACTGAATTTCGCTATAAATGCATAAAGATCCGGAGTCTAGTAATTATACAGGAACGGGTACACCTCACCGATTTTGATGAAACTCGAATATGTGGTAGAATTTCATACTTCTAAGCAACTTTTTTCCTGTGCGTGTTACCGCCGCTACTTAATTTGAACCTGCAAGGATATCAAACATTTTATTTAACACAGGCTTCGCCTACGCATTTATCATAATCGACTTGAAACAAGTATTTAAGCAAACATTTTGTTCCCCGTCACCCAACATAAATAATATATAACCATAAAAACATTTAATACAAGCAATATTGATTGTATAGCCCATAGAAATACTCTTATAGAAGCCCCGAGACCATTAAGCACGTCCTCGCAATAAGCCGATTACTCTTTACACCCAATGAACGTCGATTAAACGCGAACCGGAATAAAAACTCTGATTAAACCCAGAGAGTCGAGCAACAAGAAACGATTTAACGCATGGAAAAAGGGGGAAAAACAATGTTTTCACGACACTATTAATACAAGATCTGTCCGACAGACAGGCCGCAATTCAGATGAGGCATCTTTCTCTCCATTAAAACGCGAACAAGAAGACAAAAGAATGTAAAATTTCGTTTTTTTTTTTTTTTTTTTTAATAAAACTCGATGCGATCTCTGCATGGAACGGATGTGATGTTTCATCGGTCGGCTTAGAGCAGGATTACCATTATGTTTCACGGATTACACGTAGCATCGAATATACCGCGGGCAACGGAATACATTTTTTATCGGAGGGAAAAACAGCGGCGAGTCGATTTTTGTTTTTTAATACACGCCGTCGAGTGATGGCTGGGCGTGCTAGGGAGGACGGTGAAGGGTGCGGCGAGGGGTTTGGGAGACCGCTGCGCAGTATGATTTTTATTTAAATTTACAGAGGGGTGTGTAATGCATCGTCGAATTGGAAACTTGATGCGCGTCGGCTAAATGAAAATTTGTTGACACGCCCGCTCGGTGACAATAAACTTCTATTTCATTGTATAATGTCGATCGAGCACGCTCCAAAATAGAAATCCCAAGCGTCATCATCCCCGTACATGTAATTCGACCGTTCGTTTCGTACTTTCAATTCGATACGTGCATCAGAGTGCTCGGACCCGTGACTTCGGTGGTGTCGCGAGATTTATTCAAAATGCAGGGAAAATGACGCGGAACGTAAGTAATCGTGAATGATATGGAAAAAAAGCGGTTCCTGTATCGTTCGCTCGCCATTTACTGCCTATAAAGTTTGAAAAATAGCATTCTTGCGGCTCGGCCTCGGCGTGGCAATAAAAAAGCTGTCTGTACGCTGCTTCGCCTTTATACGGCGCTTTTACGACAGTATAAAAATATTATTAAAAACGATGGAAAACAGCTCCGTGAGAGACCGGAGGGAGTCCGGCTCGCCGGAAAGCACGGGCAAGGAAAATCAATTAGGAGTGTATTATCGCGTGAAAAGTTCGCTATAGAAAATTACTTCATAAAAACAGGTTTCAAGTAATATCGAATAATTATAGCGATTCTACTTCCAGCGGGGCATTAAACTGCATTACGATGTTGCATACGAAACCTTTCCTCGCAGAAGAGGCTGCCGATGCTTAAAACTTTTTGCTGTCGCGAGCACTCTCCAGAGAATTTCTTCCGGGACCTATTAATTTATTGTCCGTTTAATATGAGTAATGTCTATTTTAAACACATCAGTTAACAAGCTTTTCTTTATTTTTTATCTTCCCGTTCAGAAGAATTTAATCAAACTAGATAATAAACAAGTGAAAATATTTCCTATTTCGTTGTGGTGTAAGAACGTTCGAATTTTGTTTGTTGCCAATGCAAGACGATATTTCAGTAAATTTATTGTACAGATAAAGACTTCAAATATGAGTCTTTATCTCGTATCTTCATCATCAGTCAGAAGTAGTGAATAATTATATATAATTAACGAATACATACATTGTTGTCCTGATGAAAAACGCCAGCTGAAATGTAGTAATTACAGTTCTTACACAAATGGAGAAATAGCTGTACCACCATCTTGTGATTAATCCATTCGGGTAGGACCATGATGATCTCGTTCCTACCTTCTCGTCAGAAGTAAAGACGTTTGCTTTTGAGCGTACAGACTACATCCGTCTGCAATCAACCATATATTGCATTTAGCGCAGTTTCAAGATGGAAAATAAGCTCGAATCCGGACATAGAAACGAAGTAAATCCCTGCTAAGGATGATCAATCCACATAAATTGCAGCCTGCGATCTCGTAAGCTTCTGATGGCAGCTAAGTAAGATGTTGCGAGGATCTCTTGCCAGGAGTTCGAATGCTCCTGGACGCTTTTGGAACGTATGAACGCCGATAAAGTCATAATTGGGAGTGTGCTCGAACGTCGAAGCAGTTCACTTGTCTAAGATATCATGAATATCCATAAAGACATAATTGGGACACTTGGCCCTTTGGTAATAAGTGCTGATATTGAAGCTATTATAACTTTGTGGAAAAGAGTCGTACAACAATTTACCCTGGCTCACTTTACAGCCTGAATTTTTCAGAACTAAATTTCAGATTTGAAGACTGAAGCTTTTCCTTTAAAATGACGATTTTTTGTAGCTATTCTATTAAGCATTGGGAAGTACCATTCTAAAGTCAATGAGAAATCTAGTTTCTGACTATTTTTGTCGATGTATGTACAGAAGAGTTACTCCGTTATAATAAGCAACACACCCTCGTAGCTTGTTTGGCAGTTAGAGTGGGGCTAGATACCTCGTACGATCGACAAATGTTTGTCCGACCGAGTTCATTTGTCCGGTAATTGTGACTGCGTTCGAATGCGTGCCGAAGGCAGTGATTATTCGAGGCAACCCCGTAAATTCTGTTCGCGGTCTAAATGTTAGCGGGCTGCGTACGGTCGTCCACGGTATATAGATCAGTGCCGAGTGTCTGGTTACCGCAGGAGAGTGTTCGCAGCTATTCAACCGGGGCCGAAGAACCCACTCGACTAAATATTTTCAACGATCCGTCCCTGGGCTTTCGCTCCACTCCTTGGTAGCTCGGTCAGATATATACGTGCCGTTGAATAACTCGTGGTCATTAGCAACCGGTCCTTTTTACATAGAGTGCCCAGTATGTAACACCCTGACGGAATACCTCTCGCGCCATCCTAGACCCCGGGAGCCTCTCCTACCACGGTCCCGCTCCTTTACAACCCCTCGAACCTCTTTTCAACGGACTGCAACGATAATGAGTACTATTTCGGTAATGAGGTCGCGCGCCATTGAAAATCGCGGGGAAGCACGCGATCCACGCTCGCAGAAACAGTGCCGAGCGAGTGCTTGGGAGACCGTAAAACTTAATGAACGGAGAAATAACCGTTTCGAAAGAATCCCTGGATCTATTTCCTCCCAAACCCCCGGCCTCGCTCTTCCTATCCTTTTTACTTCTCCGCCCTCCCCCGCTCCCCCGGGGAATTCCCATCTAAACGACCAGTCGACTTTTCACTCGCTGAGATTCGATCTATCCGCCCTCTCCCGAAACGCTATCAACGCCCGGGAATTCCTTCGCTCAAAAACGCCCGCGCGACGGTGTAAATCGACTTTCTTGTCCTGCCCGCGCACCACTGTTCTTCCACTTCCTCCGCTTCTTCGTCGTCCGCCGCTCCTCCTTCGCCGCGCTGGCTTGCTACCCGCCGCCCTTTGTCCGGAATCGATGCTGCGGTAATCATTTTTCAAAGAGCTTCCGAAAGTTTATTCCCTGGAAAATTAATCGTCCTGTTTAACCCTTATTTCTGTACCCTGGCTTTCCGGTTCAGCGTGACATTTCTTCGTACTCGACGATAAACGACTCTGACGATGTTTCTTGACCATTCGGAACAATGTCGATTGTTCACCACCTTTGTGAACGTATTCTTAAACACGATAATCGTTTTTGGTCGTTTGAAACACTGGTTTTCACGTTGTTTCACGGTCGCCAATCTCAAAGTCAGCGATCGTTATTCACGAGATAATTCACATGAGCGAGCAAATGAACTCCCGTCATTATCTGGATATAATGATACATTCAAAAGCAAGCTAATGGAAGGTCAATCCATCCATGCTCCTTGAAGTTCACTCAATCATTCCTAAAGCAATCAGAATTCAATTGACCGGATAGGACGGCTACCAGCCTCGAACACACCGGACGTTGCAAATGCCTAATAACGCATGACATACATTTCGGTAAGCCTCGGCTGGCGAATAACACCTGTAAGATTTCGGTATTCTCTGTAAAATAAAAAATATCCATCCAATCTCGAGGACCTTATTCGTTTCAATTAAAATTGAAAGTTTTAATTTTAATCCTAATCTGAAATAAAAATATAATGAAGTAATAGTAATCATTTGTATTAAGTTTGAAGTGTTCCTAATCGCTGTAAATATGTTGTGGAAGCTTCTGAAATTTCGGAGGAATTCGAAGCTTGTGTGAATTCGCACGCGTAGTTGCAATCGCAAGATTGTTCGTTCGCGTTGATTATTTCCGTGTATCTGCGTCGAGTCGTCGCCACCAGGAAGAATAGAACAGACGAAAGGAACGCGAGGGAGGGGGTAAAGTGGGACAACGCAGAATCGAAAATCAGCTTCGTAGTACGACGACGACCTCGGCCCTGGAAATTTCCGGGCCGGTGATAACGTTCCGCCCGAATAGATCGTATCTTTTTCGGTGAAAAGTTGACCGAAAGAGCGAGGGAGAGCGAAAAGATAGGTTCCCGGCCGCGAGGCAACGGCGAAATCAAAGGAGGGATTGTCGCAGAGATTTCTCCTCGGATCTGCTCTACATGTTATAGGTTACCACGTCATTATACGTGAATTGAGTTACCGGCGGCTCTCCGGTGCAAGCTCCTCCGACGCGACGCCCCGAAGAAAAGGGGAAGAGGCGACGAAGCATCACGCAAACGAAGTGGATCGTTAAAGCCGTCCTTCGATCCTTCCTCTTTCGCGAGCAAGTTTTCACCACCCGGGAATTTAGAGATCAAGACGGAAGATTAATCCGGCCGGGAACATCGCGACCTTTATTTTCTTCAATAAAGTATCTTCAAAGCGACTGATCTAGTTGCAAGTTACCTTTATCGGCCGGCGAACGCCTGTCAATTTTCACTCGAATTACAATTCTGTTAAGTAGTTCATTTTAGACCGTTTTTACCATGTTCTGGTACATTTCCATTTTTCGTGACCATTTTAAACAGGTCTGGTAAATTTCGGATTGTCACGGCCATTTTAAACTTGTTCTGGTACATTTCGATCTTCCATGACCATTTTAAACATGTTCTGGTAAAAGACGATCATTCTTGATCATCTGAAACATGCCTTAAAAAATGACGATCTTTCTTGACAATTTTGAACGTATTTTCTTAAGTGACATTTTTTTTTTCTTTTTTTAACATTTTTAGTGTGTGTTTTGTATAGCGACGTTCTTTCTTAACTATTTTGAATGAATTCTCAAAAATCAGGTTCTTTCTTAACCATTTCGAACGTATTTTCAAAAACCGGGTTCTTTCTTGATGGTTTCGGACGTTTTCTTAAAAATTACGTTCTTTGTCCACCGTTTCGGACACATTCGGAACAACGAAGATCTTTAATGACCATATTGAACGTATACTGAACCATGACGATGTTTCATGACCATTTTGAACGTGTTCCGAACCACGACGATCTTCCTTGATCATTTTAAATCGTACTTGGAACAATGACGATCTTCCAACATTATCATGTTGGCATGTTCTAAAAATTGACCATCTTTTTCGTTCACCTTGTTCACGTTCCGGTAAACGGCGGTGCCAACAACAATTAAATCACTGTCCACAAAGTGTATATTGCGAGAACTCGTCCGCTCACAAAGACACCGGCAGCGCATCATGTGTTTTCAGCGGCGCAGCGCAGTGCGTTCGCCGACAATTCGAGACGGAACCGCGAGTCAAACACAGTTCGAGTGCGAGCATCAAGTTGCAAATTTTCCTAGGGAAATGACGCAACCGCGCATAGCAGGGCTTGAATTAATTCGTGTGACGTCTCGGGTGGCGCGTTACAAGGGAAATAGATCCGAAGCCCAGGCTGTCGCGCGCGCGCGCGCGCTCGCGAATCCACGCGCGGCGGTTCATAGTAAATTAGTTAAGTACTCGGAGAACAAGGACTTGCGACATCGCGGGACAACTGCTCAGCTTGTAATCTCTGACACGTCGTTGAACCGGAAAGTCGTGTGTGTGTGTGTGTATGAGACCGACATTGTACATCGGATACGTTGAAACAACGGGCTTGTGTGTCAGTGACCTGGTGCGGTCTATACTCGTAGCTAAAATAAAGAAGGAGTAACGGCCGTGGATACGGGAGGAACGCAGGAGACAAGAGACTCGAAAACGGAGAAAAAGAGAAATGTAAGAGCAGAAGGGGAGAAGGAGGAGGAGAAGAATAAGAAGAAGAAAGGAGACGGTAGGAAACGATGGAGAGGCAGATGTGATAAATGGTAATTGCGCAAAAGTACCGCGGAGGACACGAGTAACACCCGTTCCTCATTAGAGGCTTGTTAGGCCGCCGAGACACAGAGTGACGGAATGCGAAGAGGGAACCAGAGGGCACAGAAGTCGGAGTGTTCGCGGAGGCGCCGTCTTTTCTGTTTTACACGCTTTATCTTCTATCCTTTCACAGCCGTCTGCTCTTGTTTTAGGTCAACTGCCGCCGCGGAGACTCGCCTCTCTCTTTCCGTCTTAATAACCGATCGCTTTGATCGCCTCGGGCCGCCCACCCTTGTCCGAAATCGTCAAATGAGATCCTACACAAATTAGATTCCCTCACTGACTCTGTCGCGTTTGATACAGCGCTTTCAAAGCGCATGGACACCTCCGGAAAAAATCTTTTGAGAACGCCACTCGTGCAGCCCCTTCGCTGCGTCTTCTCGTCCCACTTGAAAGATGCACGGAGAAGTTATAACGCCGTTTAGAAACTTTGTAGTTCACTCGTAGCTGTACAGCTTCGTTGTTAACTGTGAGATAATATTGCTTGAACTACGCTCGCGCGGCACGGCGAACGACGGAGATTTTGTAGGGAATTGAACGTGGTGGTCTTCCGGCAATTGGGGGAGCTTTCAGTCATTATCTTGCTGGTTACGAATTTGTTTATGCAGACTTCAATGTGTGAAACTAATCAGGAGAATTTGAACTATTGCAACCTTTTAATTAAAATTGGGACTGTATAAATCATAAATGTCGAGAGACGAGCATCGCGCGTCCAGAAGGATAGCCAATCATGATAAAAAAGTCTTCTTTAATGGGCTCTTTAATTCCTAATCTTTTAAAAGACAAAGGGTACCACGACAATAGATTACAGTAATGAAAGAAAGGAAATGAAGCATCGATGAATCGTGAATTCAGACCGTGTTTCTGCATTGTTCAGCACAAATTGGTCGGTCCCGAAGCCGCGAGCACCGCGGCAGCCAATTTACAGGACAATCGCGCGGTGATTTGAATTTTTATAGCAGTTTGAAGAGTTTCATTCGACTCTGGCCAGCGGTATTATTGTTTAGCGCTCGCCGCGGATTTACGGGCCCGACATTTCGACCCGACCTTTCGACCCGACCTTTCGACCTGTCCCTCTTCCGTTATTTTTCGCGAAGCTCGTTATTCCTTTCGAAACAGCCGCCGCTCGGAGTGGCTCCTCCGCGGCGAAGTTTCTCTCTGGTATTTGATTTAATAGGACGCTATAAAAGGGGTGCCCCCCACCCCGTCGAGAGCGCGGAGACGTTATTTTGAAAATGTGGAAGATTCCTCGGATACAAACATGTCACGACGCGACGGCGACATGAAAGCCGTAATTTAAGAACCGCCGCGCGGCGCTTTTGAATGAAAACTTAAATCACTCGGTGCCTTCTTCCAACGTTGAATGCTTTTTCATCGGGGTAGACGTACGCCACATTGAGATCCGAATCCGAGCACGAGGACATCTGTACACATGAATCTGAACTTTCGAGGACCGGGGATTTTATCGAATGTGAAGCTTTTCGTTTTTGGGATTGGGGAATTAAACGGGACATGTTTCAATTAAGCGATTCAAACGTGAAATGTGAAAGCTATGTGGAGTATGTTATTTTATTTGCTATTATGCACGTGTAGAAAGGACATAGGTCATTTCAGATCTGTTCAGGTGATCTTTTACACATGTAGAACATGAAATTCGCAACCGTTAAAGAATGTGTTAAAAATATTAATAAAATACGATAAATTGTTTCGAAGGGATGACGATTTAAAAAAGTGTATACATATACAGGGTGAGGAGAAATGTGTATGGAGAAAGCAAGGTGAATCGGTGAATGGTCCATTCAAGATCACTGAAGGTCAACTGCGATTGAAAATATTTGACTTTGAGTTGACGCGTTCACCTACAAGAAAATGATTAACATGAAACTCAATTCGTGCTCCTTCCTCTTGTGTGGCGACCCTGCTGGTGTATAACAAAATTATTAAAGCGTCAAACATAACGCAATTTATTAAAATTGACAAAATTCCCAGAATACACCATTCCCCAGTTTCCTTTCAAAGACCGCAAACAACACCCCACCGTGCGAATTAACGCTTCAGTCGTAGTTTCGATCGGCCCGGCCACAAACCCCTGAATAGTAAGCATCCGGTTCGACGTAAAAACTGTGGGAGCGCACCTTTAATATTCGAAGCCACTTGCACCTCCCGTGATTAATGATACAGTATCGGTTCTCGTTAAGCTTTCTTCTCATTATACGATTAATCTGCGCGATGCGAGGTAGCCGGCTCGTTTCTCTCGCTCGGCAAATCTTTCAATAACAACGACTCCCCTCGCATTACCAGCGCAACGCGTTTATATTACGCGGATCGGTCCGCATGATCGCCGCCGTAAAGAGAACTTATTGCGAAATGAAAATCACTGTTTCGTACGGTCGGAGAGCCGGGTCACGGAGAGACCGCAGGAAAATTGCGCGCTATTAAGGAAGCGAATCCGAAAGAAATTGTGGCGGACCGGATAAAGGAGGAGAGACGAGACGTAACAGGGGGAGAGAGAGGGGGGTTCCGGAATAAAAAGAGAGTTCGGGGGAAGCCAGTTTATGCATGTAAATCGTCCGACCTGACTCGCTGTTTGTTGTTCTTTGCTTCGGCAGAGCGCGTCGGCGTTTTACGTGCGCCGCTGTATTTTATTGCGAAAGGTAACTATATATGCAGATACGTGCACACACGGACACGCGCGCACCCTGTACCCCACCACCATACATATACATGGGGCCGAGGGTTTCGCTTTTCCACCCCCGCTTTTGTACCATACACCCCACCCGTCGCCCTCACCTTCTCTGCAACCCTCTGGATTCCCTTCGGCGGATCAACTCGCGGTGCATGCACTTTTCGCAGCCGGTCGATTCATCGAAAATCCATGTATTTGCGTTATGTATATTCCTATAAATAATGGATCTGATATACGGTGTCCGATATCTTTTCCGTCCGCGCGGCCCGCCTCGAGCCACTGCCAAAATTGCGCCGATGCATTTCAATTTTGCCGGGGATCGACGGTGATTTATGCGGTCGTTGTCGGTTTTCGAAAGGACGACGGACGCCGCCGATCGAAGACACTCCTCCCCTGGTTACGTTATGCATCCAGGACTGAGTTATCCGGTTACGTCACTTCGATTTCTCCCGCGCTGCGGATTCACCGAGCTGCGAGTTTATGACAGCACTCCGGAGAAATTAGTGCGGAACGAAAATACTCCCGAGAGATGTACGACTTGTTATTTGAGCGTAAATGCGGAGAACGAATTCAGATGTTGTAACGTTGTACTACCGTTGACTGCGGATTTTCATGTAGAATAAAAATTTTAGTAGTTTATATTCGAATTTCAGCATGTCTGTATATTGCCGACTGTTTCTACTTATACTGTACGATTACAATTGATAGGGTGGATGGATAAAGGTGTCATTTGCATGGAAGAAGGAGCTAGTTTCTTTGTACTTCACCTGTACTGCACGAGGAGGTCAACAAATAATTATCTTTCTTTGTATTAGAGATTAACCATAACAATATATAATATATATTTGTAATTGATTTGTGTTATTATCTTCATTCATCAAAAAAAGGACAACATATTTTGTTAAAAACTCTTTTACAGAAGACAAACAATTTGTTACTTGACAACTTTATCCATCCACCTCTTCAATTGTATTATTGTCCAAATAGAATACTCTACGGCAGAGGTTCTTAAAATGTGGTCCGCCAAATAATTTTGACATGTATTAGAATTTTTATTCGAGTTTTCGAATAAGAATGGACCGAATCGATCGAACAGGCATTAAGTCAGTGTTTCCATGCAATTGTACGGATTTAATGAAATATGAATATGGGTGTTTACGCGAAAATTGCTAGCGGCGCATGCGAAATTACTTGATTTGGTGCCAACGATCGAGAGCTCCCCCCCCCCAAAAAATGGCAGCAACCACCCACGAGTTAAACGTTCCTCTTTCGCTCGGCGGCGATCATTATCGCGTGCGCTCATCCCGCGATGATAAATCACGCGAACGACCAATAAACGCCAAGCGGCGTGTAGGTCAGAAAAACGGATCGGGCACAGCCCGCAAAATTCCCAAGCGCGCGGGATAAATCCATCGCGCAATTGGTTAATTAACGGGGACATCTTTACGCGGCTGCGACAAACGATTGGACCCGAGCGAGAATTATCCGCGACGATTGAACAGTCAGCGGCCGCAGATGTTAGTCCCACGATGCGTCATTTTCAATTTAATCCGCATGATTCTCGGTGAGAACAAATCTAACGTCTTCAGCACTCCGTGCTCCGTTTTATCCTTCTGTACTCATCAACCTTCAGACGCTTCTCGTTAGCAGAAATAGTTGTACACATTGCTTGGCCAAAAAGTTTTTTTAATAATTTTATATTTCAGACATATTCGCGGAAACTAATTTTATAGTACAAAGTGGCGCAAAAGTCTCTCTCTCTCTCATTAGATCATATTAAAATGGAATAACCCTTTCATTTTTTTAAAATATACATTTACTCTTTTATTATAAATTCTAGTCTACTGAATAAATGAAAAATAAAAATTTCGTTCGTCAATTACAAACTGCAGGAACCATATACAAATGTCTTACTGTCTTTAACAATTGCAACAACTTGAAAATAACATATGGACGTAACTCTAGACTTAAGAATTTTGTTATTTACATAATAACATAAAGTACATTTATGAAATTCAGTGGTTCATATGGAATACAATGGTAGCCATAGCCATAGCAACAACATAAAATAAACATGTTAACATTCTAAATCCTGTGAAATTGGAGACAGAAGTGATTAAAATAAATGACTTAATAATCCAGAAGCAAATGAAGAAATAAAATATGCAAGCAGTCGTTCAGACATGTAAAGTTATTAACAAATTCATGATAAAAGTTATTTCGAGAGAGCGTTATTCACTGTCGTAAACAGAGTACGTTTGTGATCAATTAAGTTTTCATGTACGATTGCGCAGACTGTTGATAAACGAGATTGGATACTATATGATATAATTTAATAGCTGTCACATTTTAGATTCATAGAGAGTATGTGGAATAGGAAATCTCTGAATTTTTCCACAGAGGTAGAAATATCTCTTACTCAGGACTAAATATTCGTTCCTTGAACCAGGTTCGCCTTTTAACGGTCACAAAGTACCGACAAATAGCAGAAAATTGAATTCTAGCAGTTCCTAAGATATGTGAAATGGAAAACAGCGAATCAGTGGCAAAGATCCGAATGTAATTCAACGTTTGAGGAGAATTACGTTTGGAAATGTCCCAACTTCGATTCCTCTAGCCATTTTCCTTCCTCTTTTCACTGCATCAGCCGAGTGACTCAGCATTGGTTGTCGTCTCTTGGACGACGTTCGTCGTGAAGAAGACTAATGACTCGGTTAGGTGAGAGATTAGGGAACAGATGAACAAATACCGATGTCACCTGGGCACGCGGCTAAGTCGAATAGTTATGCAAATTTCACTGTGCGTGTCGATCGTGCAATTTGAAGAATTCCAAACCTCTATTTGTATTCTGTAACGCACTCGGTACATTGGCACTTTCACATGGAAAACACAATGTTCCCTATAGTTACTTACTTATAATTAGGAAGCACTTAATATAATATAATTAATATTGTTATTTCTTGTTGCAACATTTTTTTCAAGGCAGAGAATGGTCAATTGATTTTTGTGAACACCTGATGAATAATGTTTAATGTCGTAATATTATGAACATAAATGGATATATTAGAGGTGTACAATGCTGTTATTTCTTTTTACAACACTTTATTGAAAATCAGGAGTAGTAAAGAATAATGTCCAACAGTAATAAATAAAAAATTGTGTGTGTTGTATAAAGAGATTTTGAAAAAATACAAAATTATGGAGACTTGATTTCTAAAATTTGTAAAAAATATTTATTGATGGATAACATATAAACAAACTTGAGTAAAAATGAAACTAAACCCGTGTGCCCTGTGGTATGGTTAAAATAAGAACCATAAATACGGTTCACTGGCTTCTGAGGGTTTCGTACACGGTCCAATCCTTATTTCTAGAAGCACAGTTTTCAATTTTCGAGGGTCTCCTTCATTTCTGTGCTGGACAAAGTATCTCGAGAGGCAGAAATCAGCTGTGGACAGTTCCATAACACTCCATCAGCCACTAAACATCTCCTTCATCTCCGTTCCGGCGCGAAACATCGACGTTCCCAGTATATTTCCCGAAGTCCTCTCCATTCCAGAGGACTGGTCGGTGCGTCAAGACTTACGCTCGACGACGGATCTGTTCTTTCCTTCTTTCCCCGAAGAATAATGGACATTAATGGCGGCGGCAGCTAAACAGCTCTCTCTTTCTCTGTCGACGGTTCTCCTCGACCTTTTCTTTTCCAGCTCGGTAATCCGAGGGTCAAATAAAATCATTTACGAGCTGAATAAGGGTCTCGTACCCGTGCCACTTTGGACCCGCCGAGAAAGTACTCGGCTTGAGTGCTGATTATAATCCCCCCAGAGAAAATAATCGCCGGATCATCCAGCGTCATTGTCTCGACTCACCTGCGGACGTCGAACGTTCCGCCGACGGATACGTGTTACACAAGTTTCGCGTCGGTGTTTGCTATTGAAAGTAGTTCCCGTGGAATCCGAGTCACGTTTGCGCGCGCACGGACACACGCGTGCCGAGTTTAGGGTTGAAAACTATTTATAACGGGACGCCGAGCACGCTAGTCGCTCCAGCGGTTCTTAATTGACTTTCCTCTCAAGCGCCGCCGTCGCCTTTGAACTCACCCTGCTAGGGCAACGTTACGCAGAAATATTTGCTGCAATATTAAATTATTAATCATCGTCGCCCGTTACGTTTGTTACTACCGCCCCTTGCAGCCTTCCATGAGAGCTGCTCACAATTAAGCATTCCGTGTGCAACCCCTGTGACAATGCCCAACATTTTCTGCGATGTTCAATTCCATCCTGCGTCATCGTTACGAGCGAATTTTACTTTTGCTTTTCAATGCTCTTCGGGTTCTTTGTCTCACTGCTTCGCGCGGTAATAAAGTTTGCACACATACGATTAGACTGTGGATTTTCTATTTATATAAAAAAGAGAAAACGAATAATTATTTACGAAATGCAAGGTGTTTAACTATAGAATTTGATTTTTTTTTACATTTATATATTTTTGTAAATTAATATTTTCGTTGCATCAGAGAATTTTATACACGTAATTGAGAAAGTATAAACAACTTTTAGTGACACCGGAGAACAGTTCGAAATATCGAATGCATTCACGAGAAACAATTTTTTCAGAACAATTTTTGAAACCTTTTAAATCAATTTTATGTTTCTGTTGTATAACATAGATCGTCGCGATTGAATCACTGCTGTCAATAAAAAAAAAAAAAAGCGTGGCACTGTGTGACCATAAACAAAAATCTGGAAAAAGTGCACGTGCAAGTAAACAAAGAGAAAAATGGCAATCCGCGATTGCGTTTTGTTTGAGAAACACTGTCGGTGTAAGTTATTTCTTCGTGGAAGCGAGATTGCGAGAGCTCGATGAGGTTCGACGGTGTTTTCGGTCGCAACAAAAATACCGGAAGCTGAAAAGCACTCCCCCATTGTTAATTGTAATTCGATTTGCTCTCGAGGTAGTTGCAGTCGCACGAATTGCGGAGGGTGGGAGGGGGCGTCTGTTGGCGAGGCGAGTTGGTGAAAACCATAAAAGGGTCCTCTTCTTCAAGACGAACGTCGTCGTTGTCGTCGTCGTCTAGCTCTTTTCTAGGAGCACTCGAGCGGAGAGTCGAGTGGTCCCGCGTTAGAACAACGAGTTTTATACAAGTCAAAGCCCCGACTATACGCTCCGACGCATGGCACTTGTCCGAGGCTGCACTTGTATCATGGTTATATGCACACGTGCCCCTGGAAAATCAACCGCATTGCGCGGAGCATTTCATATAGTGCTATTTATGCAGTCCGCTTATCTTGCGTTATCATCGCGTATCGACGTGATGGCATTTGCTTTACTGGAACGTTGTGCTTCTCCGATCGACTCGAGAACAGCGGCAAGCGTGTATAAAATAAATTTTATGCAGGGAATGAGACATTAAAGTCGTCGAACAACTTCGTCAATTTACTAGACATTCTTTGGAATTTTCTCATCATAAGAGAATGCAATTGTCTGATAACTGGATTTTATACATTTATATTTATTTATATTTATATTTATTTAAAATATTACGAGAATTAATGGTATCAACACATTTCTTACAACTTAATGCAACTACTGAAGAGCAAAATAAATTCTCCTTTAAAAAAAAAATATTTTTATCATAAATGCATAAAATACGCTGGCTACTTGCTAACTGATTTTGTCTATAAGTCAATTGTATCGAATACTACTAGCACTTTAATTAAAATCATGCCCCCCTGAGATTTTATTATCCCGTTTTTTTGTTTTTTTTTTTAAATATGAATACATGAATAATGGTTTTCTGAAAGAACGGTTTCATTGGTTCAATTTTGGTTCTCACTATATCTAACGCTTTATCAAAGTTATATATACAAAAAAAAAATGATCTGCACGATACCCACGTATTAATAGCAGAGCTGAACGTTCCATCCATCACAGTATCGTGTCACGAACCTTCACCTCGCTACCAAAATCTTCGGTACTCTCGCAGATTACTTACGAAGTTCTGAACTTCTAAAGTGCTTCGTCAAAAAGTTTCGCCCGTTTAAAATACAGCTTTCCCACAGATAAAATGCTGAAGCGTAGAACGTTCACGATACACAGAATTTACCGGAAATGTTTCTAAAGCATCTAATAAATACAGAGGGTGGGCCATTTGTTTTCGACCGGTGACACACATTTCGAAAAGCACCGGAGATTAATTTACCGAGTTTTTACCGGGTCTCTTCCCATTTTTCTGTCAGCCCGGTGGCCCGGCGCAGCATAAAACTGCTGGAGAGCTAAAAATGGGTCGCAATATCGAGAACTACGTAATGGTAATTGAACGTCAATGACAAACCGCGGGTCATTCTTCTACCGCTCGCGTGCTCGACGGTGTGGGTGTGTGTAACGCCATTGCGTATCCGGCGTCGGGTAAAAGCGATCGGTCGAGATGGCTGAAATATTTCACGGTACATCTCTTTAGCTCCGACGATCAGTAAAATTCTCCTTTCGTCAGCATTGTTACGGAAAATCAGTGTGCATTTTTCACGAGTCGGCGCACAATAGGAAGGACGGCGGGAGAGGAGGTGGGATATACGCGGAGGCATCCGAAGCCCGGGCTCTCCCATTGTCATTTTTCCATCCGCGTTTTTCTTTCGCGAAACTCCATCCATTTGTTCGCGGGGGATCGAAGTTTGCGAATGCTCCGCAGAGCCATTCGGCCCCCGGAACGCTACAGGTACCATTCTGATAAATGGAAAGTCGAGCGCGGCCTGTACACACAACGCCATAAATCTAACCGTCGCGATACACGATTCTCGAATAAAGCCCTCTATAATTTTCAAGGCGCCTTATCCACCGACGATGTCTGTCGACGCGAAACGATGAACGGGGACGGCACCCGGCATACTTTCTCCATTACTCTTCGACGAGCCGAGTTCACTTCCAGCGTTCTAAGGTAGCCAGAAAATCTTGTGAAATCGCGGGAACGTGTCACCACGCCGAAAAGCAAACCGGAGGACGCGCGACTTTCAATGGAGATCCCCGATCGAGCTCGAACTCCTTGCGAAATGTCCCCGTTTTTGCGAACAGATGTCTCTCGCTCTCGACCAAGTGATTCAATGGATGTCGAGGAAAATTACTATCCGCTCCTCGCCAGGGATTTTCAAGCTGGTTGACAGTTTTAGTAAAAATTATGGAAAAATCAGTAAAACAGGGTCAGCGTAAACAATGACACTTGAAATTTATAGTTTATAGCCTGATTTATGGCTAGCACTATCCCTGCCAGAAAATATTCGACAAACATCGTAAATCTGATTGCTCAACGAATTATTTGACCGTCTATTAAACACGGAAAATAATATCGTATATTACACAAATATAGTTTAAAAGTCTTTGATATTTTAGAAAAATGCAGTGGCGAAAAACGTAGTAGGAGATGAAGCATTAGAATACTTTTTAATATTTCTAACGAAGAGGATGACGATAGACATCGCCAAAAAAATGTTCTGACTGCGTTGCCATAATTAAATCTTTCCTAAAATCAAGAATAATTTATTCCAACAAATTATGCATCAAAACGAACAACATTATGCAATAAATTCGGATTTACTTCGCGTGTGTTTCAACGCTTAATAGAGTACACCATTATTCTAGAATATTAATCGGGACAAAACTCACTCAGCAAAATATACACAATCCACAGAATTTACTACAGTTTATTACTATTAATCCAGCCAGACGTATATTAATACAGAAACTAACGTTTCATTTAATCTCGATCAGCCATCGGATTTGAAGCATTTATATATAGCCTGATTCCATAAAGTTCAATACGGTTGAAAATTTAATAAAGTATAATTGCGAAGATATATATATATATTATGTATATGTGTATAATTTCAATAAACTCGTGTGATTAGTTTAAAATCTGCTGCTAAAATATAAACGTCCAGCGTTCGAAATTGTGTTGCAATGTTCTTGTTTCTGTTCGAAAGAGTGAGCTTCTTCATTAACGGAGAAGCAGAACATGGATTGTGTTTATGATTGTTATCGCAGGTCTCGTCCCCCGGCAACAGACCAAACTGTTTGCCGCGTAAATATTTGAAGAAAGCGACGCTCGCCGGGCGAAATTCTGCTAAAGCCCGTGTCGCAGGCAAGGGACAGCTTTTCTTTTTTGGGCAGGCGAAATTCTGGGCGAAATGGATTGGAGTCGTCGAAGCGTGCCTTCGAACAGAACACGAGGATCATGTCGAGGATCAAACCGCAAACTCGCCTTGATCCGTCGACGGTTTTTTGCTCGTTGTAAAATTCCCCGTCCGCGTCGCGAGACTTCTGACATCGTTACGATAAGACGTCGCCGTTAAGAAGGCAAAAAATGGAGAGTGAAGAACATTTTCTTGAAGAGCTCTATAGCTACGCGCGACTTCGAGCTTTGTCCCTATCTACCAGTCAAATCATCTCACGCGGAAAATGTCTGCGGATACTTTAACCCTCGTAAGAAATACTTTTCACGATTTCGTGGAAGCCACGTTCACACAAATTCTTCAAGTTCCACAGATTTTTGAACCCTACTTCCTTGAGATTAACGTTGATGTTATTATTTAATATAATATCAGATCGTATCATAAATTCAGTTATTTTTAATATTTTATTTTCATTTATAAAGCGGCCGGATCCGTCAGAATGGCGAATTTTCTTTTATAATTGTGATTGTATAAATATTTCTGTGGAGACATACGTCTTGAAATTCTTTAACTGTTTTTACATGTTTGTAAAATTTTTTTGTTAGAAATGCATAAAATCTTTTAATTTGAAATTGCCTTCTAAAAGACAATACAAATTGGTAAATTTTAATGCTCAGTTGTTCTTGTACTACCAATTATTTTTATCAGCATTCGTAACGAGTCACAACTAAATCCATCCTAAATCGTTAAAATTGGAACACGTATATTTGTAACCAAAGGATTTTATATTACAACCCAAATGATTTAAACTGGCTAGAAAATTAAAACTCGGTCAGAACATTTTCAACTCCGAGTCAAACTGCACGGCGTCCGAGGGTTAACATATTAACAACCGGTTAAATCTTGCGGATTTACCAAGCGCAGGATGGTATATTGTTCGCTGTAGCATGAAAATTCTGAAAAACTTTTTATATCACGGAACGTTAAAATATTTTTAATTTTCTGAACAAAGGGGACGGTAATGGAAGTTGTCGGAAACTTTCTTCAGTTCCCGGAGATAATGAAACACTCCCACCAAACCAGTGTTTAATTCTCGTATTATATATTTTCCGAATAAACAAAGCCGTCTATTTCGACGTTAATACTTTACGTAATTAAAAATCGCTGTCCTGTATTATTCCTTCTGCTTTTAATGAAATCATTTCACATCCAACATGTAGATTTCTATAGTTTATGTTAGACTTTGAAATTATTCTGTCGAATATCTTTCCCTGGAAAATGGTAGAATCATTAACGAACAGTATACTCAGTGCCTCGTATAACTGTGCCAAACTGAAGCTTTACAAAAAATAAACCTTTCAACGTTTAGAGACAAGTAAAAAAAAAAGAAGTATATTCAACCAGACATAGAAAATTATTAAAGCAAGAGCACAATGAATATAATAGTTCACGCATAATACTACCAACATTATTTCGAAATGTAGTTTTCACGCAAAAATGCGTCAATGTACAAATGTAAATAGTTTTCACAATTTCATCACACATTGTAGTCGTTCAAATAATCTTTAAAAAATTGAAGGTACTTACCACATTATTTTCAAACGTATCAAAATAAAAACAGATAGCTAATTTTTATTTTGCGAAGAAGATTCGGTAATCATTCTTGCATAAATGACTCTAGCCTCTGTCGATCGAAACGAATTAAAATAACCGACGAACATCAACGGAAGAAGGAGTTGGTAATTGATTAAAAAACACAAGAAAGAATGCCGATCAGATACACGTTAAGGTACGTCACCGTCCACGAAAAATGTCGACGAATAACTGTAAAATGCTTGAAAGGCTCGTGTATCGAAACGGTTCGAGGGTGAACGTTAGAAGCAGAGAGCGTGTCGGTTTAATTATCAAAATGAATTCTTAATGGCCGGTCGATCGAGAGATCGGATCGCGGTGGAATCGCCGGTAAACGACCGGTCGTTTTTTCATGGTCGAAATCGACAGGAGAATTTCTGTCTGAGCGTCGTGATTCCAGAAAACACTCGGGCCGCGCCCACGCGTTACAAGCACCGCGCCGGTTCGAAAACGGATCTTCCGCCTCAGGCGTTTTACGGATAATTAACTGACATTAACGTTCCACCCGGACAGGCTACGCCACTCGTAAATCTCCCTCCCGGCGGTGCTTGCGCGAGCGCATATTTTCGAGCCCGATAAGAATCGCTTTTCCCTCCAGTTACACTCAATTTTTCCTTTGTTTTCTTTAGCTCCCGAACCCGAACGCGGCGCGCGACAGTTTCGATGACGCGGCAGATACGCCAATCTCTCGGTTGCATCTTGTTGCACCGGAGATCTCGAAAGCCCGCGCCACCGCGGCGTCAGCTCTTCTCGAGCCATCCGTGTAATTAAGGTCAACGCGACGATCGTCGACGACCAACCCGTTGCAACGGACACGCGGTTTTCTTTCCGCTAAGTCGATCCGCAATCGACGAAGTGGCCGATGGGAAGCGAACGGAAATCCGTCGCAAGCGAAGCGAAAAGACGGTCGATCGAATAAAACTGAACTTCTACAATTTTGTTTTCGATCCTTGGAATTTTCTATATCAATTATTTTTGTATGCATATTCTCTACTGTTCAAGCAGAGGATGGAACTATCAATGTTTATAAACGAAAGGTTCTTATCCCCGAAAATGTAGAAGGGTGAAGAATTCTACATTTATTTTAATGCTTAAATATTGATTACAAACGAATCAAATTTTATTTCATCCAAAAAGGAACACATAACATTCATATTTGTTAAACTTTGTTAAAATTTTCATGACGAGTCTGACTCGTTAAAATTCGACAAGGGTTTAAACACAAACGATGTTCAATTAACGAATGATTCAATTTGCAAACAGAAAGCTCCCTCTTGCACACTCATTTCTTTATTTCGTTCAACCAAATTCGCTTCATACATTTTGCCTCTCACTCATTATGTTTCTTTCTCATTCTCACCACGCATATCCACACATTCACCTTTGCTGTACATGGGATGTCTGATTTCCGACAACATTGGTATTCGCAGCAAGTTCAATTATGAAATAAAAACACTGTCCGACATGATAAGTGGAATAGGTGCACGATTAACAGACACCTCAGTCGTGTAACACAGAATCGAACGTTGTACAATGTATTTGGTCATCTAGAAGATCCATTGAACTTTTCTGCAATATACTGTGTCAATAAAGACATGCTCCGGAATATCTGAAATATTGGAACATCTGTGGACACCATTGCGCAATATCGCTTCACCTTTTCCGTCGTGTTTTCCTCCCTTGGTTTTCCTTTCTCAAACAGTCATACAAGCAGTTTAATTTCCTGCGATAAAACGGATCAACATAAATACGAATAATTGAAAATAAATGATAGATTCAATGTATCAAAACTTTGTACTTACATTTCCTTTTGTGCAAAATCTTTATGCAAATTAAAAAATGTTTGACATAAAGATTTCTTTCTTCTTTGAATTATCTGATGCCTTTAAATCTTTTTAATATGTCCACTGCTTTAAATTGTGCTTACAATTAGCCAGGAATCTTTTCTTCGAAAACTGTAAATAACCGTTTTGCTATCGATGTGTAAATAACATGCTTCATTATCGACCGGTAACATATCTCGTATGTCTTGTATAAATAATTGAGAAAAAAAACTATATCTTCTCCGTACACCTGATATCTGTGATTTTCCAGCAGCGAATGCATCCGTAAAGCGTAATTGGCCTTTAAAGTGTTATTAGTTCCGAATGGTACAGGCACTCGTGCAAAAAAAAGCTTTTGTTTAATTGTTATAGATAGTCAGATTTTTATTTTTGTCTGCCTAGGTCGGCCATTTCGAGCGTTGCACGCCATGGCAATTTTATCGCGACATCGATTACGCTTCGTCGCCCGTTGCAATGATGTATGGCTCGCGTACCGTGTCCGTTTAATTGCGGATAATAGGAAGTTCGATAAAGCTGTAGAGCAACTTTGGCAGCCTTTATACGTCGCACGATATAATTAGAGAATTCGTCGAACGATTATTTCACTTTTTCTGTTCCGCTGGGCGAGACGCGTAATTAGCGATGAAGGAACGTTTAACATTGATATATTTTATATCGACGGTTCAATTACTTCGTGCTGCATTATAACCGCCGTGCTTTTATAATTCCTGTTTTATAACGAGCGTAATCTCTTTAATATGTTTTAATTAAAAAATTTAATGGAACGGGTAATTATGAAATTCAGGTTAGAGTCATTAAAACACGAGATAATATGTAACTTTTATTATATTTTGCTTGAATTATTCTGTCATCCTTTATTACCCGGCAAGTTGAATATTCCATCGAGAAATATTTACAAAACGTACTTCAATATAATTATAATCATTTGTGAAGATTTTATCAGTTGTATGCTTGCTGAATATACATATATTCGGTATACATATTCTGTCTGTGCTTTTAATTAAAAACAAAACATGCTGCGTTGGGAACTGATTACAGGAATTCTCTATTCACATCGAAACGAACGTTAATTTGTAAAAAACGAAATTAAATGTGTAAGAAAACATGTACTCATACCCAATAATATTTATGCAATCCCTGACGTTTGATTAATTTCTGCACGAAAGCATCGAAAAGTTACTCATTATCGATGTATGATTATTAATTTCCCCTTCACATTGCTATAGAAACGGGAAACTTTGATATTAATAATTAATTTATAATATCGTGATGTACCATTGATTGGAAACCGTGCGATGCGATGAGCATGCTGCGAATGCAATACCCCTCAGAATTAGACCATTTAGTTAAGATCTTGTACACCTAGCGACACGAGAGCACTTACACAAGATTGAGGGCAAACAAATCGAATTATACGAAGTAACAAGGAGATTGGTTACTATAACCGTTCCAATTGAGTTCTCCCTCCGGTACTAATTGTTTGATTACCTCTGCCAGTTTCTACCTGGCAGCATAATGCAACTATTAACGACATCCAACGAAAATTTGGCGTTCCAGAATCGTGCAGACGACGTTTACCAATTGATTAACATGTATACATCGGACCATACAAGAATTTTGTGTACATTAGGTCAGTCCACAAATAATAGTGGATTTGGTCGTTTTAAGAATAAATTCTAACTAATAGATTCTATCAGATTTTGTACTCTCTGTTTCTTCATATATTCTTCGGGAATATTTTAAACGCCTTACGTATATTATAGAAGGTCCGCATCAAATATTCGCTGGAGAAAAAAGTGACGGAAGATGCCAAAAAGATTCCTATGTAAATTAAGTAGTCTGAGCTCTCGAACACACATTGATTACGCTAATCGCTCCGATATCTTGTCGGGGCCAATATTCTAAGCCGGTCGCCGCGAAATTACACGGCACGGCATTATTCAATCAAAAAGGAGAAAAGTGTGAGACGGGAATCGATGTATCCGATACTTATCAAGCCCCTATCATTTGCTAAGCAGCTTGTACCCGCTCCCCGTTGGCTGCCCTATCAGATCCCCAGAAACAAGCGGCCCGGGGTCGTGCATTGTTTGATAAAGTCTCAGGCCGACGGATTATAACTAATGGGACATCGGGAAGGGAGACAAATCGTGGGGCTAGGCTTTGCACGGCCCCGCTCCGCCTCGCTCTGCTCAACACTGCGTTGCTCTTCTCCGCTTTGTTCAACTCTGCTTTCCTCTCCTTTGCCCTGCTCTGCACTACTCTACTCTGCTTTGCTGAACTTTGCTTAGCACAGCTATGCTCCATTCTGTTCTACTCTGCTGTACAATGCTCTGCTCTGTTTAGCTCTGCTCTCTTCTACTCTGTTGACGGCTGGGGTACCTTTTGAAGGTCACTCAGGGAAGTGACCGTGACAACATATGTCCAGGTCAAGGTCAGCCGAGTTTCCCCTCCTAGACGAACTTACCGTGATCTGTACTACTCTACTCTGCTCTGTTCTACCCTGTCCTGCTTTGCTGTGTTCAACTCTTCCCCGCTCTGTTCTCTTTAACTCTGCTCTGCTTTGCCGTGCTCTACCCTATTGAAGTATGGTGTGCGTTGCGCTACTGGGCTATTCTTTTCAAGTATGGTTCGCGTTGCGCTGCTGGGCTCCATCATGTCCTGGTCCGCTAAACTCCGTTCTGCTCTGCCCCGGTCCGCGCCGTAACCGGCTCCATTCGATCGGGAATCTTCGGCCGCGGCCAATAAAATATGCATGCACGGCCGCGAATCCGTGTAGATACCGGTGCTTTACATCCCACGAGACGTTGTGCGCGTAGACGTTTCGCGTGTATTAATCTGCATAAACTCATTGCTATGCAAACGAAGAGATTCGACGTCGAACTAGGATATCACGGGGAGCCTTCGCGGCTTACAACCGTGGCTTAGCGGAGCTCTTACCTTCGGCGCCGGGGACTACGGTGTGCAGCAACCTTCCCTCTTTCGAGCCCCCGCCAGCGAAAACACGCATACGGGGGTGCTGCGAAACGTATAAACAGGAACATCGGTCGCGTCCATAGGCACACGTATAAACACCGTTGTATATTGTTCCGGCAGAGCGTAGCGATCGTAAAACGGACCACCTCCGTCGCGTCGATGGAATAATAATTGCAAGAGCCCCGGGTATCACGGTGAGCTGAAACGGGCCACCGTAAACGACCAAGACGACCCACGTGTCCCACCTGCCTCTCGGGGGCCATGGTAATCTCCTCGCCCGTCCCGACCAGATGAAAAGAAAACAATCGATGAATAATTTCGCTATCGAAACGCCTAGCTCCGCTCCCTCCGAGAGGGAGAAGAAAACTGGGGGACAGAGAGAACACAAGCAAAGAGGGAGTCCCAGAGGAACAGAGCCAGCGCCGGAAAAATTGATTCGAATGTTTCGCGGCGCGACTAAGCCACCCTCTGTCTCTCGGATACCGCCTTTTCGCGCGAACGATGAATTGAAAAATTTGCATAGCTTCGAATCGAGTGCAACCCCTTTGACCGCGCAGCCTATACCCCTCTTCGGCTAAATTCGTCGTTCAGCCTCTGAAGTTCGGCGAGGTACTCTAAAGCCTTGTCCAGACTGACGGACAGTTGTCCGCAAACTGTCCGCGGACGGTGAATGAACAGTCCGCAGACAGTCTGCACACTGCACATGCTGTCTGTAGTTAGTCCGCGTACAAACTTTGCATAGACCCAATCTTTCAATTGGAGAAAATTAATTTTTGTAGTAAAGCGTGAAACTATAATCCCAGCACGAAGTGTCCACCTTTAAAAAACCAGTTTACTTTTTAGGATCTGATGATAATTTTGTATAATACATATAAAATAATAATAGGGTTTAATGATACTATCAAAAATCAGACATTTCACGTGCACAGCGCAGCGCAGCTAGTTGAAATAGCTACTTTGTTTGATCAGCAATCGTGACTGACGTGCCTCGCCATTGTAACGAGTGTCCCGGCCAACGGGGCTGAAAGAATTTTCAAAGAGGAGCGAAGACGGGGAGGAAATGTTCCGCGGGACCTTCCGCCACGCCGGCGGAAAGTGCTTGTGCCCTGTAAACTGTGGATTTTCTGCTGCCACGCCGGCCCCGGTCGTACGTTCCTGCATGTATGTTTAATGCGAGCACGCGAGGCCTACGACCCACCGACTTCTTACTACCGTTCGCCATTACTTATTCACTTCCGGCGCAATTACCGCGGCATACTCCATCAAAGTCCAGACACGGGAATCGCAACTTTCTTGCAACAGACCCCTCCCCCTTCGTCCGAGGATATGTGCACGGCCACGTTCGCACCGAAACTATCGCCGTGCTACGACTTGCGTCGTGAACAACAGTGTCGAACTAATAAATCTATGGACATCTTCCGCAACATCGCCGGCGCTCGTGAATTTATTATTTCGAGCTATCGCCTTCCCACGCCATGCTACTAGTGCCTGCTCTCCAACATCTTCTAACGACTGCCAGGGCTTGCTGTGCTTGTTTTGCCAGTTTTTGGAATGTGTATGTTACTGGTGATCGCGGAGATAGCTGGGTGTCTTTGAAATTGATGGCTCGTGCCATTTTTTGAAATAGGAATTGACCCTCAGATTTTCTCAGATTGCGATATATCTACTACTATCTTCCTAAAAATTTACAAAATCGAAACGTTGAAAAGAAACTAAAGGAATTTCATATTTGCAACTGTCTTGCAATCAGCGAAAAGCAGTATACAGGAAATTTGGTTGGGGTCATCAGAGACCCCACAACGCCATTTGAGGGTTAATTTTACTTTACTCTTTTTACTCCAATCTTGATGAACTGTCACGGAAATAGAAATTTGCTCAAGGGAAGAAAGAGAGAACAACATTCTTTTATTTGGTATCTTACGTTTGGGAAAATCGAATTTCAATATCTGTGGGGTTCACGTAGCCTACAATAGTACTTGCAGGAAGTAGAACCGGTTGGTCATGAACAGACGCATCAGCCGATTCCTATCTAATGGTACTCGCACGAGCTGAATTTTTAAACTCGATTTTCTCGGGAATGAAGCGTAAGGAGTTTACATTTGTTAACCCTCAAAAATAATTTCAGAAGGAATTCAGTTAAATAGTCTTAAGAATCCTATCTAAGACTTAAGAAAATTTTTGTTAAATCTCAAAAATAATTTTGGAAGGATTTTAAAGAATATATTACTATTATAAATAAGGGATTCGCAAAAGTTAAATAAAATCACGCGCGCAGCTTGCACTTCGAAAACTGCATGCAATGCAAATTGTCCTACGGGTCAGAGAGCCAACCATTTGTCTGACCATTCGTCCACGGATTAAAGCATTTCCGTTCCTTGGGCGTATGTACTTTCTGTACATACATACATTTGTTAAAAATAATGCCCGTTTTGCAGGTACAATTCGGAACGAGGAGAAACTTTTTAAGGGAGCAGTAATGTTTTTGATTTATGAATGCCTGCTGCCGTGTAGCGTTACCTTTTTTAAAAAGAAATGTTCAGAATTTGCACCACTTGTTTTCATACAAAGTTGAACACGTTCCTGCGGAGAATATTGCATCGCTTGAGAATTCCAAATCGTTTTGTTGCAAACGAAAAGTATGTTGGGATCCTGTAACGTTCCCTGGTATACATACTTCCGTAATAGTCTCGCTTCCGAACAATATTTTTTAACTTCATTCTAAAACAACATTATTGCCATGGTTTCCCTTGCTAAATTAACAGAAACAGTCTGGCAATAATAATATCGTTCATTGCTACCAGACTGCGAATTTTACAACTTGAAAACAATATATCAGTGTCAGCTTATTAAAATAAATAAGACGAGAAAAAGGTTTCTATTTGACACCCCTGTCTGGAAATTTTCAATTTTTATAAATGTATATTCAGATTATACCATAAAAATGCTAATCATGATACACACCTTGAAGGATTATCTCCATTATCGAAATTTCTTCGATGAGACACATGTCCGTATAATATTAATCTAGATTGACGATATTAAAAAATTGATTAATATTCACAATTTGTAAGTACTCGACGCAAAGCAGAAGGGACATATTTTCTATAGGCACCATTTAATAATACTTTAATCACGGTAGCTTTAAAAGCTGCATATGCATCGATGGCAGCGAATATTAATGCGCAGGAACGCGCATCGATCTATCAGGGTCCTGGGGCAGGATAATTAGAGAAGATACATCTATATCGTTTTAACGACACGCTGTCTGGCCGGGAATAAAAATGGATCGGCTGACATCGACGGAACGGCCGCGGGAAGCCTACTGGGAGCTTTTAAAACCCGTAGTTTTCCGAATTGATCCTAGTGATTCCCTTTCTCCCTCTCTCTCTTTCTCGTTTTTCTGTTCATAAATCTTTTTTTCTATCGACAACGGAGGCGTTCTGTTTCCATTCGTCGTGCGATTGCGTATAACGCGAAATTCGTCGAAAGTAAAATGAAACGAAGAATTCGAGTTGCTGCGCTCGGAATTTCTTCATTCAAGCCTTCCTTTCTGAAGGGGACGGAATTAATACAGACAGAAATTTAAATATCGCTGGGAACTTTATTCTCTTTCAATTTTTCATTCAACTTAAATCGAATAACTTCGTAAATTAAATTGGAAACGCTCGTGGAGCACACGCACTGTTATCGCACCTCGGGTACTCGGCGAAGTTGCCACTTTAATTTTACAAACCGCGCGGGTACGATTCGAGTCGACTAAAAAATGGTTTTTGTTCCGAAGAAAATTCGCTCCGAGTTTCGCGCGATAACAGTTCGCAAGCGTGGCGCAAAATGTCTGCAGGGTACTGCTTGAAACAGCAGCAATTCAAACGAAAAGTAAAGTCACCATGGTTTTGACACTTTATTTACCGAGAGCCTATCAACACCTTACGAGGCGGGCCCGGATATACTTGTGTTTTCGTGGCCGAACGTTGCCGAAGAACGGAAAACAATGTTATTCCATTATAGCACCAATATAATTTTGGTTCTCAGGAATCGTAACCGTAACCAATTTCAGCTAGAATCTATATCTTCGTAACAGTTTTACAACATTATTTCTCTTTTTAATAACTATAGTGCGGATTTTTATGTATCTATAAAGAAACTGTTTGGTTGAAATATGAACCAGTAAACGACCAGATTTTCAATGCATCAAAATCATTAAGGGACGATATCTATTTTTACTTCACTCCTGCTTGCCACAATCAATGCAGATATTTTTATTTTGCATAAAGTGTTTAATTAGAAATGTTTTCATTCCCTGTTTGCAACGCGCAAGGTTCTACTGTGCAAATTCGCCTAGAGGTCTCCCTAAGTTTCTTAATAACCATACCTTTCCCAAAATCCCAGGCAATCGACGTCAAATAGTGATCGATCAGTCTCAGAATTAGCGAGAAGAGGAGTCGCCGGGGACTACAAGGGCAGACCCGTTCATCCCGATTTTAACGAAGTCGACCGTCCCTGTATCGTATCGCGAGTCGAAGGGCTTTGACAGGAAACATTCGACGGAGCGATTCGTCGGCCCTCTCGAAACCCCATCGTACAAGTTCCACCCTCGAAGAACTATCGTTAGCGGTGGCGTAACGGTCTCGTTCGTTTTTTGTTTCAGGTTGACGAGGCAGAAATGGCACGAGCGGAGTCACGGTGAGAAAAGGGCGAGGGTGAAGCCCTCGCGCGAACCGGCAGCCATGGCGGAAAGCTTCGGTTTCTTCGCCGGGGGTGCGATACCTGCCGTCCGTCTTTCGCTTTTTCTCGCTCTGGCCGGCACCACGAGCGCCGTGGACCTCTGTAAGTACATCTAAGCTGTAATCTGCCGGGGCTTTATAGTTTTCATCGCGGAAACTTCCTCTTATAACTTATTAACGTCCGGCCGCGCCGCGACGCCGCCGCTGCCTCCTCGTTCTCCTCGCGCACGGAGAAACTGCTTGACCGCGACCGACGAACTTTCGATCCGAAATTGACTTTGGCCCCGCACGGAAAAGCTGGATTTACCGGCGTAGCCCCCCGTTCGCGTCCCCGACCCTCCTTCGCGTCGTCAAATTGGAAACTTTTAGCGGGAAGTTGTATTTAAACAACGTTTCACGGCGGAAAGGGGACGAAGGACCGAACCATGCGAACTCGTAATACGCTCGAGTAATACCGGCTCTCGTAGCTATACGTGCATCGGCGACATACGGTTTTGTTTGATAGAAATTACTTTGCGGTGATCGACAAACTTCCGATGTAAAATTGAATCGGGCCGCTCTATGGCGGTCTCCGGTCGAACGGAACGTCTGCGGTGGATGGAGCACGGTGCGCCGCGTTCTAAAGTGTCTCGAGTTGCTGTCCCATATTTCCCAAACAAAGTCTCTGCTGGTTATTGATGTTCTCAATTGAAAATTCCGAATTCTCTGTTTGGCAATCCTCTTGGGATCTCCTCTCCTATTTTTCTGCATTCTAGGGGTGAAACTAATTTGTGCACGCGAAAGTGTTCGTCAAACTTTGGGAGGTTTAACTGGTTATCAAATAATTTAAAAGAGCAACCACCCTTTTGTTCTTAAAATAATCAATGTTTCCGTCAACCAAATGTGGGTGATATATAGACAGCGGATGTGTATGCAATTTTCAATTTTTGTAGACGAATTTTAAGAACCTCTTTAGGTCTGAGATAAATTAAAATCGTACTAAATTCTGTCACATTTTATATCCTAGCAATTTTTGAAAATTTTCAAAAGCCATAATTGCATACAGATCCGCAGTCTGGTGATATGGCATTCACTAAATTTGAAGACAAACGAAAGCTCAAATAATCGTAATAAGCAGAAAATATTTTACGTCTGTGTATTTAACAATGAGCCATTGTGTAATTCTCGCTTTCATCGATGGCTCACTTAAATTTAGCTCGGGCGCTAGAAACGACAACAAATACTACACTGCCATTTCATTAATATTTTTATTTGAAAACTAAAAATACCTTGGGAAATGATTAAAAGGTATGAATATTAGTAATTCCATTGGAAAAATTACAACGCATAGGGTTCGCTATCTAAACTTCATCCTTAGGGGTTAAGAAGTTCAATTTTAAATTACCGACGCAAAGAGGGGAGTGTACACTCGATAATATCTTGTCGAACTTGCAAAGAAGCTTCACATTGTGAGCGTAATACTAACATTCCATCAGCGAAGAGGATGAAAGCGACGGGAGTTTATTACTTTTCTTCTCGGAGCATAAAGATCGTTATTAAACATTGACCCGATTCGCGAATCGACGAGAATTTATGGGACGATCCGTTCGAGAAATGGATAGCAGACATTTCATTTCAATTTTAAGGGAAACTTTCGCAATCGCTTGCCGACGATCCGGAATTGGATTTCGAAGGTTCGGGTCGTTTGTCGTTCAGTGAGGTCTCCAAACAATTCCGATACTTCTGACGAGTGAACTCGTTACATCGAAAAGTAACGCGGCTGACGGCGACAGATCGTTTAGCGAAACTAACGGGCTCGGTGGATGCTGACTAAGCCACTCCGACATGCAAATCGATGCACACCGGTTTTTCGTACGGGTTGAGAGCCGATCATCGGTCAAACGTTCGATGAGAGTAGCTCGCGAGACGTCCGCCAAGGGAAATTTACTTGGACGTTTATTGACCCATTAAATTCCGGCGCCCTTGTCCCGAGACGGGTAAACCAATCTTCTTTGTTGCAACAGGGAATTTTCTCGACGCTTTGAAAGTTCCTCTACCTTCGGCACTGACAATCGATGGGCAACTTGAAAATACGGAAACAAAGCTTCCAGAAATTTTACGGACTGGAATTCATTCGGTACACTGCACGGTTCGTGCATTTATTGCATTTTTCATATTCGCATTACGAATATGAATCTTCGCGTATAACCATTCATTTAAATCATTTAAAGGTGAGTTTTATCTTCGTTGAAATATGATACAAAACCTTTTCAAAAATTTCATATATTTGTGATAAATGATTATGTAAAAATTGATATATATGTGTACACGGTTTATTTATTAGTTGAGCTTAAACAGATCCGAATGAAACCCTGCTTTTGTATTGCGAAGAATAAGCTATTACCGCATACAGTCATTGTGAATATATCGAAATTAATAGAATTTATTATCCTAATGATGTTAATTATAATAACAAATTGTTCTGATTTCACCATGCATTGGCTGTGTGTATTATCGGAAATTATTACAGGCTCTTGTGGCTATTATTTATTTACGGTTCAGTAACTATGCATTTACTCTATAAAGTACAATAACAATAAAACAATCAAATTCCTACGTTGGAAACCGTCAAATTTGTTGTTCCTATATCACAGTGTTTTGAACTTTCTGTTTCCTTCAGACGTGTCTCTGAATGAAACAAAATCGGTAGAATTCAATGGCAAAATAAATACGAACGAACAAGTATCAACGAGAACCTGTAGAACAATTTTCACGAGCTTGAAAGGGTTAAAATCATGAATGCGATTTAATCCAGTGGAATTAGTTTCGTCACTGCAATGTTTTATTTGCCACGAGTTACCGCGGACGTTCTATTAAAATAATAAATCCATTAGTCATTTCGGCATGGGCGATAACAGGGTTCGGATCTCGTCGATCATCCTCGAAGACGCGCGATCCGGAAGAGCCTGAGTGGAGGAAGGGTGGAGGACTATCGCCATAACTTCGGCTGGTTTGACCGTCCGTTCAATGAGAACGGTTTTTCATTAAAGAAATGGAAACGCTATCGTCGCGCTCTATCAAATAGCTGCTCCTAATTGCGATATAAATTTTCTCGGCTCGTCGGCGGAAGAAGTGTCCCCGTTTCGTTCGCCCATTCATCGGGGCGTCAATAGAGCAGAAGTAATTAATGATGTTTTTCTTGGAGGCGAGGCGTAACTCGGCCCGGGGAAGGCTAGCGGCTTGTTGAAAGAGACGCCGAACGTCGTGATTGCAGGGGGTGACGACGACGACGGGCGTCTCAACATTGCACTTTGGATCCCGGGATTGAACGATGCGCCAGGGTCGCACCTCTTCAACAAGGAGATCGGAGAGGAGCGCCGGTTTTCCGCGCCCCCGAACCGTTATTCAGGATCGATTTACGAGCGCGATATCTCACCGGTGGCTCGTTAGGTCGGACGTGCCGACAAAGGAAACGGATTCTACCGGAGAACGAGCCAAGTTTACCCCCGCGGGGGGGTCCGAGAAGTTGCACGGAAGGGTCGTGAGAATTCTGGGGGGTGCGGGACGCCGATATATTCAGGCTTCATTAATAATAATAGCACGCCATGTTTGATTCTCGGGCGCTCCCTTTGTCTTACCCTCCAGCCGCGTTCCCATCGATCGCCATCGATTTTTACCGATACACCGCAACCCAGGGATTCATCATCTCCTACGGTTATCGATCATTGCGGCGGAATTCGCGCTATGGAGCTACGATCGAGCGAGGTAATGATTCCAGATGAAAAAGTCAATTCTCTTCCGTGAACCCCGGGATTTACACGGCTTCGAACGCGACCCTGGAAGACACCGAGGGTGTTGACCGTTCTCCATCGATCTCGCTGGGTTCTCACTATCGACTTGCATCTGGCTATTGTGAAAAATAAATAGCTGTGTATAGTATGGCAATTACTTGTAGCGGCTCGATAGGTAACAATAGAAACAGGTTCGTTCCTTCTGTGTCCGCTGTGGAAAGCAGAGGTGGGGAAAGTAGTATTTTAAATAGTAAATAGTAATTAATCCTATTTATTTTAAAGTGTGTGTACAACACACTTTGAAAATAAAATAATTTATTTGAAGCAGTAATTTTTTTGAAAATAGCATTTCATTTAAAGATTATTGAAAATATTTATATTTTGTCTTTATTTTTGCAATTTTAATTCCGAGGATTGGAGCCTCTTCGTGTCTCACAGTTTCCTAAGAGAGAAAGTATACTTTGTTTCGATGCTTAAATATTGAAAGAGAGGGGACTTCATACCTGACAGAATTTGTCTGACACTTAACTCCTTAATCCCTTGCTGTATCATTTTCACAGCAATAATGATTCTTTCGCGGGAAACTGTAATTTATATTTATTGTGTGTCTACATTTATTTCGTCGGAGAATTGAATTAGCACTCGAGTGGCGCTTCACAATATTGTTTATATTATTAAATATGTTGGTATCTAATCAATTACTACACATTTAAGTACTGTATGAGGTATTATATCAATTTCATATCCATAAAATAAACAAGAATCATATACGATGGAATTAAAATAGCTCCGACAACAAAGGGTTAAATTACTTTGATATTGAACTCATTAATTGAGGTAACTTTTACAGAAGTTGTCTAAGGTTAAAAGAATGCCACTCGCACCTGACAGATTTCCTTTTACGAAAGCTTCGTTACGCCGGTTTAAAAGCGCGGACATAACAGATTCAGTTTGAAATGTTCATCACGAGTCTGACTGCAACGGCAGGTTGCTGTTTTTTGGACCGTCTGGCGTCAATTTAGCGAAAGACAAACAGGTGGAGCAGAGAGCTAAATGGCACGACATTTCGTGTACCATTCCGTATTAGTCCAATTGTGCAGCAAGTTGCCCCATTCCCCTGTCCGAAGCATAGACCGATGTTCTTCCCAGGACAAATTCGTAGTCCGTAGGAATTTCATCTTACGATGATAACGTTCCTCGCTCGAAATCCACCGGGCAGAATTACGACGGAGGATTCGTCCAAGAATGGTACAAACTTTTACTGATATTAATGGCCACCTACATGCCCATTCTGTTTCTCGATGGCTTAGCAGGGATTCCTTCCGTTATAAGCTCGAATTCCCCGCCATTAATTCTCGCGGAGTCTCTGGCTACTCGAGGTAGAAGCCTGCAACCTCCCATCACGGTATTCCGGTACACCTGCACTCGATATCCGGCATTAGGTGCTATCGTTATTTGCCGCGTATTCCCTCCACTCTGTCGAACGATGCCCCAGCAAATTTTACCGATCCACGTTTTAGTTGGTAATAGAACTTCGATATGCATAAATTGCAATCGACACGGGCCAACCGTTCCCGCCACGACTACACTCGTCTCCGTCGATAATCGAACCCATTCTCCGTAGGTCGTAGGCGGACCGGACGGCCTCGGGAATTCAATGTATTCTTCATTGCACCGGCTCGAAATAATGCAGACCCTGTTGCGTGCTACTCGGCCAGCCGAGAATGCGAAACTCTTGTTAACACCTCCAGTTAACGAGTTAGGACTTGGGACACAGTGATAATAATTAATATACGGTTATATTCTTACTGTCAAGTGAACATATAAAAAATCCTTGCAATATATCAAAAAATAATTTCTCTCTATAATACTGTTTTACAGAAATACATACAGTGACTCCCATTAATATTCGGAC